>RJWJ010000623.1:0-197732 GCA_004363605.1 Indri indri | reverse complement strand
GAGTGAGTGCCGTGGCATTAGCCTAGCTCATAGCAACCTCAAACTCCTGGGCTCAAGCGATCCTACTGCCTCAGCCTCCCGAGAAGCTGGGACTACAGGCATGCACCACCATGCCCGGCTAATTTTTTTTTTCTATATATTTTTAGTTGTCCAGATAATTTCTTTCTATTTTTTTTAGTAGAGACGGGGTCTCGCTCTTGCTGAGGCTGGTCTTGAACTCCTGAGCTCAAACGATCCACCCGCCTTGGCCTCCCAGAGTGCTAGGATTACAGGCGTGAGCCACCGCGCCCGGCCCTGAAAAATTTTTTAATAGATTAAATATTCTTTCTTATATTTAACTAACCATTCATACTATAGCTTAAATATATTTCTTAAAGAGTTTATTCTTTGGACATGGAAAAGAACTATTCGTAAAATAATGTCTCATGCCCCTGAGAAACATCACTAAATCTCCTTCACCGTAAGTACACTATAAAGGTAATGGAAAAGCATCATTTCCCAGTATTTTACTTTCCCTTCCCCCAATTATTTTAAACCATAATTCTTTGTATCTTCTCAAAAGTTCCCTGAATAGTGATAACTGTGAGATCGAGGTCAGGTCAAAAGTCCAGTTTGGGCTGGATAATTAAATCTCTGGAAAAGGTAATGGACATCCAAATGATAAACAATGTATGGTTCTCTTATAGACACAATAACACCACTTTATGACTTCATACAAAATTTTGTTCAACTGCACTGTTAATAGCATGTTTGCCCACTCAAGAGGTCATCCTATTTTCACATGTTTTTTTGGAGCGGCAGCTCAGGTGAACTCTGTACCTTCTCACTATATAGTGAGAAAGGATACACTCGGGTTTAAGTTACTTGCCTAAGGTCAAGTGTTAGCAGCAAAGGCCCAAACTCTAGTCCACTGGTGGAATTCAACACTAGGCACTTTTCTGATCAAGGACTTCTTTTATACAAACCTCCTTTAAACAATTACATCGCCAAGCAGAGAGCGATCATACTGAGATGACTGAACCACATGTGATCCAAGTGTGCGCATCACGGAAGGAGGATCTGCACGGCCTCAGAAAAGTACTTCGGGCAGCTCTTGTCCTTGCGAAAGACAGGAGTAAAGAAAAGCTGCAGCCCACATTCCTCAAAAAGGCCATGAGAAGAGGTCCTGAGGCTGACTACTACAGAGGTAAAAACGCAACCGTCACCTTCTCTTTTCTTGGCAAACAGATCAGGCTTCCTTACGATTTGCAATATATGCACACGCCCTTTCTTGACCTTATCTTTTTAATGCTAATCTTCTTTCTTACTTTCTTTTCAACATCACATTCCCCTTATGGTTTGCTCACTTTCTTACTCTCACATCTGGCTTCTGTTCGCCAAAGCTATCAATGAGCTACATGCCCATATCTTAGTCTTTTTATGCTCGCTCTATGGTATTATATGCTGCTAATGCCTCATTTTTCTTAAAGTTCTTTAACTTTACAGCATCTATCTGTTCCTTTCCATTTTGAATCATAAACGCATTCACATGTGGGTTGGGACTGACAGTCCACCCAGCACCCTACCCTCCACGGCCACCTGCTCGCAGACGCCGGTCTCCAGTGAGATCAGAGCAGCTCAGTGCAGACACCCTGATTGCCTTCCTCTTTCTTTAACCTCTCTCCTTAAACACATCTCCTTGAAATATCTTCTTCCACGTTCTGTGTGATACCGCTTTCTCTTGGTTTTCCTGCTTCTTTTATTAAAAATCTTTTATTTTCCTGTGTAGGCTTCCTTTGTTCATTCAGTCCTTTAAAGAACAGTGATCTCCGAGATCAATTCTAGGCCCTCTCCTCTTGTTTATACTCCCCCTGAGCGGTATCATGAATTATACCCATGTACTGAACAATGTCTACACCTTTCACCTGGAGCTCTCTCCTAAGATCCAAGTCCAGATATGCATTTCCAGACACTTCCTCTGAGGTACCTGGTAGCGTGGAGAGCCACTTTCCATAGGTACTTCAGGAATATACACGAAGCTCTGTTTAAATTCTAATCATTAGATCTCATCTTCCAAGATTCTAATTTAGTAGATTTAGAGTCTGAACATTTAAAAAAATATATTCCACAACTGGTTTGGATACACCCTCTTTCACTGAGAAAGTATCAATGGTTCACCACCATCATGCATATGTTTTGGGTTTTATACCCACATTTCCAACTTCAAAGTATGTTAGTGTTTCAAACTTATAAAACTTTCTAACCATGCCAGGCTCCTTAGAGTTCTTTAAATGTCCAAGTTTGTTATCACTTACATGTTATA
Source organism: Indri indri (assembly GCA_004363605.1). NCBI lineage: Eukaryota > Metazoa > Chordata > Mammalia > Primates > Indriidae > Indri > Indri indri. The sequence continues at coordinate 195,430 of RJWJ010000623.1, read as the reverse complement.
TAATGAATTCTTAAAATTTTTTATTCTTGTTTGCCTGAAAAATCCTTACTTTTTTTTGAAGACTCAGCTAAAGGCTCACCACTTTCGGAGTAAAATCCTTGTATCCATACCTCCACCTATTGGCAATGTTAGAAACTTCCTTCTTTTAGAATTCTTCATACTTCTACTACGATAGAAGTATGTATTCTGGGATATTTTCTTACTGAGAGGTATGTCAATGCTTATGAACCTGTACATATGCTTGTAAACCTGCAGAGGCCAAACACTTAATCTATAATTCTCAGTGCCACCATCCAATGTGATACCCCCTTATCTATTAACCACTGAAATGATTTTGCCCATTTTATAAAGCTGACAATCCTCATAAGACTGATTCCACAAATTATCCAAAATTATAGTTTAATGACCTTACATGACTCTATAAATCCTAACCAAATCGACTTCTCAAGTGTACGAGTTAATTATTTTGTGAATCTCCTTGCTAATACTAACGATTCTCAGAGCTTCACTATAAGAGTGTTGGGATGGGCCTGGCGAGGAGAAGGGTAGTTAGTGTGCATGAGACAGTGTGGATGGCTCTTTGCTTACATTCCAGAGTGAAATATAACTGCCTCTGATTATCCATACCTCTGTTTCCCTGCATTAGCAGGGACAAAGCATATGTCTCCTCTCACTTAACAAGAAGAACAAAATCTTAATATAAGAGAAAGATCAAAGTAAAACCATGATTATCTGTACCATTAAGTAAAGACTTCATATAGTCGGCCAAGGGAAAAAATAAGTGCTCAGGGCAAGTTATCATTTCCAAAATGTTTCCAGACAGAATCACTGAAAGGACTCCAGGTAACCCTCACCCGGGTAACTCTTAGGGTACATATACCACCCTTTCTTTCAAATATCCACATACACAAAGGGCAATTTGTCATTCGAAAATCAATTAACATGTTTAAAAATACTGACACATGCTAAAACTAATTTGCACAAACCATACTTGAAGATAAAATATATTTCAAGTACCTTGCTTAAGTTGCTTTTCCACTTGCTTGAGTAGACCAATAAATCTGATTTGGAATGGGTAGTTATTGCTTGACAGTACAGTGATTTTCTAGTATTCTGCTTTGAATTCAGGAGAGAAAGAGCAACTTTTGTGGGCAAACCAAGGGGATTTGGATTACTGGAGCTTACTATCCAATCAGTATAGGCCGAAGTTTTCTGGTCCTTCTGAGGCAAATGCAATGACTTCTGTCTTAAGAGATAACACCACGTAAAGCTGGTCGCAGTCTTCAGGCTGGGGAAAGCCACCTGCTGTGTGTCCCTGACATTAAACAATGAAACGGTAGTGGTTGGTGGCTGACTTTGTTCTTGGATGTTCACTTTGTCACCCTGATTCTTAACTCCTGGAGACTTCCCTTCTTGGTTATTGTCTATACATTTCAGAGGAGAAATGTGAGTATTTTCTGAAGGGGCAGGTGAATTTCGAACTGTAAGAGTTAATGAGGTGGACGACTCGATGTTTTCAAATTCTTGCAATTCATTTATAGGTTCCACCATTACAAACTTGGAGTGTCCTGATGATGAATTATCTGCTGGTAAAACATCTGTCAGATTAACAGACTCACTACTAATTTCAGGTTGAGAAAAAATATCCTGTTCCAATATCACACCTTCCAGGGGCTCTGTAGTACAAACCTGCCTCACTAAAACAGGTTTCTTCTGCTTATTAGCTTCATTAGCTCTTGAACTCAATGGCTCCACCGGTCTACTATCTGTTGCACAAATAGCTCCATTTTCATCTTTGGCCCGCTTTTGGTGCTTTTCCATGGCAATGTCTAAACTATTTGCTGGAGAAAGCATCCTTTTACTCGAAGCTGAAGATTCTTGTTGGGGGGAAAGTCTACCAACAGACACTTTCTGAGTTATGGGCAAGGATTCTGACCGAGAAGAATTGTGGCCCATCTCTGAAAGGACATTTTCACAAACAGGTTCTTTCTCTCGGTTTGGCAAAGCATTTTGGTGATCTTTTTGTGATTCTGGCACGGGATTTTGTTCTTCACTGATTGGCACTATACTACGATTAGCCTGGCAAATTGGCTGATTGGATAGATCCTGGGTCACGAGGATCTGTGGCAGGGATGTACATGAGGCGAAACAGTAAGCAGGCACATTCCTCTGCAGGCACGCGGGCAACATAAATGATGACGGCACTTTGTGCACCGGAACACCAAGGGACCCGAGCTCCAGCGGGGGCAGAGGACGTGAAGCAGACATGGTATCATCTACTAGCTTGGTTGGTAACACTGCTGATGTCGTGCAACAATCTGCTGCAACTGGATCTGAAGGAACTTGATTTGGCAAAGAATGTACAGGTTTAGGAGAGCAAGACTGGCCTGAGGTGAAAACCTGACACTGCAGTTGATACTTGGGAGCAAAGCAATCCTCACTTTTCGAAGACACACATAAAGCAGAACTTGTACCTGATTTGTCACCCTGTGTAGACACTTGCAGAGGCAGCTGCGTGTTCTGGTGGCTAAGGGGTACATGGATGTGATTTAACAAATTGATACCACAAAGCTGCTGAACAGGAAAGAGGTTAGTGGAGCTGGAGTTTGACATTTCTGCCCGTAGATCCTTAACTTGAGTCTGGGAGTGTGAAGTATTTGCAGGAAACTCAGCTAAAGATGCATTAGTGAGTCGGGGCCCCTGAAACGGCACTGCGCTCACACTGGGAAGAGCAATATTTTGGAAAGATGCTGGGTTTACAGGAGACAGATGACTGTCCGCAGCTATGTTTAAAGATATCTGCCGTATCAGTGGGCCTCTCCTTCTTTCTAAGAGAGGCACATGCCCAGCGACTCCCATGCCAGAAGGGGAAGTCGGAGGCTGCAATTCAAGAAGTGGTGTCGTCTGGGGTGGGGTTATGCTTCCACAGTCGAATGATTTACTCCTGAAATCAGACACCTCCATCGAGGTTTGCGTGCAATTAATCTGTTCTGATGCAGCACGCCTCATTTCCCGGTGACTTCCAGGAACATTCAGTGTATTTGAGCCAGCCGGAATCACAAGGAACTCAGCTTTATTTAGAAAATCAATTTTGGGGGAAGCCTCAGTTTTAGAACTGTCCTCTATGTCTAGCGAGGCTGAGAAACTTGAAGTGTGTGATAAACTGCTCTCCCTGCTGAGACTCCTGGACAGAGTGGAATCAAAGCTGGATTCGGTGGAGGAATGCTCTATCTCGGCCAGACGGAGCCTCTTCTTTTTGGGAGGCAGTTTCTCCGTTGGCAATTTTGACAAGGTTTCACTACGCTGAGGCCAACTGAACTTCTCTGATCTTTCCTGATCATGGCCCTGGCCTTCCAGGTCCCGATCTGGTTCTTCTGTGACCAAAATCTCGGGGACTTGGATGTTGTGCTGTCGGACAAGCCTTGAGGGCTGTCCTAACACATGCCGGTCACTTGAGATCTTTCTTGAGCTTTCCTGAAGTTCTCCTCTGAGAGCATCTGATGGTGCACGCTGGTGAGGATGAGATGTGTTGCGAGAAGGGTGACTTTCTTCTTGGGACATTCCTATTACTTTCAGCGAGTCGGGCTTCCCTGTTCTACTCAGCTCCTGGAAAGAAATGGGGGAGCCTCTTTCAAAGGGCTCGAGCTTATCGAACGAATTGGGTCTGCTCAGGGAGTTTGTGTGCTGGATGACCGAGATCCCAGTCCCGTGTCTCTTTAGCTCTGCTTTGTCCAGGGCAGCTGAACTTATCTGTTGCTCTGTGACGGCAGACACCTTTGGATCCATGGTCTGGTTGGGGCTCCTGGCAACAAGCTGAATCTGGGAGGTTTGCAGCTGCAGATTTCTATGCTGGTGGTCACTTGTTATGGCAACATTATGTTTAGACAAACCGGGAGTAGAGCCCAGGGTAGTGTGAAACTGAAGACCTTCAGAGCCTTTTGGAGATGTTCCGCTGTCATTCTGCTGAAGTTCATCATCATCTCCAACGCTTTTCATTTTCCTCCTTTTTCTTATCTGGGGCGTCTGTTCCCACACACCTGTGGAACCAGCGACTCTGTAGTGTAGAATCTGAGGCTGGGCACCGCTAGGCATGGGGCTGTGTTCGGGTTCTCTCATGACTACCTTTGTCTTTGGTCCGTGTAACTCTGAGCAGTAAAATTTCTTATGGTTTTCGAAATTTTCCAATTTCCTGTACCTGTTTCTACAAGTTTCACACTCAAACATTGTCCCTCGCCCTTGATGAGACTTCTTTTTTTCTAAATGTGAGCCCTGTGCCAATGCCTTGCTCCTGGCTGATGTGCTCTCGCTGGCGGCATGGCATCCTTGGTAGCCTTCATCCAAGGACTGCCCGGTCCCGAGAACATGATTCTCATTTGTTGAAGAGTCTTCTATTGCTGCCTGTCTGACAAGTGTACGGGGATGCCCACTTTGGGGCACAGGAGTGTTAGGTCCTGATACAAAGACATCATCATATAAAGCTCCAATTTTGTCATCAAATGACTGGCTTCCTCTCAGTGGATGAGGGGGAGGTATTATATTTGTTGGAACTGCTGAATAACCTGTGGTAGGCATGGAATTACTTCTCGTAATAGGTAAACAGTCAAGGGAAGGTACGGACAGAAGAAACACTTGTTTGGATTTCTCAGTAGGGGTGAAGGGGGACTTTGGTATATCAGAGCTTGAACTTGTTCTCCGTCCCACTGGTTTTAAATCAAACTGGAAAGAATCTTTAAATATGTATGACTTGGGGGAATCGATACTTCCACGTCTTGAGAGAGAGGTTCTCCGTGGCTTTACACTGTCCAATTGCTTGTCATCTACCAAGGCTTCGTTGTCTGAGATGAGCTTCGATATCCGTTCCTCAAGTGTTTTTGTGGCCAAGGGTGGGCGCATCTGACCTGGTAAGAGCAATGCCTTTTCCCCCGTCGGAGAAGCAGACGGTGCTGCCGTGTTGCTACGAGGCGCAGAGGGCCCATTATTCTTCATGGAGTCTTGCTCTGTGGAGGGTAATGTTCTGGCAAAGGGAGTTGGTGGACTCACTGTTTGATCGGCACTTTCAGAACGTGAAAAGTAACCAGAATCTGTACTTCCTAAGCTTCGAGGACTCAGAAGGAGTTTTCCTTGCTGTTCTTGGGAGTAATCGGTAGCCTGCTGCCTTTGCAGCTGGGCGTGCGCTGTTCCCATGTGAGACTCTTGCTTTCCATCCAGCTGGCTTGTGTCCCCCTTCTGATGAGACTTCTCTTCAGCCCCCAGTGGGGACACACTGGCTGAAAGTGACAGTACATTTGTTACCTGAAGGTCTTTCTGTTTTTGTGCACTCGGAAGTTCAGGCTTGGAATCTACAACCTTTGGACTGTTAGTTCTTAAGGGAGACAGGCTGACAGGATGGACCACCACTTTAGGTAACTCTGTCACAGCCTGGGATTCTGAAGATTTGTCCTGTAGCGAAAAGTCACCTACTACATGATCTGGATTGCTTGGAATGGGACTAGATCTTGGTAAAGTTTCAGCACTTGACATCCCCTTCATTATGTGCACGGGCTGCAGCTCCATGGCACCCGGGTCGTTCTGTCTCTCATCAGTGGCACCCTCCTCCTCGCTCTCCCCACTGTCTTCTGCATCTGAGTGGATGCTAAGTGCTTTGGGGGACTCATGGGACAAGAACAAGCCACCAGCATCTGGTTGCAAGACGAGACCCAGTTTGATAGTATGTGCGTGGGATTTTTTGTGCTTGTAAAGATTACTTTTAGTCTTAAATGAAAATCCGCAAGTCACACAGGGGTAGGGTCGCTCTCCAGTGTGGGAGCGTATATGCTTTAAAAGCACGCTGGGCTTTGCACACGCTCTATTGCAATACTCACAAATATATTTTCCTTGTTTTTTTGGCTTCTGATCTTTCAGAAGAAGATTGCACATTTGTTCCACGCTTTGATTAACAACAGAGGCAACATGAGTTGAGTTATAAATTGGCGTGGGGGGCGACTGTGTAGAATTGGCTGGACTTATTGACAAAGATGAAGCAGACTCCATTTGCTGGTTTTGAGGAGTAACCTGAGTTCTATTGGAAGGTGAAATCAGACCTAGGGATGATGTCACCGCTATATTATACACTTGTTCAAGTTTGGCGCTCTCCTGATTTTGCAGATTTTTCAGTGATCCTGTGAAACCTGAACCCCCTGGAAGCTGCTGATTATGTTGGTTGGGTGTGGAAACAAAGTGTTCGTGTTGAGTATACGAATGAGAAACTGACTGTACTGCCCCGTGCTCATTCCTCTGAGTAGCAGACACATGCACCGTGTAGGAGGTGCAAGGAGAAGACTGGGATTCAGCAACAAATTCTTGCGGAATCTGATTCGGGACATCCGCTGAAGTGTTTTTTAATTTTGAAGGGGATCGTACAGTTCTATTTGGTCTCGGGTTTTCTGCCTTAATTGCACAAGATGAGCCCTTTTGTGACAAGGTACTCAGTTCTGGCTCCATTGCTTTCAGTAAGACATCAAATGCGGTATTTGTATAGGAGGGGGATGTAGTACTACAATGAGAAGAGATACATTCACTATTGTCAGTCCTGGTTTTACTTGACAAAGAACTCGAGTCACATTTTCCATCGAGGACGCTGATTTTGGCGCGGTCAGCACCTTCTGATCTCCACCTGCGCAGGTCAGATGGGTGCTGCAGAAATGAGGGCTTCTTTGGAGAGACAGAGTCTTCGGATTTTGAGGCTTCAGCAATTATCCCAGGTGCTTCTCCATTTTGTTTGGTAAACTGTTTCCCATTTTTTATGGGAATATAATTCTGTTTCTTGTGAGATTCTGATGCACTCTGAAGAACAGCAAAAGATGATTCTTCTGGATTTTGTTTATGTTTTGCCTGAAGAGGATTTCTCAGTGGGGATTTTGGTATTTTTTTTAGGTGATTCTCAGCTACAATCTTTTTTCGTTTCACACCTTTAAGGGATTCTGAAGTTCCTTTAACACCAGCCTCTAAGATTTCTGTTAAAAAAAAAAAAAAAAAAAGGAAACCATTTGGTAAAACTATACATATACCAACCATAATTTTTAAAAAATGAAGATCACCGTACTAAGGATGTTATGACAATTGAAGAAGGTAGTTTAAGGAAAGCCTATTTTTAATAAAACTATATTCTAACATTCTGGCAATTTGAAAAATGTTACCAATCAGAATCTGTTGAAACACGCAAAGACCTTAGTGCGCCTTTCTAGAATGCTATGGTCCTTTCTTCAGGAACTGAGGTCATAGAACCAGATCTTCCCAAACTGAAGTATCCTCTCCCTTCTACTCTAATACCCAAGGACTCTGTCTACACCAGAGTCTGGCCAAGAAAGAAGCAAATTCAACCCCTTCATGCTGAGTGAATATTTGACTGTCTTACATTAAAGATCTTTTAAAGCAAACTTTTCAGCAAGTTTCTAAATAAACAAAACTGATATTCTCATGAGAAAAAGAGCTGCTATACAGTAAGTTTTAGAGCAGACATACCTCAGATGTTCATGAAATATTAGTTGATAGAGCCATGAAGTATTATTAATACAGCAATTATATCAATGAACAGAAAATTAAGAAAGTAAAATAATCTACTTATTTGTGGTTTCTCACCAACAAAATTGAAAAGTCATGTTTTAATGGCCCCTGGTTTAGGAAAAAAAACCCACCATTTTAACTGAAAAAAATATTCAATGACTATGCTTCTTTGTCACTAATGATAGGTAGGCTAGGTAGGTAGGCAGGCAGATAGAGAGATAGAAAGGTAAAATTTACTACGGGAGAGAAGAAACCACCTTCGTTTCTGGTTATGTTGGAAATAAATCAGTATTTAAGTGGCATCAACCACCCAAAATCTCTGTCAACTATTATATTTTTGAGTAATAATTACTTTCCATAATTTAGTTTTGTTTTCATTTGTTGGATCCTTGGGCATATAAACAAAAATTATTCAACTTTGTATTACTTCATTTGTAGAAAAGCCAAATACTTTAATTCCTCATTATTTTCAAATAACTGTTGTAATGTACCTACTTGAAATTCACATTAGACCAAAAGGTCTGCACTGTAGTAATGTCTTATTGAGAACGAAAATTTACATAAAATAAAAAATATTCTAGGTCCTCTTGTGATGTCAGCTTATGTGCTCTCATGTAATAGTGTAGTGAAAAAAATACATTATTATTCCACTAACAATACATTTACCCACCATAATCAGAAAAACAGAAAGACGGAGGTCTCCTAACTAAAATATAGACCTAAAGTATAATAGAAAAAAGTATCAGTATTATTAACTTTTATGAAATGATGTTGAGCAAGTCTTTTTTATTCTTAAATCTACTCACATAAGAAATGATATTTTCCCTCCTCAAGATGAATGTAATAAAGTCAATAATATACTTTCTGCCTCTCATTAACTCTACCAGGCAAGTGTGAAAAATGATGACTGTTATCTGGGATGAGTATTTCCCTACTCACTTCCATTTTTATGGCTGTCATAATGGCTGTCATAAAAATGAAAGCCACTGGGTTATTAAAATGAATATAAAAACAGAGATGAGAAACCACCTGGAGGAGAAGCTGGCAGAGCTGAAACACCAGAGACTAAAAAAAGTCTGCCTCTTCCAGGTTCCATCTAGGACCTATTCAGCCAGAGTCTTGGCTGAGGTTTTGTTCTGTTTTACATATGGTTTAGAATGAACTTTTATTTTTAGATAAAGTCATCTCTTTTTTAAAGTTAAACAATGTACTCCAAAGGAAAATACAAAAATTCAACCCACAGGAAGAACATCCAGAAATATAATACATGTTTTAAACAAAAAGAATAAAATTTAACTTTGTACTTTAAAGAAAAAAAAAGCTGAGATGAAGATAAAGGAATTGCTAAACTTAAGATCCGTATTTCTTTATAAGAGAAACTGTTTACTAAAAAATCCACTGGGAGTCAATAACTGGAAAAACAGACATTTTACAAAGATTTCTTGAACTACATGTTTCAATTTTAGATACAGACAGATTCATCTCGTTTGTCAGAGTTTATAATATTTACCTTATAGCCACATTATTGTTAACTCTTAGTTCTCTATTTGAATCTTAGCACTTGACTAGTGCTAGTACCCCAATTTTTCCCTTCAAAACTTTGCATATTCCTTCACTTTCTGGCAAAATGGTTTATTTCAGAATACTTTTCTTCTATGGTATCTTCAAATACATTTTCTGGTTAATTTTTTTTTCTTTGGGATAAGGTTCTTTTCTTTAGGGATATCAATTATATTTTTCCTACATTACCTTTATGATTTGAATTGCTTTCATCTCTTTGGGTTTTTACCTTTTGTTTTCTCTACAATTATTTAAAGCTTTTCCCCTTATGTCAATAATTCAATTTTGAAGCCATTACATTCCTTACTGTTTCAAGTTTATTTACTAGTTTTAAACTGATGTTGCTTTGCTCTGATTTTATTCCCTCAGTTCCATATTTCTCATTTCATCTCATTTTGTTGTCTCATATTACGTTTGAGCTCTTGCTTCAATAAATACATGATCTTATTAGGTTTTGCACTTAAAAATACTTCTGTTTCTGAGGTAGTATTTCCTTTAAGGCTTAGTTTTCAGTCTTTCATGTTCTCAAGGCTCTTCTATTGTCTGAGACTACGGGCAGTGGCGAGCGGTGGCGTGGCACTACAGTGAGACATGCTCCTCACGGTCTTTGTCTGAGCTGTGTTCATTCTTCCAGGTTTTGTTGGATCTCCTTTCTTTAACAGGGTTCATTCTCCTGTTCAAAGCATAAAGCCCACGCCATCATGGGTGCTTGGGAGGCGAGGAGGCAGCGGGATGACCCTGCATTTTGGAACAGTCTCTAACCTCAAGGACTTTTTTTGTGGTTTTTAGGAGGAGAGAGGTTGGTGGAGGGGATGAGAGGAGTAGGGGGAGGGTCCCAGGCATATGTGAAATAAATACCACACTATCGTTGCAGAGGTGGAAGTGAAGCAAGCTTCACACCTCCCTAGAGATTTTCACTGTCCTTGATTCTCAAGCTGTGGGGCTGAAGTGCTCAGAGTGTCTGGCTAAGCAGCGTGGCTGGGAATTACAGAGAGACACCTCCTCCTGGGAACCACTGCCCTAGAGCAGAAGGTGGCAGACCACTGGGCTTTCAGAGAATGATATACCTGGGGGTAGTTTTTTAAACTTACCTTAATCTTGATTAATTTCAAATCTATCTATTAGAGAGTGACTGGAGTTATTTCTCTTGCCTTCTTATCTACAGAAAAGAGTGCACTCATCAAACTGTGGTTACATCTATAACATCTGGCATGTGTAACAGTTACCACAGCCACAGAGTTAAGAGGGTGTATAGACCACAGTGCCTCAAAGCAGAAATATAACTGACATGAAGGGAGGGAGAGGAACAGCTGTTCACCATCAGCACTTGTGCTTTTCCATAATTTTAAAGGCAATTTGTTGTTATGGTGGACTACAATAAAAATATATTAGAGAAAGACACATAGTAGAAGACGGTCCAAGGACGGTGTGATTTAACATGCTCACTCCCCAACCAAACAGTGCACAGGCCTACCCTCTGCCTCAGAGTAAAGACACTGCTTGATATTTACCACCCTACAACTCAGAAGTGCTGGGTTTTTACTGCTACTAAGGTTGGACATGCTTGGTGCGTACCAGGGTTGAAACACAACCCTCTCTCCTGACACGGAGAACATATAGTCAGATTGGGAAGAGAGAAGGAAGATTCAAAAAAGGAGTCGGCCAACTGCTGAAAATTATATTTCCCAGTAATGGGTGAAAATCAGGCAGAAACTGAAACAAGGACAGATCAAAAATCCAAATATGAGCTCACTTAACAGATACAAATCACAATCAGGAAAGGGAGTGAAAATGGCAGTGATGCCACTGTCAGACTCATCGACTTGTTGGGCTTCATAAAAACAGCCAGAGTTGTCCAGTTCGCCATCAGTTAGGCAGTCAAGAACAGCTCAGAAACAGCACAAAGGCCACTTACTGGAAAAAGTTGAGTGGCTGGAGAAGTATGAGCTGAGGTTCCTCGGTTCTATGTGCAAAAGGCACTGGTATTTTATTTTTCAAGGCAAAAACCTAATCACTGGACTCCTATGTTTCTTTAGAGAAGAACACCAAGGAGTTTAAACTAACACTATTAGCTGGTTTTCAGGATTACTTCTGGAGAATAACAGATTAAAAACAAGTTTCCCGGCTCAAGAGAGCATCCGTGTTGAGGGCTAGGTGTGGCAGAGAAGATTCTTAAGGTAGGTAGTAGGGTACGGTCAACTATAACCTCATAGTGCGTTTAAAATCCTGTCTTGATTGAAGGTGAATCTCTGAGTAAATTTCTTTTTCAGATGTATTCAGAGACATACCAGTGTGAAAAACTTTAGATCTTCTGAGCCTTAAGGACACAAGAACTATGTGTTTTCTGACAACTGAAAGCATGTTGGTTCTGAGAGTCAAGAGATCAGAAACAAGGAGACCATTCAGATGGCATCTTTCAGTAGTTTGTGCAAGAGTTAGAAGGCTACCCTGAACTCAGGTAGCGATAGCGGGCCTCTTGACTGATTCAAAACCAGAAAGCCTGCAAAAGGTTTGCCCAACATTCTCGTGAACTTTCCCGTCTTTACATGAAGAACTGAGCTAGCTAGGGAGGGAAAAAAAATCCATTCACTTTCTATTCCACCAACCTCAAACCCAGTACACATGCATAGAATTGTAAACTGGAGCTGGAAATTCAGGACAAGAAATTTTCAATAGGAAAATGGTTAGGCTAATTATGGCACAGCCACTTAACATTATACATCCATTTAAAATAATTATGAAGATTACACAGCAATATGAAAATTATGATGCATTAAGTATACATGCGCATTCTCCCCCCGCCCCCCCACCCCCCGAGAGAGGTCTGGGCTAGAGGAACAGATCTGGGAATACACAGTGAGAGCTGTTTTTATAAAAGTACATAATTGGTATGCAGAGGAGAATACGCTGTGGAGAGAGAAGGGGTCTGACATCCAGAGGCCTGGGTGATCCTTTATAAAAACAAGGAGGGAATCAGAAAGATGAGACAAAACATGCGATAGTGAAGTGTCCAGGACGTCAGGATTTAGAGACTTTTAGGAAGAAGATGTAGCCAACAGTGTTAGACATCACGTTCAGATACGCAGGATGGAAATTAGCAAGCGGTCACTGGGTTTGTGGTCATGGAGATTAGAAGGACAGCATTATCTCTGACAGCAGTGTCAGTGGTTTCCAGGGGTACAAGTGCAATCGCACACAGGTAAGGAGTGAGGGAGAGTATGCTGGCGCACAAGGGCCTGGAAATACAGGCTACTTTCTGGAAATTTGGCTGTGAAGGAAGAGAGAAAGACAACATGTCAGTGTCAGGCGAAGGGAGATTAAGGAAAGGTTTCTTTAGGATAAGGAAGGGTTGAGAGTGCTTACGAACGGAAAACTGAAGTGAGCAGAGAGAACGAGGCTGAAGATGCAAGAGAGATGACAAACAAATTGATGTGAGATGAAGAGGTATACCCAGGGAGCGAGCACACAGACGTGGGACCAACTAGTGATGGAGGTGAGGAAATCACGGGGAAAGGTTTTACGGATGCAGCACACCTGACCTGAGCCTACCTTGATGGGTGGAAGGAATTACTTTCGAGTTAAGGAGACAACAGGAACAAGGTGTGCAGGAAAATACACAAGACCTAAAGAACAGTAAGTAAACCTTGTTTTTCATATATTAGTAGAATATCTAATTCAACTAATTAGATATTAGTAGATCATGTCTACTAGGTATTCTTCTAAAAGGTATTCTAGAACCAGGTCACTCTGGGTCTTGAATGCTAAGCAGAAGAGACTGGAATTTACTTAGCAGGCAACAGGAAGCTGCATTCAATTAATTACCAAGTTCTTCCTGTTCCTCATGGAATATAATTCCAGTATCTTAATATGGCCAGAAGACTGCATGTGAACTGGCTCACAACCATCTTCCTAGCATCCCTCTACATCAGTGGTCCCCAATCTTTTTGGCACCAGGGACCAGTTTCACGGAAGACAATTTTTCCACAGCCGGGGGTGGGGGTGGGGAGGCGGAGCTCAGATGGTGATGGGAGTGATGAAGAGCGGCTATAAAGACAGATGAAGCTTGACTCGCCTGACGGACGCGCGCCCCTCACCTCCTGCACCTCCTCCCTTCCTAAGTTTCATGGAAGACAATTTTTCTATGGGGAGTGGGTGGCGGCAGAGCTCTGTGGTCCAGTTCCTAACAGGCCACGGACAGGTCCACAGCCTGGGGGTTGAGGACCTCTACATCATTTCCTCCATACTCTGCGTCAGCCATGCATGGCAAACTTTCTGATCCTCCAACAGGGCCCATTTCCTTCCAGCCCCTGAGGATCTGTACTTGTCATCCCCACTTGAGACGCCCTCCCTCCTCTCAACTCTTTAAATGATGGGATCATTTTCAACCTTCACATCATTGCACCAATGTTGTCGCTGGCTGTTCCTCCACCCTACCTACGTAAAGGAGTTGTCCCTGTGTTGCCCAGACCTTGTTCATTTCCGTCCTTATGAATCACAATCTAAAATGCCCTGACCTATGTACATGTGTTCCTCTGCCTCTTGATTAGGACAGGCTGGAAGCGCGTGGCCATAGACACTGCGGAGCCCACACGCACTCCCAGGCTCTATTCTGTGGGCCTGTACCAGCTATACATGCAGGGGGCAGGACATGGGACCAGAGATGCAGTCCTGAGTGTGCAAGCATGCAGGAAAAGGCAAGAAGCCAGCCCTACCCAAGTGCTGCTCTCATATGAAGCAAAGCCTTGAGCTCTAAGCTGCTGGGAAGGGGCAGTGGACTGAGTCAGCACAGGCACAGGCGGAAGCACACTGTAGCTGGGGGAGGATAGAAGAGAAGACCCTCTACTTGGGGGAGGCAAGAAACTGTCCTGAGACCAAAATTCCACACCAATAAAATCTGAGTTGCAGCCATGGGGAGGGGCTGGAAACACAGGAACTGCCTAAAACTAAGGCTGGACTCGGGTAACAGTGCAACTCTTATCTCACCCCCAATTAGAAATCCAGCTCTAAGTGAAAAGTAGCTGCATTCTACTGCTAGGAGAGGGGTGAGGAGCGGGGAGAGACTCCCTCCCCAACCCATGGCATGGCAGCTGGAAGCTAAGCAGGGAGCGCTAATACTGAGAAAAACCCTCCAGATCCCAGCCCCCACACAGAAATGGCGGCCATCACCAGAAGAACTAAAAGCCAACACAATATACTGAAAATCCAAACTTGGCTCAATTCCCCTCTTGATGACATGATAGAACAGTGCCCACTTGCCCATTTCTAGCCATTGCAAATTACTAACTTCAGTATCTACTGTTAATAACCAAAATTCAGTAAAAATTTAAGATATACATACACATACACACAGAGGCACACATATGAAAAAACAAACCACTGTCAAAAGACAAAATAATCAACCCAACCAGACTCTGAGACGATTCAGATGTTGGAACTCTCAGGCAGGGACTTTAAAATAACTATGATTCAACTAAAAAAAAAAAAAAAAAATAGAACTTAGCCTATAGATCAGAGGCAAGCAAACTATTTTTGAAGGATCAAATAGTGAATATTTTGGGCTTCCAGACCATGTATCACTATTCCAGCTACTCTGCCATGGTGGCATGAAAGCAGCCATAGACAATAGGCAAACAAATGGGCACAGCTCTATTTCAATAAAACTTTGTTTACAAAAAAAAGGCAGGTTGAATCTGGCCCACAGGCTGTAGTTTGCCAACCACCTACTAGCTATCCTAGCACATATAAACAAAACATATATACTGTTGTATTCATCACAGCAACAGCCTAAAAACAGCAACCATCTCGATGCCCATTCAGAGAGAACTAGATAAGTACATGATGGCATCTTCGCTCAATGGAATACTTGCAGCCACTGAAAAGGTGTCAGCTCTAATGTGCACTGATTAGGGTTGATATCCAAAATATACCACATTTTTTCAAAAGCAAGGTAGGAGCAGTGGTATCTGCCCATAGTCCCAGCTACTTAGGAGACTGAGGTAGGGGGATCGCTTGGGCCCAAGAGTTGCAGACCAGCCTGGGTGACACAGCAAGACCATGTCTCTCTAAAAAAAAAAAAGCAAGATGGGGTAGAATAAATTTATAGATATATGCACATGAATGCATTTGCTTATCTAAGCATGGCATATGTCTGAAGGGCACATAAGAGACTGGGAAGGGGACTGAGGACAGGAACATGAAGGAGACGTGTTTTTTCACTGTTATGTTCTTTGAATTTATACCATGTGCTTTACCAATGAATAACAAATAAATATAACTTAATTTAAAAAATAACTATGATTAATATGCTAAAGGATTCAGTGGAAAAGGTGGACAACATGTATTCACAAATGGGAACTTAAGCAGAGACAAAGGGTCAAATGAAAATGCTAGAAATACAAGTCAGAATAACAGAGATAAAAGCCTTTGATAGACTTACCAGTAGACTTGACAAAACCAAAGAATTTGCAGGAAACATACAGATAGGCCAATAAAAATTACACGAATAGGAAAAAAGCACAGGAAAAAATAAAGAAAGAAAACAGAAGAGCACATTCAAGAGCCATGGGGCAATACCAAATAACCTAAAGTATAAACGGAATTACAGAGGGGAACGGAAGAACAAACAGAGCAACAGAAATACATGAAGAAATAACGGTCAAGAATTTTCTAAAAACAAAGAAAACAAGAAACCACAGATCCCCAAAGCTTAAATAACCACGACCAGCATGAATAAGAATAAAGAAGGGAAGAACAAAAAAAAGGAAAAGAAAAAGGAGAAAAACAATGTAGCCATCATATCCAAATGGCTAAAAATCAAAGATAAAGAGAAAATCCTGAAGGTGGCCAGAGGGTAGAAAGACATTAGATAGAGGCTCAAAGATAGAAATGAAAGCAGACTTCTCAACAGGAACCATCCAGTGACATTTTTACACTACTGAAAGAAAAAAATAAACTGTCCAGCCCAGAGTTTCATATTGAGAAATAAATTAGCTTTCGTAAATGAAGGCAAAAGAAAGACTTTTCAGAAAAACAAAAGCTGAGAGAATTCAATGCTAGAAATTTGTACTAAAATGTTAATAATTAAATTTGGATCTATACGTATAAATGAAGAGCTCAGAAAATGGTAACAATAAAAGAAAATTCTAAAAAGAATTTAAAAATTTCATCACTTCAAAATTTCACCACGGTGTTACGCTGTATTGTCCTGAACGGTAGCGTGGCAGGCAAAACCACAGCCCTGCAAAATGGCCACACCCCAGTCTCCGGGACCTGGGAATACGTTTCCTCGCATGGCAAAGGGGACTTTGCAGATGTGACAAGGATACGGATTTCGAGATGGGGAGATTATCCTGGACAATCGTGGGACCCCTTCAAATTTAATTGCACAGTCCTGTAAAAATGGAGACTCTTTCCTGGCTGAAGTCAGAGATATCAAACGACAGAAGAGGCAGGACACAGACTGGAAGTGAGAGATGCGTGAGCTGCCACTGCAGCCTTTCGAGATGGAGGAAGGGAGCTGCGACCCAGAGAAGGTGGTGGCCTCTGGAAACTGGGTGCGGCCTTCATCTGACAGCCCACAGGACCTGAGGATTACAACCACGGAATTCATAAACTGAAAGAGCAAGGACAAAGACTCTCCTCTGGAACCTCCAGAAAGAAACACAGCCGTGCTGACACCGTGACCGTAGCCTGGTGACACCTGTGTCGGGCTTTTAACCTACAGAACTATAAGACAACTAAGTGTTGTTTTAAACTGCTAAATTTGTAGCAATTTGTACAGCAATAGAAAACCAATACAAACATATCTTATTTTAGTGTGCTTTACTTTATTGCACTTTGCATATACTACTTTTTTTTTTCCCACAAATTGAAGGCCTGTGGCACCCTGCATCAAGTAAGTCTATTGGCACCATTTTTCCAACACTAAGTGCTCACTTCGTGTCTCTGTGTCACATTTTGGTATTCTCTCAATGTTTCAAACTTCTTCATCGTTATCATCTGTTATGGTGATCTGTGATTAGGAACGTTTGATGTTACTACTGTAACAGTTTTGGGGCACCATGAACCTGCCATATAAGATGGTGAACTTAATCAATAAATGTCATGTGTGTTCTGTCTGCTCTACCAACCAGCCATTGCCCCATCTCTCTCCCTCTCCTTGGGCCTTCCTATTCCTTGACACACAACACTGAAATTAGGCCAATTAAAAACCCTACCATGGCCTCTAAGTGTTCAAGCAAAGAAAAGAGTCACACATCTCTCACTTTAAATCAAAAGCTAGAAATGATTAAGCTTAGTGAGGAAGGCATGCTGAAAGCCAGACAGGCTGAAGGCTAGGTCTCTTGCACCATTTAGCCAAATTGTGGATGCAAAGGAAAAGTTCTTGAAGGAAATTAAAAGTGATACTCTGCTGAACACATGAATGATAAGAAAGCAAAACAGCCTTATTGCTGATAGAGAGAAAGTCTGAGTGGGCTGGATAGAAGATCCAAGCAGCCACAACATTCCCTTATGCCAAAGCCTGATCCAGAGCAGGCCCTAACTTTAATTCCATGAAGTCTGAGAGAGGTAAGGAAGCTGCAGAAGAAAAGTCGGAAGCTAGCAGAGGTTGGTTCATGAGGTTTAAGAAAAAAAGCCGTCTCCATGACATAAAAGTGCAAGGTGAAGCAGCAAGTGCTGAAGCAGTAGCTGCAGCAAGCTATCCATAAGATTTAGCTAAGGTCACTGACGAAGGTGGCTACACTAAACAACAGATTTTCAACGAAAATGAAGTCGCTTTCTACTGGAAGATGTTTTCTAGGACTTCCATAGCTAGAGAAGAGACGTCAATGCCTGGCTTCAAAGCTTCAAAGGACAGGCACATTCTCTTGTCAGGGGCTAATTCAGCTGGTGACTCTAAGTTGAAGCCAATGTTCATTTACCATTCTGAAAATCTTAGGGCCCTTATGAATTAAGCTAAATAGGCTGGGAGAGGTGACTCACACCTATATTCCCAGTACTTTGGGAGGCCAAGGTGGAAGGATCACTTGAGGCCAGGAGTTCAAGATCAGCCTGGGCAACATAGCAAGATCCCATCTCTACAAAATAAAAATGAAAGTAAGTCCTCACTATTCAGGAGGCTGAGGTGGGAGGATTGCTTGAGCCCAGGAGCTCAAGGTTACACTGAACTATGATCATGCCACTGAACTCCAGCCTAGGTGACAGGGTGAGATAAGACCTAAGACCTAGTCTCTAAAAAAAAAAAAAAAAAAAAAAAGAATTATGCTAAATAAACTCCGCCTATGCTCTATCAATGGAACAACAAATCCTAGATGACATCTGTTCAGCACCACAGTTTACTGAATATTTTAAGCCCACTACTGAGACATACTGTCCAGAAAAAAAAGATTCCTTTCAAAATATTACTGTTCATTGACAATGTACCTGGTTACCCAAGACCTCCAATGGTGACATATGAGATTAATGTGGTTTTCATGGCAGCTAATACAACATCCATTCTGCAGACCATGGGTCTCAAGAAGTAATTTCAACTTTCAAGTCTTATTTAAGAAATATGTTTTATAAGGCTGTTGTGCCACAGATAGGATTCCTTTGATGGATTTGAGCAAGGTAAAAACTCAAAACCTTCTGAAAAGGATTCATCATTCTAGATGTCATTTAGAACATTCATGATTCATGGGAGATCAAAACATCAACATTAACAAGAGTTTGGAAGAACCTGATTTCAACCCTCATGGATGACTTTGAGGGGTTCAAGACTTCAGTGGGGAAAATTACTGCACATATGGTAGAAATAACAAAAAAAAAAAATCAAAAAACAACTAGAATTAGGAATGGGACCTGAAGATGTGACTGAAATGCTGTAATTTCATGATAAAACTTGAACAGATGAGGAGTTGCTTCTTATGGATGAGTAAAGAAAACGGTTTCTTGAGAGGGACTCTCCTCCAGATTAAGATGCCGTGGACACTGTTGAAATGACAATGAAGGATTTAGAACATTACTCAAACTCAGCTGACTATCGCAGTGGCAGGGTTTCAGAGGATTGACTCCAATTTTGAAAGCTACTGTGGGTAAAATGCTATCAAACGGCACCGCATGATAAAGAAATTTTTCGTGAAAGGAAGGGTCAGTGTATGTGGCAAACTTTGTTGTTGTCTTATTTTAAGAAATTGCCACAGCCACCCACGTTCAGCAACCACCACTGACATCAAGGCAAGACCCTCCACCAGCAAAAGATTATGACTCACTGAAGGCTCAGCTGAATGAATATTTTTTAGTGATAAAGTATTTTTAAATTAAGGTATATACATTGTTTTTTAGACACAATGCTTTTGCACATTTAATAAAGTAAACATAACTTTGATATGCACTGGGAAACCAAAGATTCATGTGACTTGCCTTACTGTGATGTTTGCTTTACTGCGGTGGTCTAGAATCAAACCCGCAGTATCTCTGAGGGATGCCCATACAAGTAGCCACTAGGCAAATGTGGCTATTTAAATTTAAAAACAAAGTATGCTGCTCAAAAAAGTTAAAAGAACAAAGTATGTTCTCTGACCACAACAAAATTAAACTAGAAATGAATAGCAAACAGACATCTGGAAAATCCCCACATATTTAGAAATTAAATAATACATTTCTAAATAGCCTGGGGGGTGAAAAAGGAAGTCACAAGGGAAATTAGAAAAATCAAAACAAAACCAGAAAACGAGGTTAAAAAAAAAAAAAAAGAATATTTATCTCATGCCAATGACATGTAACACTCAAAATCAAACACTAGAAAAATCTCTTCTGAAGTCTGGGACAATGAGAAGATTCCTGCAATAACTACTGTTATTTTTATTTATTTTTATTTTTAATTACTTCTCTAGACTACCTAGCTAATTTTAATACAATCAAAGAATAAAAAGAAGTAAAATATAAATGATGGTAAGGAATAAAATAGCATTATTTACTGATAATACAATGGTCTTGTAGAGAACCTGAAAGAAATCACCAAAAATCTATTATACCTAACAAGAGTTCAGTAAGGTAACCTCCTACCAAAAACATACAAATATTAGTCTTTTGCCTTATACCAAAAATGATTAGTTAGAAAATATAATGGAAACTGTTCTATTTGTAACAGCGAAAAAAGAAAAAAATGCCTGGAAATAAATTTAGCACAAAATATTCAAAACATACAAAAAATTTACACAGTTTCTGGTATAATTTTTTTAAAAAGGACTTACAAAATTAAGAAACAAAATCAATATTTTGAAGACGTCAATTTCTCTCAAATTTCTAAATTTTATAAAATCTCAACCAATAAAAAATTATTTGCTCTTTAAAAAATGTGGCATGATTCTAATCTTCATTTGAGAGAATAAACATTCTAAATTAGACAAAATCTTTCAAAAAATTATATAAAGACAACTTCATGGAAAGATATTAAGTGATTAAAATAGAATTTTCTTGAAATCAGATTAATGGTTAAACCAAAAACCCATAAAAAGACCCCATCATTATATGTACTCACTATATGAAAAAAGTGACATATTGTAAAATCTTGAGGAAAAGATGGTAAAGTTTTAAAAAATGTGATTCCAGTCTCAGACATGGTATGATAAAGTAGACCTTAAGTAAACACCAAATACTCCAAGTAAGTTCAACGATTTAATATAAGAAATAAAACCATAGCAGAAACTAGAAAAATATGGATGAATATTCAACTCATCTTGGGCTGGGAACATACTTTATAAACAAAAAAGCAAGCAAAAGAAAAACTATTTGAATACATGAAAACTAAACTGTCTGGGGATGTGTGTGTGTGTATATCCGTACACATAAACTTACATACATATATAAACTTGAATGTTAAAAAGCAAATGACAAACTGAGAAAAGCATCTGCAACATAGAAGGCAGACAAAGGATTGATAAAACAATGTATGAAGAATGTTTACAAGGGACTTACAGTAATGGAGAATTAAGTAATGCAGATGATCCCCCTCTGAGGACAACAGATTAGCTAGACAAAATACAAACACTGCCAGCTTAAAGGCTGTGAAGCATTTCAATGATAGTAAAAAGCTACTGGGCCAAGATCCAGGAGAAGACAAAAGTCCAAAAAGCTAAGAAGAGCATTTGGGGCTCCTTTTGCTCGGGGAAGGTCTGCCTAGCCAAAAGAGCCACTAAAAGGCTAAGCAGTCCTTCTGACAATCTAAAGGAGCAAAGGGTACAAATCACACAGTCCAGGGCACGGCATGCACGGAGTCCACACTAAAATCTTCGTGCTTTTAGCTGGGAGCCTAAGGGGTTCCATTCTAGGAATAAGCCGGGATGTAGACCAAGCTCCGCATGAACTGCAACTCACTTTCAGTGGCCCAAAAATTCTTAAACCTCAAAACTTGAGTAAGATGATCTTAGATTGCTAGTTCTCCCAGAAGCCTGGCAGGAGAAAATTATTAATAAAATCTTCTCTGAAAGAAGACATCGTCAACTTAGGCTTCAGAACATTTCTATAATTTTTTAAATAAAATGCCCAACACATATTCAAAGACAATCAGGCTTTTGAGAAAAGAATTCAACATTAAAGAACCAACATTACAAAACCTATTTATAGGGGTTCAATATATTGACATGAATATACAAAGACTTTAAAATAAATGTGCTTATTCTGTTCAATGACCAAGAATACTGAAAATTCCAGAGGAGAACCAGAAGGTATAAGAGACATAGATTTGGAAAGTCAAATATAAATTACAAAATTGAAAAAAATACCATAAAATTCAGAACTCACTGGATGGATTTAAATTTATATTAGAGCAATTGAAAAAAGATAGTGAATTGAAAGATAAATCAGAAGAAACAATACAGAATAAAGTACTAGGAGACCAAAGAATGTAAAATCTAGAAGAGAGGTAACAAAACAAAAAAGATAAGCTACCAAAGGCCTTTTGGACTCTCTGAAAGTGAAGAGATAAATATGGGTACAGAAGCAATATTTGAGGAGATAAGGTCTAAAAATTTTCAAAAACTAATGAAACACAACAATCTACAGATTTGAGAGCACTACAAACCACAAGCAAGATAAATACAGAGAAGTCATATCTAAACACGTCACTCAGAAACTGCAAAAAGTCAAAAATCTTCAAAGTAATTCAAAAAATATATTAATGATAATTTTAAAAATCACACTACCTTCAAAGGAACAATAGTTAGACTGGCATCTCTATATCAACAATGTACTCAAGGTCAATGTATTCAAACTGCCAAGCTCAAATTCTTTTCTTCCATACTCAGCAAGAATATTTCTCAAGAATGAAAGCAAATAGACACTTCTGAACAAATGACACTTGAAAGAATTTGTCACAATAGACCTGCACTAATGGAAAACTAAAGACTATTCAAGTATCCCAAATAAAAAGGTAGATATTTAAGACAGAATGAATTTTAAAAAGTGATTAACACGTGGATAAACCAAAATGAATAACAATTGCATAAAAAATTAAGCCTACAGAATTCAAATACATAATATTACATTATTAAGTATGAAATGTCCGATTTCCTTACGTACTAAATTTGACAGTGTTATCTCTGACAATTCACCTTGACACATCTTGTTTTATTTTTATCGTGAAGGTACATCCTCATTCTTTCGAACACACACTCTGACTTGTGATTATCTTTCAAAGTTTTTTAAACAACTTTTGTAAAACCACAGATAAGTCAAAAATTCGTGTTACTTTCAAATATGAGTTCCATCGTAGAACCAATATTGCACAAATAGCTCAAAATATCAACAAAATTGTTTGAAAAAAGATGTGATTAATGAACTCACAGTACGTTGATGGTTTGAAAAGCTCAGTTCTAGTGATTTTAATCTTAAAAATGAGCCACGTCAGCGACCTGAGACCCAGGTGATAATAATGAGCAAAAAGCTACAGCAGAAGCAAATCCATCCCAAACCACACGTAAATTAACAACAAGGTTTGACGTTACTATTCCAACAATATTAGACCATTCAAAACGAATCGACAAGATAAAAAAGCTGGACAGACAGGTACCACATAAATTAAACCAGTGTCAAAAAAATATATCCCCAAACTTGCCTTTCTTTGCTGTCATGACATAAAGACAAACTATTTCTACACTGCATTGCTACGTGTAATAAAAAATAGATTCTTTTTGACAATCGCAAGCATTCAACACAATGGTTGGATAAAAATAAAGTGTCAAAACACAGTCCAAAATAGAATATTCATCAAAAAAAGTCTCTTTGGTGTCCCAGCACTGGTATTATCTACTACAGCTTCATGAAGCCTGGTCGGTCGATCACAGCAGATGTCTACTGTAACCAACTGGACAAAATGATGAGGATGCTTGCAATTAAGCCGCCAAGACTGGTCCACAGAGACAGGCCAATCCTCTTGCAAGACAACGCTTGACCACATGTCACACAAACAACACTGCTCAAACTACAGAAGCTGGACTTAGAAACTCTCTGTCATCCACCGTATCCCCCAGACCTTACACCAACTGACTACCACTTCTTCCAGTCTTTGGATCACTTCTTACAAGGAAAAATACTCATTTCTCAACAAGCTGTAAAAAATGCCTTTTGTGATTTAATTGTCACTCACTCTCTAGACTTCTTCACTGTTGACATAAACGACTACCGTTAAGATGACAAAACTGTGTTGATAGTTTAGGCACATACTTTGATTAACTGTACTGCTTCTTGTTTAAGATATAATGAACTAAACTATTGATTCAAAATCAGACATTTCATATTTAATGACCTACTAACAATAACATATAAGTCAAAAGCACAAAAATGGACAAGTCCATAAAAGAGGGAAAAAGAAATGCTATGATGAACAGCCCCTGAAGTCAGTATATGCTGCAACAGCAATCTCTGAGAGCATCACCAGGCCTCACTAAAGGAATATTTACCAGAAGATTAGAGTGGTTCTTGGGGTCATTTAGTGAAATATAGGTTAAGTTTTACCAACCAAAACAGATTCTAAACCCTTTTTAGTATTTCCAATGAAGCTATACTGAAAGAAAAGCAGTCAGAACACAGCAGCACTCCTGAACCACAACCCCAAGCACTGGAAAGAAAAGCAAGAATGGAATATAAGTGGGATTTGAGGTCAACTCCCATTCAAAGTAAGACAAAGAATCATTTAAAGATTTAAACAAAGCAAGACACAACATTATTCAACTTTTATAACATAATATGTAACAAAATATATTTTTAAAAAACTATTCAAAAAAGTCAATCTAATCAATAATAAAGGTTCTTAGAAATGAAAAAACAATGTAAAACTCTAAGAATATTTGACTCCTAATATATTTAGACAATTTCAGAACATATAGAATTTAACTTAAAAATAAAACTGACCCAAGCAGGTAAAAACTTAGACAAGCCTTTAAGTGAGGAAGAAAGTAAGAATACATTATTCAAGACCTACACAAAACTCTTCTCCTTCCCTTAAAAACAAACTTTCAAGCAACACATATTATGTTTTCCAGATTATTAAATATAAGGCAAGCTATCCAATCTAATTAAATCCAGCAGATCAAAAAGAATAAGCATTACAGGCCAATCTCAGTGCATGGCACAGCCGTCCACACAGCCATCAAAACCAGACACCGTCCTGGACCCTGGCAGCCAGTTACCACTTGTGCTCGTGCTTTCTCCGAATCATCATTGCTTAGGTATGTGGACTCTGAAGACAAGGAATCCTGGGTTTAAGTCCTGGCTCTGCCACTTACTAGCTATGTGTCCTTGCAAATTCTGTTACGCCTTCATTATCTGCAAAACACAGATAATGGCACCTCATGGGAGTATGAGGATTATTTGAGATAAATTATGTAGACAGTCTAGCAAGGTACCCAGAATTTCAGTTTTAGTTCATTATTATTGCTACTGTTGATATTATTGTCATTATTATATAATCAACATCACTGCTGGTTGCAATTGCAATACTAACACAATACGGCTACATCATTATTTCAGTACATCTATTTCTATAATACTAAATGGCCAGGATTAACATTGGTATTTTAGCTTCTGTGAAACTAAACTTTTCATACCCTTCTCATTAAAAAAAAAAAAAAGTAAACACATATTTTCTGTTTTAAAATAATTTTCTAAAAAGGCTAACATTATTCTAATTATTAGAATATAAAATTAGTAAATATTATTAAAAATAGACCAAACACCATTAAAATAAAGAAAATGAATTTAACATAAAAACAAAATAATACTTAATCTTTTTTATAAGTACATCTTTAAGAAATGACAATGTAACAACAGTGGGTCACACAAGTATATATCTATACTAAAAGTTTCGGCGCTTAAAATATTCTGACTCTATTTAAAAGACAGGAAATGAGATCAAATATATTTCTCTGTATCTTCAAATAATCCCCTTCTTGCTTGCTACTTAAGGAGATGCTTTTGAACAAATTTTGGGGGTTTTTTGGAGGAATTATAGTCATATTTTTACACATATGCACAAACATATATCAAGCTGTATTTTTGTTTAAAAGGAAGCATTTCCAGCGGCATTTATCTTTGTTAGTTTCCTCATATATAGAGTTTCTAATGTAGAATTACCTATCACAGCAATCTTGCTAGTCCTCTTATTTGGAAAGCTGTTAGTGTTTGTACAGTAAGAGTTCTGCTTTGCTGACTGCCTTTTCTCCTCCTCTTAGGGATGACGTAGGATTGGGAGAATTTTTCCAGGCCAGTACACTTTTCTGTTATTGATTTCTAATTTTAGTCCATGGTGGGTGGAACAAACTTTGTATTATTTCAACCCTCTCTGATTTATTCATAGACTGTTATGAATAACAGTCTAGGTTATGCCTAGGTTATGGTCTGTCCTGGAGAATACTCCCTATGTATTGGAGAATAATGTGTATTATGCTGCTGTTTGGTGGACTGCTTAGGTCTGGTTGCTTTATAGTGTTGTTCAAACTTTCTATTTTCTTGTTGACCTTGTGCCTAGAAGGTTCCATCCATTATTGAAAGTGGGGTGTTTAAATCCCCAATTGTTATTGTTGAATTGTCTATTTCTCCCTTCATTTCTGTCGGTTTTTGTTTTATGTATTTTGGGGCTCTGTTATTAGGTGGATAATTTGTTTAGAACTCTTATGTCTTCCCTCTTTTTCTCTAGTAACATTTTTTATTTTAAAGTCTCTTTGGATATGGCATAGCCACTCCAGTTTTCTCATGCTTGTTACTTGCACAATGTATCTTTTTCTATCCTTTTACTTTCAATATATTTGTGTCTTTGAATCTAAAGTCTCACTGTAGACAGCATATACATAGTTGGATCTTGTTTCTTTAGTCTGACAATCTCTGCCTTCTGACTGGACTGTTTAATCCACTCACATTACTGTTATTATTGACATAGCTACATTTATGTCTGCCATTTAAAACTTTTTATTTTCTCTATGTCTTGTGTCTTTGTTCCTCTACTTCTCCTTTATTGTTTTCTTTCATATTCAGTGAATACTTTCCAATATAACATTTTAATTTCTTTAATGATTTTTTTCTCTCTCTATATATGTATTTCCTTTGTAGTTGCTCTAGGGCTTACCTCACATCTTATCAGAGTCTTTTCGGATTTACACTAACTTAATTCCAGTGAGAAATGGAAACATTGCAGCTCTATTCCCTTTTCCCCTTTCTGTGGTATAACTGTTGCACATATTATTAATACATCTATAAATGTAACAGCCCCACAATACACTGTTATAATTATTACTTTACATAACTATGTATTTTAAAATGCTTTCCACTAAGAGAACAAAAGCAAGTATATACTTATAGCATTTGTTATAATGATCCTATTTACTTTTTTTTTACCGTACCTTTTTTACATTTAGATACACAAACACTTAGCATTTTATTACAATTGCCTATAGTATTCAGTACAGTAATGTTCCATAAGCACTTTGCCTGACCTTCTGCCAAGCACTTCAGAGAAAGTGGTAAAAGCAGCTTTGTACCTCATAATAGGTCCTCTTTGGCTATGCTATGGTTGGGTTAGCAAAGAAGGTAATAGAAAAGTGACAAGTCATATGAGGTATCATGAACTAAGTACATTTTCTGTTTTTTAAGCTTGTTCTAATGTTGTATAATAAGGTTTGTACAAAAATAGCAGAAGAGTAAAAGATAAAAATCTTAATGTTGCTAACAAGATGTCTGACACTGGTAATAAAACCAAATACAGGTTGAGTATCCTGTACCCTAAATGCTTGGTATCAGAACTGTTTCAGATTTTGAATTTTTCCCAAATTTTGGAATATTTGTATTATTCTTACTAGTTGAGCATACTTAATACAAAAACCCGAAATCTGAAATGCTCTAGTGAGCGTTTCTTTGGAGCATCATGTTGGTGCTCAAAAAGTTTTAGATTTTAGAGTATTTTAGGTTTCAGATTTTCAGATTAGGGAAACTCAACCTGTATTCTGATGTATCTTTGTAGGTTTAAGAAAATGATAGAAGGCTGATTCAGGCTTCAATTAAAACACTAAGTTTACAGATTAAGTCACATTTTTCCCTGCCATGAAAGAAAGTCTTTCAAATTTACATTCTTTTGCTATACTTTGACAAGAAAGATTCCAAAGACCTTGGTGATTTTTCAAGGCAAGTTCAAAATTTTGTAGGGATTATGATCCATTCAGTACTGTTTCTCTCCTACTAGAGCAGTGGTCCCCAACCTTTTTGGCACCAGGGACCTGTTTCATGGAAGACATTTTTTCCATGGACGAGGGGGGATGGGAAGGTTTTAGGATGATTCAAGCATATTCCATTTACTGTGCAGTCAAACCTCTCTGCTAATGATAATTAGTATTTGCAGCCACTCCCCAGTGCTGGCATCACTGCCTCAGCTCCACCTCAGATCATCAGGCATTAGCTTCTCATAAGGAGCGTGTGACCTAGATCCCTCACATGCGCAGTTTACAATAGGGTTCCTGCTCCCGTCAGAATCTAATGGTGCTGCTGATGTGACAGGAGGTGGAGCTTATGCAATGATGCAAGTGATGGGGAGCGGCTGTAAATACAGATGAAGCTTCGCTGTGTGGCCTGGTTCCTAACAGACCACAGAACAGTACCCGTTCATGGCCCAGGGGTTGGGGACTGCAGTACTGAAGTATACGGTAGTTGAACGCACAGTAACAACACAGTATGGTAATGAGCAATGTGTGCTAAAGACCACTCTACTATTAAATATTCAGGAATTTTGCAAAGCACAACCATTGGCAGCTTGAGATCAACCATGGTGGAGAGTATTTTTACCACTGTGGCAAATGCTACAAATTGTTCCCTGTCTCCCCAGCTTCCCCATTCCAAGTCTGCCCAAACTATTAGGTTACTAAGCATGAAATGTCCAATTTCCTTAAGTACTAAGTTTGACAGTTGATATCTCTGACATTTCACTTTGACACTTGTTATTTTACTTTATTCTTTCAAACGCATAGTTTGGCTTGTGATTATCTTTCAAAAATTTTTTAGAGCAATTTTTGTGAAACCACGGTTAAGTAAAAAATTCATGTTATTTTCTAATACAAGTTCCATCATGGAACCAATGTTGCAGAGACAGCTAGAAATACCAATGAAATATTTGGGAAGGATATGACTAATGAACACACAGTACATCGCTGGTCTGAGAAGTTCTGTTCTGGTGATTTTAATTTTGAAAATGAGCCATGTGGGCGACCTGAGAACAAGGTGGATAACGATGAGCTGAAAGCTGTAGTGGGAGCGAGTCCATCTCAACCTATGTGTAAATTAGCAGCAAGGTTTGACATTACTATTCTGACAACATTGGACCACTTGAAATAAACCAGCAAGGTAAAGAAGCTGGATAGATGGGTACACATCATGAATTAAATGAGTGTCAGAAGAGAAATCACCTTGAAGCTTGCCTTTCCTTGTTATCACCACATAAAGGCAAACCATTTCTACACTGAATTGTTACGTGTGATGAAAAATGGATTCTTTTTGACAATTGCAGCATTCAGCACAATGGCTGGATAAAGATGAAGTGCCGCAACACAATCCAAAAGTGAATATTCACCAAAAAAGCTAATGGTGTCTGTTTGGTGGTCCAGCGCTGGTAATATCCACTACAG
Source organism: Indri indri (assembly GCA_004363605.1). Lineage (NCBI taxonomy): Eukaryota > Metazoa > Chordata > Mammalia > Primates > Indriidae > Indri > Indri indri. The sequence continues at coordinate 166,187 of RJWJ010000623.1, read as the reverse complement.
CTTTGTGAAACCTGGTCAACTGATTACAGCAGATGTCTAATGTAATCAACTGGATGAAATGATGAGGATGCTTGCAATTAAGCAGCTGAGATTGGTCAATACAGACAGGCCAATGCTCTTGCAAGACAACTCTTGACCACATGTTGCACAAACAATGCTGCTCCAACTACAGAGGCTAGACTTGGAAACTGTCATCCACCATATTCACCAGACCTTTTGCTGACTGACTACCACTTCTTCCAGGCTTTGGACCACTTCGTACAAGGAAAAATACTCAATTCTCAACACGCTATAGAAAACGCCTTTTGTGATTTCATGGCCACTTGCTCTCCAGGCTTCTTCGCTGCCGGCATAAACACGCTAATGTTAAGACAGCAAAACTGTGCCGATAGTTTAGGTGCATACTTTCATTAATTGTACTACTTCTAGTTTGAGATATAATAAAGTAAACTTTTGATTCAAAATCAGACATTTCATATTTAATGACCAAAATAGTTTACCAGCACACCACTGACCTTAAGTCAACAAAAAAAGTCTAAATTGAGGGTTATACTGTCTATTACCAAAACAGGAAAATGTGAACTCTCCCTGATAAACATTTCTACCACCCAGGCTTTTGGGTTGTAGTGTTAAACATACAGAAACCTGGAACCTCAATTCTTCAGAATATCTCAACTTACTACTATGTTAACAAAGATATTACAATATTACAAAATAAGTACACAGAGTAGTCACAGACTTTGTGATTAAATATAATCATAAGATCCGTTTGTAGCTGTTCATAGTCTTTATGAAAGGTTAAAGAATGAAGCTTTTATTTTGGTTACAGTGACATACATAAACTATCTGTATATATTATTGCACTAGGTAATTTAATATAATAAAAGACACAATTTACTTCGGATACCGCAATCTAGGTTACAGCAGGAGCAATAAATATTTAATCACACTTGGAAAATAAAGCAATGGCAGACATTGCTTACAAATCCTGCCTGTAACGTAAAGGAAGCCATCCTTCCTCCCCACTCCGCCCCCTGCCACCGCCCACCCAGCCATTGTCACTGACTCAGTATTTGACAAATTCCTACTGTATCCACCAGGAACGTATGCAGTAGGTGCTGCGATATGACTGTGGGCAAAACTGAACTGGAGGACTTATGAGACTCACGTGGTAAAGGTGACAGGGTGAGGGTTGGCGAGCAGTGAGATGAGGCCATTTTATGAAGTTTTGTGTGCACGTTAAAGGGTTTTGTGAAACAGTTACTAAGTGGCTAACTACCTGCTGGGGAGTAGGGGAGGGGAGAAGGCTGCTGAAATAACACACTCTTCCAACAAGCCAGGAACTCTGGACACTTCCCTCCTGCTCCTGCAGGCTGGACTCCCAACATAGGCTGCGACTCAGGCTTTTCCAATCCACCCCTCCTCCAAATACCAGGCTGTGCGTAAATGGTACTACAGACACGCGTTTTCAGTGAGATGTTCTTCAGTCCTCTCCCTGCCCTTCTCCACTCACGCCCAGAATCTCATTTGCTGCTTCCAAGTCTTTTCTTGAATGAAATAATTTTATACCTCATGCTTAGTGGTCAGGGAAAAATTCTAAGACATATCCTTCAAAGTTTGATAAACTTCTTGCCTACAGCATAGCCCCATAAAACACCCTCTGAAAAGCGAAATAATAAAAGAACACCATATTTTTGGTGAAATGGGACTGCACTATTTCCCTATCTGCTTTGCTTTTTCATTTTCAAAAAATTCATTTTCTAGACTTTCTCTCAGTTCTTTATCTCTTTTCAATTTATCTGATGCCTCTCATTTTTATTTTCTCTTCCTTCTCCCCTCAAATTATATTCTTCAGTTTCACACTTGTCCTCTGCTGCCTTCTCAGGAAACATGAGAAAAAGAACAAGTCTCTGCACAGGCAATAATCTTAGCTTCCCTCACTCCCTGCCCCTTCTGCCCTTACACAGAGAATACAGCAGCAAAGCTGGAGAAAAGCTTTAAGAAAGAAATCAACAGCAACGCCCATTATCCTTTTAAGTCACCCTGTAACACTATTTATATAGAAGATACTGATGTATATGGCATGAGGTCAATGACCTCGGAACTGAAGAGAAACAAACAAAATCTGAGTTTTATTCCCCCGTATCTTCCTTCCATGAATCCCCAAATGAACCTCTAGAATAAGACCCATTCCTTTGTTTTTCACAGTCCTCAGGGACACTGTCCTCAAAGCAGCTCAAAACCACACATCATTACCTTAATTACTTTATCTTTCTTATTGAAAAGTGAAGCAGCAGATATAAATATGTACTCAATATAATCTAAGAGAATATTTTTAACATTTCAAACTCTCTAAAATCAGGCTGCATCTTCTAATCAGTCGTAAGAGCACTGTGTCATAACTTAATAGGCAGTGACTTTTGTCCTTGCTAAAAAGGGTGCATAAAATCGTTGTGCATCTTATAATCAATATTTTGAAGTCAATGAAATATGCTATTAATATAAAAGTGCACAATGCGAGCCTTTTTATGAATCATCTTATAAAATTAAAATCATGTTAATTATTTTAAGTCTCTAATTAATAAATTACTCAATATATAGTAGTAAGTAACATTGTCAGGAAATAATGAGGATTTTTGCCTCTCATATTTCATAGCAAGCAAAACTTTAGGATTGTGAACTTAAATACAGTGAGGACAGAATAATTAAAGACATTTATTTTACATTAAAGTACTAAAAATGCTTTGTTTATGTCATATGCAAATCATCTTTTATAAAGCTGGCAGTCTACCTGAAAGGCAATGACCTCTTGGGATTTGGTATTTTTACATTCCAAAATATTGACATGGTTGACGTATGATACCTTTAACTTATATACATGGCACAAACAATTAAAACAATACTAATTTCCCTGTAATTCAAGCTCATAGCATTCATTGCCTATTACACTAAGGGAATACTTCATGAGACTTACATATTTAAATTTGAAATTCTAAGTAATATAATATAGTAAAAGAAGGAGATGATTTTCTTTTCTAAAAAATAGAAAATCTGTTGCTGTCTTCCCAAGGGAAATTTGTTAGCGCTGCTTCCAGTCTACATACACCTCATGAATTTCTACTCTACCAATTCAGATTTTATGATTTGGGCAAGGGCTGGGTTAAAGTTTGTGAGATCCTTTTGGGTTTTGCCTTTTTCTTTTCCATCTATTTCCTACAGCTTAAAAGAATAGCTGATACATAATAACAATTTATTGAATAAATAAATGAACTTTACAAGGGAAAGTATGATGACTTTTTTAGAACTTTTAACATTAAGGGAGTAGGATTTACAAATACTGCTATTTACAATAAACCTCCATTAAACATGATCATTAAAATACATTATTCCCTAATAATTAGTAAACCCAAGACCACAACTTGCTAAAAAGATACACTAAACTAGTTAGTACTGATATAATACTAAAATAATAAAACTGCATTCCTTTAAAAATACTCTATTGTTCTGACATCTCACTAAAATATTACACTAACCTTTCCTCTAGCTGTATCAAAGTGAGCTTTCATTTTGCAAATTGTCAATTGTCAACATTTTAACTAAGCCTACCAAGTTCTGTTTTAGTGCACAAATTTTCTCCCAGACTGTTTTAAAACATTTTCAACTTAGCAAGATGAAATAATATATTGACATCATTCATTTTAATTTAATAAGATCTGCCCAATGTCTCACCTACGTCACCTAAATTTTAGTGTTACATGGGAAGACCTTCATCACCCCTAATTATAAGAATATGCTCTTGTTATTTTCTTAATTATTATATATAGCAGAATTTTTAAGGAAGAGATTATCCTTGGCATTAAAGCATAAACTTATTTAACATAAAGTATTATTGGTAATAGTCTTCATTTTTAAAAATATGTGTGATATTTAAAAATAAAAATAAGTCACCGTATTTCCCCTTGGCAATTCATTCATAATATGAGGGGCTTTCCCCTCCCCCTCCAAAAAAAAAAAAAACATGTAGGAAAGTATGTGAGCAAACTGTAGCTTGCATATTTACATACTAATTAGAGTTCATGATCTAGTATCTTGAACTAGATACTAGTTCAAGTATTGAGAGAGAGACATTCTCTCTCAATTCTGAATTATCCAGTCTAGTTTTATATTAAAACCTAACTTCCCTCAAACTTCCCCAGATAACAGAAGAGTATTCCAGGGCATAAATTGTGCCTATGTTAACAAAAATCCTACTCATCAACTGACTCCTCAGAGCAAATGTGAATATCATTCAGTTACTACTAGTACAGATGACCTTACTAAACTACCTATATATGATTAAGCCCTTTTACTCTCACATACATGGTAAAATTAATAGAAATTATTTTTTAAATAAAAGCTTCCTGAGGGCTGAAGGATATAATGTCAGAGCGATACCACTGCTGCTGAAAAGAAACAACTGGTAATAATGGTGGCAACTATAGGTTTCTGTTGAGACAGAATAATGTAAAAAACAAAAACTACAACAACAACAAAAAAACACCATAAAAGCTTACCTAAAATCTCCACCTTTCTCTATGCCCACTGTCTGAATCTTATTTTCTCCTGAATCATCATAACATTTTTGGAGATGACTGTCATCAAAATCTCATTATTCAAAAGGGTAATTCAGGACAGGAGTAAAACTGAACCTAAAATTTAAATAGATGAGCAAAAAACTATCACTGAACACAGCTCTTATGGGGTTATACTGTGGAATAATAAATATCGGGACAGCATAGTCCAAGACTTGAGCTTGAATCCTCTCCTGCCACTTTCTGGTTGAACTCCCTTGGGAAAGGTTGTTCGACATCTTTCAACTTTAGCTTTTTCATCTTTGCAAAATGTGAATTTATTTATAAAATGCTAAATTTCTAATATACTGATAAAATCTAGGAGTACTTTTGTAGAACATTCCCTGAAAATTTTGATTACATAGTATTCAGAAATGGGGAAAAAGTAATTTTAGATATCCTAAATGGTTTTAAAAAAACAATTAACATCACAATGCATGTAAGTCAGAAATCACTAAAAATAAATAAACAAAATCTCTATTCATGTGAGGAAAAAAAAATTCTAACATGGGGGTCAGAGAAGAAACCAGTACAAAAATTAATGGAACTAGCAAATATAAAATTGTGGATGATGTATTTAAAGCATTATTTAGAAGGAAATTAACAGTGTTAATGATTTCGATACAAAAGAATAAAAGCTTAAAAATAAATGAACATTCTAACTTATAAAATCTGAATAACAGAATAAACTCAAAGAAAAAGATGGGAAAAGGCAATAAAGAACAAAATTTAATGAAACTGAAAAAGATGATAGAAGAGAGTATGAAGAAACCAGAAGCTGGCATAACAAAAAGAGAGAAAAATATACAGATTTCTGGCAACACTAATCAAGAAAGAAAGAAAATGCACAAATGAACAATATTAGCAATGAAAAATGAAACAAAACAAAAAATAGAGAAATGGGATTTAAACTAAAAAGCTTCTACACGGCAAAAGAAATAATCAAAAGAGTATACAGACAACATACAGAATTGGGGAAAGTATCTGCAAACTATTCAACCAACAGGGACAAATATCCAGAATTTATGAGGAACTCAAACAACTCAACAACAAAAACCAAATAATCCCATTAAAAAGCAGGCAAAGAGCACGAATAGACATTTTCCAAAAGAAGACATACAAATGGCAATAAGCATATGAAAAAATACTCAACATCACTGATCATCAGAGAAATGTGCATTGAAACCACAACGAGATGGTATTTTATACCAGTCAAAATGGCTAATATTAAAAACTCGAAAAGTCAGAAAATAACTTATGTTGGTGAGGATGGGGAGAAGAAGAAACACTTATACACTGTTGGTAGGATGTAAATTAATACAATCTCTATGGAAAACAGTTTGGAAATCTCTCAAAGAACTAAAAATAGGATCACCGGTTGATCCAGAAATCCCACTACTGGGTATCTACCCAAAGGAAAAGAAATCAATATATCCAAAAGATACCTGCACTCTTATGTTTATCGCAGCACTATTTACGATAGCAAAGATATGGAATCAACCAAAGTGTCCATCAATGGATGACTGGGGAAAGAAAATGTGGTATATATACACAACGGAATATTACCCAGCCATAAAAACGAATGAAATCATTTCCACTGCAGCATGGATGGAACTGGAGGCCATTATTATAAGTGAAACAACTCAGAAATGGAAAGTCAAATACTGCATGTTCTCACTTATATGTGGGATCTAAATAATGTGTACATACGGACACAGAGAGTGGGATAGACATTGGAGATTCAGAAGGGTGGGGGAGCATGGGCAATGAGAAATTATTTAATGGGTCCTACGTACATTATTTGAGTGAAGGATACACTAAAAGCCCAGACTTCACCACTATGCAATTTATTTATGTAACAAAATTACACTGGTACCCTTTAAATTTATACAAGTAGAGAAAGAGAAAGAGAGAGAGAGAGAGAGAGAGAGAATCTAAAACATATAAAACAAAGAGCTGTTATCCAAAATATATTAAGAAAAAAATAAAGAACTCATTTTTTTAAAAAAATGGACAAAAGATAGTAGAAACATTTCAGCAAGAGGAAATATAAATGAAGTCATGTTTGACATTGTTAATGTTAAATTAAATAAATAGGAGGCCATTAGCCTGAAGCTGTCTCCTTACTACCTAACAAACTGCAACCTAACTTAGTATGTAAACAAACTGAAACCTAATTTAGGAGTATATTTTTGGTAACAAATAGCCTGTTTTCAGCCAATCCCAGGTAGATGAATTATCACACCATGCCCAAATAAGGCAAATGCCTCATCACAATATGCCCAAATAAGGCAGAGTCTAGCTATAGCCAATCATGTGATTTCTCTACTTTGCTTCCATGTTTGGCCTATGAAACTGTGCTGCTCACATTGCTGGGCAGAGAGCTCTCTGAGCCTCTTCTGGTTCTGAATGCTGTCTGATTCATGAATCATTCTTTGCTCAAATAAACTCTGTTTAAACTTACTGTTAATGTTTCTTTTAACATTAGTAATCTGGGAAACATAAATCAAGAGCAGAATAAAATATGATTTTATACCCATTCAATTGGAAAAAATTAAAAAGACTGAAATACTATGTGCTTGATAGCACAAAATGAATTATTAAACACTGATAGTGGAAATGTATTATACAAGGTTTCCTCCAAAAAACTGTGGAAAACAATTTAGCAACATTTTATGAAGCTGAACATCCACATTCCCTATATATGCTCTAGAAAACTCACACACGGGCACCAGGATTTGAAAATACTTGTAGCTGCATTGTTTGCAATAGCAAAAACACAGAAAAACTCAAATCCATCAACAGAAGATGATTTGGGTGAACAAATCATTTCATACAATGAAATATTATAGCAATGAAATGAAATAGCTATATGCAATAACAAGGATGTATCTTAGGAACAACGTTGAGCGAAAAAAGCTACAGAAGACTATATATAACATTGTTTTATTTTTAAAGCTCAAATGCAGGGAAAACTAAAAAACATATTGTTTGAGGATACACCCTAAATTATTTTTAAGAGCACTGAAATTATGAACACAAAATTGAGGACAGTAAATACCTCTACAGAGGAAATAGTGAAATGAAATGTGGATCAGCATGTGGGTGGATATAACAGTATTGGAAATATTGAAGTTCTTAAATTGGTTGTTGAAATCAAAGATTACCATATTATTTTTATTCTTTATAATTCAATATATTAAATTTATTAAGTTTTATGTCAAACATTTTATGATCAAAATTTAAAACAAAGTATTAAAATTAAAGCTTATCCAAGAGACAGCACGTAAAAGCTCTCCTAATTGATCTATTCATTTCTTCCCAGTTAATTTTATTCATATTCCATTACCACATCTGTGACAGTCACTATTTCACTTAAATCCTGCTCAATAATTTTAAAAACAGTGTCAAGCATAATGCATGTTAAGAATAAGTAGATAGCAATGTAAAGACATAATGACATGATGGAGAATTGTGTGAGTGTTGCATGCTTGTATCTATCCCCAAATCGATTAAAATCAAAATAAATCAAAGTCATCTGATTTTCACTCATAAGCAAAGAAAAAGAATAAAATAAATGCATTAACATAATTTAGTGCACTTTATTCTACTGGTGTATGATGGGCAAAGTCTGTTTGTTATACTAAACAGATTTATCCTGCCCTAAAATGTTAAAATATAGGGGAAAAAATGTCTTTTTCAATCTATTAATGAGCATGTTTTCTTTCACAGCCTACGCCTATGCTACATACTTCTGAAAATAAATTAGTTACTTGTCCTAATAATTACAAAAAAGGAGAAAGGGGGAGACAGAATCTCAAATAAGTCAAGGCTCACAGAATCTTCAGTGAAAACAAAGCAACTATTAGCAGTGCTTTAAAAAAAAAAAGCCAGATTTGGCCAATTTTACAGGATGAAAAAAACCAAAAGCATGTCAGAAAAATAGTGAAAAAGTGATCTATCACAGATGATTCATCATAATCTAAAAACAAATGACTATTTTTAAAATACATTCTTTGACAAAAGAAATGACTTTCCTTTAAAAAAAAAAAATGAGTACCTGAGCAAGGAAAGATTTGCAAAATCTCAACACTTCTATTATTCACAGACTTTTTTCTCATGTTGTTAAAGGGGAACTAATATTATTCCTTACTTATATTTGGAAGGAAATTTAGTTTATTTTTAATTTGCCCAGAATTTCTGTGTAAAAATGAACGCCAAGTAGTAATTCTATGCAGTGAACTGCACAGAACAATGCTTACTTGGTATTCATCCTAGGTCTTAAATAAGTGTAGCCTGCCAACTGTAGCCCACTCAATTATTCTGAACCTCATTATCCAATTTCTTTTTCTAGAACCTTTGTTCCATTTCCTCCTTTCTATCAGGCATTTAGTTCACTGTTCTGAAAACTCTTTGCCACAGGAGTTAAGAAGGGAAAAGGAAGACAAGCTCACATTTACTTTGCTACTTGAAGCAGTTCTAAATCATGACTGATGTGAAAAAGGCTGACTATGATAAAGGAAGTTTAAAAAACAAGGCCTCTTGTAACCCGAGTGTCTTAACCGCCTTACGCACAGGATCTTCAGCCAACCTTTCACACGGACACCATGGCTATGGAGACACCTCTACTCTCTCTAGCCTCGCTTTCCTGCAAAAATGTCATTGTTGGAGGGTCAGATTTGATGTGGCCCTTCCAGAGCTCCCAGGGAAGAAGGGGAGGGGGGTGAGGAGGAGGAGGACACTTGAAGGTAGCCGCACGGCACCGCAAATATCAAGACCAACCCCGAACTACCCAGGAGACTTCACAGACTGGTCCAATGGATGAAGAATTGGGACAGCAAGAAATTATTTCCCCTAAAGATACCTAGTCAGCAATCTAACTGGATCTAAAAAAAATTTTAAAAAGGCTTTCAATTAGAATCCTATTTAGGTAAATTACTCTTATCAAAATATTCCACGGTAATTAGTATATTAATAATAAGGAAAATATAAATCATGAAATATAAATGCCAGAAAACTCTGTTTTTATATTAAACTTTGATTTATACAGGGTGTCCCAAAAGTCACCATATACAGGGAAAATGGGAAATTGCAGCTAAATGTATCTTTATTTACAAAATATTCACTACAAAATTTTTCCTTTGTATGGAAACTTTAGGGACACTCTGCGTTAAATAATATAATCAATTTTGCTCATTAAAGTTGAGACACTGTCTACCTCACTATCTGCCCCTTCCTGCACACTGTTCTGCATCTCATGCATTTTTTCATAATGCTTGGAAAGATAATCAACATGCATTCTATGATAAAAACTAATTTTTGCCTTTAAAGTTTTTATTTTTAATACAAAATTACACCCATTGTAGCTGGTGAAACAATACAAAGACATATAAATAAGAGCCATCTTCTCCTGGCCCTTCTCCAACCATTATCAACATATCTGTATATAAATCCTTTCAAACTCTGTCCAATCCCATATAAGCATGTGTATATAAACATACATATATACACATATATATCTGTGCATGTATTTGATTTTATTATTTGTTTTAACAAAAAATAGGATATTTTACATGCTACACTACAATTTTGTTTTTCTTATTTAATAAATCACTGCCAACTGAAGTAATTGACATTTCTTTAAAGCTGCATGATATCCCAAATTATGAATGTACTGCAATTTATTCAACCATTCTTCCACTGACTGGCATTCAGGCTGTTCTAGCTGTCTTAGGTTTTTGTCACTACAAAAATATACTGCATCACATGAACACACACGTGCATGACCATAGCCAACTGCACCCATTATACTGGTACTTTTCCCATGGACAGACTCACAAACAGGACCTTCGAAAGAGCTGCAACAGCCATGTGTGGTGGCTCATACCTGTAATCCTAGCACTTTGGGAGGCCGAGACAGGAGGATTGCTTGAGGCTAGGAGTTCGAGACCAGCCTAGTGAAAGCAAGACTGCATCTCTACAAAAAATAGAAAAATTAGCTGGGTGTGGTGGTACATGTCTGTAGTCCCAGCTACTCAGGAGGCTGAGGCAGGAGGATGGCTTGAGCCCAGGAGTTTGAGGTTGCAGTGAGCTATGATGACACCACTGCACTCTAGCCCTGGTGACAGAGCAAGACCCTACCTCAAAAAAAAAAAAAAAAAAAGAGCTGCAACAATCTTTCACACGCCTACCAGCAATATATTAATATGTGGGAAATAGTTATAGAATGTGTTATGTAACTAAAATATTTCATAAAACAAAGTCCATAAAATTTTAAGTGTCAATAACTTTAAGGTGATTTCTACTTCTGTGATATGTTTACAGCGATTGATTTAGTAAGGCTGCAATTACAAGGCACCTGGATAGGCATCTCTGCAAACACAAAGTCTATATTCGAGTTGATTTTAACTTACCTTTCTTTGAAACTTCTGCCCCATTAAGTTCTTTTTGTGCTTCTTCAATTTTGTCTAAAAAAAACAAAAAACAATTTTATGAATCAATTTCTCGTAGACAAACAACAATAAAGTAGAGCAAACAAACTACTTTTAAACGGGATCAGACACATAGTAATAAATATTTGTTGAATGATTTATAAAACAAACGTTTGTATACTGTTAAAGGATCTATTCCCTTTTAAATTTATATTTATAATTCTTATCATTTCTTAGTCACAAGGACTACTTCCAATTGGTTCCATAATGCAAATAATTAGTGTACTTTAAATACTGAACTATAGCTAAAAAAAGAGTTTAGTTGCCTAATAAAGGTATCTAAAAATAATAGTTTCTCTACATATGAGGTGCCCTAAAGAAGTTTTATTAGAGATATAGCAAATACCTACTAGCTTAGAAACAATAAGACTAAGCGAAGTTCAGAGATGGTCTGAGTCTAAGACCTAAGACAAACATAGAAGAAAGAATATGATGGAAAAACAAAGGAAAGGATGAGCTGAAGAGTGGCATGGCAGAAAGTCTCGGTCCCTTGATGACAGCAGAGTATCTATGAAGTGTGAGGGCAGAGTACTGCATTAAAGAAATACCATATGAAACTCACTAGAGCACTGTTACATGGGCTCACAGTTTTGCAGGCCAGGTATAACCCAGAAGCAATAACTAACAGAGCTGAGAGTGCTGTCTCCGTCCCACTGTTCTCTGATCTGAGGCCCTGGGCAGAACTGGATTTTGTAAATATGTGTATGTTCTACTTTGATAACGATTAATTTAAATTTTGTAAGAATACACATATTTGATGACTATGGCAGTAATCAATTCCATATTTAACACTAGGCTGGGCACTTGTTAAAATCATAAAGAGACAAAATTCCCAGGGCACTATTTTATACTGAACTCAATACAGCATCAATAAATTTTTTTTAATTTTTTTTTTTTTTTTTTTTTTGTTTAGAGAAAGAGTCTTGCTTTGTTACCCAGGTCGGAATGCAGTGGAGTGCGGCGCATAGCTCACTGCAACATCAAACTCCTAGGCTCAAGCAATCCTGCCTCAGCCTAGTACTGATAATTACATAACATTTTAGATATCCCAACTATGAAAGTATAGTTTAGATAAATGCTTTCAAAATATTGTTGCTTCAGCCATGCAGATTATTAGCCTCTGCCTTCTGACATACGCACTGTCCCCAATGCTAACCCTACCACTACTTACTGGCCATGTAAGACATAACCTCCAATATGGCATCCTACTCCAAATAAATAAAAGGGGCACACTGTACCATGGGCCCTTCAGACTCTGGTCTACCTGCCTCTTTCCTCGTCTTGCCAGAAAAACCAGAAATTCAAGAGAACCTCTGATTTACTGATCAAACGTCCTTCAATTGCATATTGATCCAACCAGCCTGCCAAGGCAGAGCAGGAGCCAGAGAACAAAGGAAGCGAGCTAGGTTGAAATATGAGACATTGTATCTCAGCAATGGTCAAAAACAACTGAATTTTCGTCCTGACAAATGTATCCCCCACACCAATGTCTTATTGGCTTCCTGCTAATTATCAGATCCAGAATATAATTTCAGGAGTGCAGGCAACCGCTGGAAATTAAGACACTCTTCCTGATTTATAAATTTTAGCTATTTCTCATGAAATGTTGAGTGAAATTAAATACAGTCTTGGAAAAAAAAAACATTAAATGCAGAAACTGGATCCCACATTCAGTAGTAATTTTACTTCAAAGAGAAAAATACCACGTGCATGGATGAAATCTGTATTAGTACAGTGTAAGTAAACAAAAGGCTAAGGCCCACTTTTTAAAAATAAAATACATTGAGTACATTATAGATATTCAAACTGTAAATAAACAAATCACATAATTTAAATATGCAGTCCTTGAGAAACATATAAAAGGAGTTTTATTACCAAAGCACTATTAATTCTATGCCAGCAATTCACCCAAACTTAAGAATCGTAAATAATATATACGTGTATATATTATATATATTCACGGTTTAGTAATGGCTGTGCTTAATAGTTTACACACACATAATTTGGCATTATATAACATAAACCACTTCTTATTAATAGAACCAATTGTGGCTCAAAGCAACAAAAATGCATAATTTAACAAATACTTACAGAATAGCTACTATTTAGTAAGTTGAGGTTTGGCCACTTTCTGTTTGCACTTCAACGTAACAAACTCTTACAAAAATGAACTGTTTACATTTACTCACAAAATACTAGTCTTTGTTTCTAAAATTTTCAATTACCTTTTTGTATTGGTAATAACAGTATATAAACTTGGACTACTGATTTAGGACATCTCCTACATTAGATACAATAAGCACCTACTCAAACGCTTTTACCTATAGCTCCAGTTCAACAGGTAAATACAATCTTTAATTAGCTTGTAACAGCCATTATAAAAGCTTTTACTTCAATTTTTATAAAAAGTCCTATTTGTAATTAAACTGTGTTTTATAATTCTCCTGATAAATATGATTTAAAAGACACTCTCCAAAATTAGAGAACGTAGTCATTTATTCATATTGTATGTCCTTAATTGGTTGATACAAGGCAATTTGCTGATATTTAAAGCATATTTACCCTTTTTTCCACTACGGCCTAGAGTAAAACACGTATTTTCACACTCCAACCCATATCCCATGTATATGCATAATACGCATTTACACATACATAATTCAGAAACAAATTTACTCATGCTCTACTTTCTATCCTTTCCTATTAAAAATGAAAGGCTGCCCCTAGACCAACTACATTAATTTTAGGACTCGCTGCTAGATGTGTAAACCTGCAGCTTGAAGCTCACCAATATAAGGAACAGTGTTCAACACATCCTTTTTGCCACACCTTTACCAAGGGTAACACTTCCCAGCAATCGCATCTCTCATCATAATAAGTCTTGCCTGGGGAGGAGCGGGTAGGAAGAAGGATGGGATCTTAGATTCTGAGACATCCTCCGACACGGCCTCCCCACCACCATTGTCATCCGGGTTAAGAATTTCGCAAAGAACCTCACATTCAGAAATAAATAATAGTTTCTTTGTTGCTGTTACCTAAAAATAAAAATCGATGCACAAACATAATGGACATGCGTGCCATGTCAATAAATCTAAAGCTAATAATGCATTCTTACTATAATGAGTTCTTACTGTATTTAAATTAAGATGTAATACTAATTCATTCAATTTTTACTAAATATACTCAGAGGAGTTTGTCACCTGGAACAGATCCCAGCAACATATGAATGGATCCATAATCTTCCTAAGAAGCAGAGGGGCCAGTGGCTAAAGGAGAAATAGGCTAGGTAGGAGAGGATACTTATAGTACGGATTATATTTTTTCTGCAACTACTAAAAATTTATACATTTTTACAGTTTTCTTTCTTCACCTTTAAAATACAGAAAATGTTAATGATAAAGGCTAAAAACTATCTCGTATAATGCTTTACATAATTTAATCTAAAAATTTTTTTTGTAGAAGAAAACAATGCAAAAATATCTCATTTTCATCATTCGCAAATAATTATTTAAAAAGTCTATTTGTGAAACATAATCTGAAACCACTGAGCAAAAAAAAAAAAAAAAAAAGTCTTAGGGTTTTTGGAAGACTAGATAATTAAAAAATCATTTATAAAAATGAAATGATCTTCAAAATAAGCGTTCACAGTAAGTCCCTGCTCTCTGACCATTTTTTCACCCTATGCTGAAGTGTTGGGGCCTCGCTCACGATCTCGGAGGCCTCAGTACCAACCCTCAAGAGCTCTGGGATCTAGTACATCCCAGGTTTGGGGACCAGCCCACTAAATTGCTAGGATTTGGTTCACCAAATGCTGTGTGTTTTTTACTATACTGAATGCCTGCCCTGTGTCAGGCACAATGGGAAGAGCTACAGAGACAAAGGAAACAGAGCGGTTCTCCCAGAGGGGCTCCCAGTTTATCACACTCTTTAAATAACCATTTTAATATCAATTTGATGGTAAATAAGACCCAAACTCCCCTGGGTGGTTAACAAGAATCTCTGCGATCCAGTTACCTTCTCTGCGCTTCCCCACTTGAATTCTCTCTTCAGGCTCAGCCACAGCGAAGTTCAGGCTAGACCAGAGCGCTAGGACTTAACAGCCCTCTGTCAGTTTCCCCAAAGGCCCCTCCCGCACCATCCCTGCTGTGTGTGGCATCCTTTCAAGATGTGGCTTCTCTGGGAAACCTTCCCGCCACCCTCTCAGAGCCACCACTCCCTTCTCTGCACCACCACGAAACCTTGTGCATAGCATCCTGCTTCTCCATAGCTACGTGTCTCGTCTCGTGGTCATTAGTAATGATGGCAATGAGATGGAGCTGCATGGCTCACTGATCGTATAAACACGATAATAACCAGCCGAGTGACACAGAAGCACGGATGCACTCTGAAAAAGAGGAAAAGGAGCACAGACACATAAACTGAAAACTGGACTGGGTGGTTTCACTTAAAAATCTAGCATTTTAACATCTTTAACATTATGAATGATTTCAACATTTGGGAAACCATATCAGCACACTGAAAGCACTCGAATTAGTTAACTATTATGCCACTCAATCTACGAAAGATTTAAATTATTTCTCCCTTAATTCTATTAGCTCATCATTCCCTCTTGCTGTTCTGCTAGACACCATTCTGCCTCTGCTCTCACACCCATAGATTCTTCCTCTTCATTTAGCTTTAAAAACACAAATTGGTGAAATTTTATAAAGTAGATCCTAATGAACTGTAAAAGGCACCTCTGTTTACTGAAAGAGGTACCATTTGATTGAAAAAAGATCACCATATGTGACTGTACTATTTTTACTACTGAATAAAGCATAATTCCTACTTCCTCTCATTGTACGTCAGCACAAGCTCCTTACTCTTACTGTGAACTGCTAGAGCTATTTCAATACCACTAAATATATGACAATGGCACAATGCTAAAATTATATCCAGTACACACAACCATTTACACATGCTCTTCTAAATGAAGATTATCCCCAGTCTTTGCTGCTAAGTAAACTAAATAAACCTATCTGCGCAAGCCATTTTAACCTGTAAGTTGCACATCTCAAATACTTGCAGACCCACCCATGACTTTGAGGAAGATGACACATGACAACAATGCTGAAAATGACAGTCTAAACCACCCATACTTCATGCTGAAGGACACTGCTGTAGTAAGTGAAAAAAATCAGACTCCACTCCATGCTAATGAATTTGAAAATCGTGATGAACTAGTAAACGTTCCAGAAAAATACACAATTCCCAAATTGATCCAGGAAGAGGAAAACTTGACCAGAATAAGCACCACTGATAAAACTGAGGAAGTAACACAGAGCAACATAAAATTCACCTTTTTAAAGGTTCCAGGCCCAGTTTTACTATCAAACTATTTCAAACTTTCAAGAAAGCATGTTCTAAACTGCTCCAGAACGCAGCATGACACAGAAGGTGTTCTGAATCACGTTACAAAGCTGGTGTGACCCTGACATGAAAACCTGACCCAGGGGCAGAAAAACCAACACTACAGACAAGTCTCATCTGAGTATGGATTTAACAATCTATATCAAGAAGCATATTCACAGAAAATAAGAATGCAAAGCTATTTCAATATTCAGAAGCGAGTTATTATAATTTGGTATAGCAAACAAGGGAGGGGGTAAAAGGTAATTTAAATAATGTCCCAAAATGTACTTGATTAAATCACATCTATCTTTAGTGTTTAAAAAAAACCTTCCATACTGAATAGGAAAGGATGTTCTTCATCATATTAACCAAATGTTATTCTAATAAATACCCCCCAAGAAAGAAATTAGCCAATGACCTTGTTGGCTGCTCCCCCACAGCTCCTGTCTCCCCCGCCCCCACTCTATTCCCATCCCTCACCCCCCAGCCCCTCCCCGGCGCCCCAGCAGCACTCCTCACAGCATACTCTGAGAACCTGCCTGGGTTCCTCATTACACTGCATCTTACTCAGCAGAGCGCATAGTGCCTGGATCGCTGGCCCCTTGACACACAGTTGTCCAATAAATGAACTGCTACTGCAATATTACTGCAGCTTTTATGTCAATAATAACTTGGGGGAAATTTTACACGTAAAACAATAGGGGACTGGTGAAACAGATAATTAAAGACTTCCATACAACAGAATATTATTTAACCATCAACATTCTAAACACTTTGTGCCACAAACAGGAACATATACATACGTACAGACACACACACACAAATATACGTACAAATAGGTCTATGAAGGAGGCCAAAATGTAAGTGGCTATCGGAGAGTAGTACATTAACGGATAGATTTCATGTTAGCATTTATATTTTCTTCAGTTACTAATTTACCTATAATGAATATTTTGATATAAAAAATAATTATTTAAACTCAACAAAAATAAACCCTAACAATGTGCTAAATTATCTTTTTAAAAAATGTTGGCTATTGATTCTAAAGACCAAATTTCCAGATCAAATGAAAGACTACAGGACAACTTCTAAAGCATGAAAACATTAATACCTGTGGTTTGTTCAGTCTGAATGTATTTAGTAGCTCCTGAGTGCCAGCACTGAGGATACTCAAAGAGGAACAATCCCAACAACCTGCGTGTAGAACTCAGGTAAGCAAACAAGCAGTTCCTACCCATGCGGTGACCCTGGACTGTGTCCACAGAGTGCAGGGCATTCAAAAAGGGCGCGCTGGGGCTCAGACAGGCAGAGCAGCAGGAAACATAGTTTGCGGAGAGCTCAAAGCAGTTTGGGTACATAAATCAAGAGAGAGCAGGTCGAGAGATACATGGTTTGGGAGCCACCTTCTTATACATGACTGGTAGTTAAAACCATACCATCGAGTTGGTAGAAGCAAAAATACAACTTTTCTATGAAGCAATTTGATCACAGGTATCAAGATTTTGAAAACCAAATCCATCCTATAAAAGAGTAACCCCAACATTTGGAAATTATGCTGAGATTATAAAAAGAGTAAGACAAATGCTATTCATCACAGTGCTTCACATGAGAGAAAAAACTAAATCATAGCATAGTGTATATTAATAGTAGGTGCTCAAGGAATAAATAATTCTGAATAAATGAATACTTGAGAAATGGTTAAGTAAATTATGGTACTTCTGTATGACAGAATATTACAGAACCATCATACTGTAAACTTCTAGAAGGACCTACTGAATCAGACACTCCAGAGGGTGCCCAGATTGTATAAATTTTCAAAGCTTTGACAACTGGTTTTGATGTGTCACCTATTCTCCAGTTAAGAATCATGGTGGAACGGCAGGGAGCATCAGATTTTAAGGAGCAAGTACAGGAAAATAAACCCAAAAAAGAGGCAAAAAAAAAAAAAAAAAAAAAAGAAATGGCTGGAAAAAATTAGGAGAACAGAAAGGATTTTGGTCATAGAAGTCGAGAAAACAATGTTTCAAGGTCAAACCAGTAGATGAAGCAGATGATAAGGACTGAACGTTTTCTGATGAACTGATGAGCTGTTAGGAGGTGATGGTGCTTCCTGAAGCATGCAGGGGACAGGCAGGCCAGGGCGCTGGGACAGGCAGTGATGGGACGTGAGGCGAGAGGAAAAGAGAGTAAAGGAGAACTGTCTTTCAAAACACTGAACTCGAAATACGAGAGTGAACTGGGAAGAGGCAGAGAGAAACATGGGGTCAAGGGAAGATTGCTTGGTTTGTTTAGTTCCTCCAAGATGTTTACAGGCCCAAGGGGAGGGAGCAGTAAGAGTGAAGACTTGCGGAAAACGGGGGATGTGGTGGGGCGAGGTTCTGGAGAAAGCAGAAGACAGCATCAAGAGTCCAGGACGGGCTTGGCTTTAAGCAGAGAAAGACCCACGGCTGTTCTCTGAAGCCAAAAGGAAGAAGGGGAAGGAAGGAACACGTGTTAGCTGAGAAGTCGCTAATGGAAGGGACGAATTTCAAGGAGTTTATATTCAATTACCTCGAAAGTATTGCTGTAAGAGACATGATTATCCACAAAGAAAAAGGAGGTTGGTCCATGTGTACGAGGCCATAGAGACTGGCGAAAATATGGCAAAGTCACTGATGGGAATGACAGAGCTGACCAATTTCAAGGACAAATAAAAGCCCTGTGGAACAGCAACCATGCATCTGTGAATGTGGAAACCCATGCACCTCTGGTGGCTCCAATATGCACATCAGTGTCATTTACTGTAACAAAGTTTGACAAGCAAATGAAGAAGCGGAGAAGGGGCCAGGGTGCAGTGGCTCATGCCTATAATCCCAGCACTTTGGGCGGCTGAGGTGGGAGGATCCCTTAAGCCTAGGAGTTCAAGAGCAAGAGTGAGACCCCATCTCTACAAAAAATAGAAAAATTAGCCGGGTATGGTGATGTGCACCTGTAGTCCCAACTACTTGGGAGGTTGAGGCAGGAGGATCACTTGAGCAAAGGAGTTTGAGGTTGCAGTGAGCTATGATGACAACACTGCCTAGCCCACGGTGACAGAGTAAGGCCCTGTCTCAAAAAAAAAAAAAATTAAAAAAAAGTAGAGGAGGGATGGCAGATTTTGGTTTTTCCAGGAGGAAGGATAAAGAATTCAGCAAGATGAAGGTGCTAGAGAGTAGTAGACGGTAGTGCATGTGATCAACCAAACATGCAGGAGGGTAGAGGCCAGACAGCAAGTGAGAAAGGGGACTTAGGTAATAAGAGCAGAGGGCTGAACAGGAGGGGAGCTGGGAGTCTCAGGGCCCCAGAGATGGAGGGGGCTGCAGGTTGTGATTGATTTCTAGTAAAGGGTTCAGGGGTTTTAAAAAGATCCAGAGTGGTTATGGATAAAGTAGGGTTGCGATAAAGGTTAACTGGACATGAACGATGTCTATCCTAGTATGATAATGAGTCAGGGAACAGCAAAGACAGTGAGAAAAAAACATTTTCTAATAAAATTTAAAATGTGAAGTGCCTAACCTTGCTGTACTTTCATGGCCTGCCCTTTGCAAAATTATTAACATATTCTTCTCAGAAAGCACGTTTTCCATTGTGATACTGAGAAAAACTTGAACAAGTTCAAAGAAAAAAGTAGATGTAAGGTCCATTATGGTTTTTTTTTTTTTTTTTTTTTTTTTGAGACAGAGTCTCACTCTCTTGCCTGGGGCGAGTGCCATGGCGTCAGCCTAGCTCACAGCAACCTCAAACTCCTGGGCTCAAGCAATCCTACTGTCTCAGCCTCCCGAGTAGCTGGGACTACAGGCATGCGCCACCATGCCCGGCTAATTTTTTCTATGTATTTTTAGCTGTCCAATTAATTTCTTCTATTTTTGGTAGAGACGGGGTCTCGCTCTTGCTCAGGCTGGTCTCGAACTCCTGAGCTCAGAACGATCCGCCCGCCTCGGCCTCCCAGAGTGCTAGGATTACAGGCGTGAGCCACCGCGCCCGGCCTAAGGTCCATTATGTTTTTAAAATCATGGATCATCTCTGCTATGTTTCTTCTTTATGAAAATCATCTTGATATCAAAACTGACCATGAAAATAATAAAATGTACATAGACATGACACAAATGTGTTACACTGAACCATCTAACGCATTTAAATTTTTTGTCCCTTAATAATAAATTCATTCACGCTGCATGTATCAACCACTGGTTTCACTTGGCAGCCTTGATCAGCACAGCTGAGAACTGTGTGAGACCACTGTTACTGAACTGCACTTTGAATGGTGGGGGGAAAGAAGTTCCCCCTTCTATTAAATATCTTTTTACTCCTAGAGGATACTGAAATGACCACTGGCTTTTATGTTTGAATAAAACACATTTCCTAAGAAGCAAAAAGCAAAGCAAATTCTCAAAGTCTCCTTCCTCACTCCTCACACTGTTTTGGAGCCCATGGGAGCTCAGGTGAGGGGTTGAGCTCCAAGTTGAGAAGCTCCACCAATAGCCGCTACCAAAGCAACGCAGCCCAAGGACAACGCCCTTAGTGCCTACCCTGCGGCTCCCGGTTTGATGATCCTTTATATATCCCCTGAAACAGCAGAACCCAACCTTTGCCGCAAATGCAAGTCACTTAATATTAGAGCCATTTAAAAAATCTTGATACTCAGGCTGCACCCTATACCAATTAAATCAGCATTTTAGAAAGTATGCCAGGTGATTCCAACATACAGGCAACCTTGAGAATCAGTGCCCTGTAAATTACAGATATTATCAGGTTAGGATTCAAAACTGCATAAAATGTGAGTAGTTAGGGGAGAAAAGTCTTATCAGGCAGCTCTTCACAGCAACATTTATCTAGTACCAGGGGCGGCAGCAGCAACATCATCCGTCTGCCTTATCAAAGGAGCTGCTGACGCTGGTGGATACTAAAAAGAGAAGGGGGGAAAGTTCAACGTACACTTCATGGCTAAGAATGTCCAATTAAATTATACTTCTAAAATACAAAACGAAAGCATATGTTCTTAGTATTATACCAAAAATAGATCTAATAATTATTACTAATGTCAGCCCTAAACTAGAAAATATTTCTAGCTGAAAATTCAATGTTTGAAAATACAAAAACTATTTAAACATAATACACTATTGTTATGAAGATGCTGAAAATTGACAAGTTTTTTATTATACATTTCTAATAACATAGTTTTCCAATAATCACAACAAAGACGTTGCCCACTGTGGGTTGGATATTATTATTAGAGTATGTATGACAATATTGGTTTCCTCTTCCCACTTGATGATTTCTGATGTAGCCAACAGAAGGAGGTAGTCATGGTAACTATGGTGGGAGAGGAAGGAATGTGAAGACTGAACGTTCTTACCCCGAGAGGCCAAACACCAGGGTCCACAGAACGTGGGCTACGAACCCAGAAATGGATTCGCATGTGTGAGAATCTGCACGTGTGTGCCCCTGTGCATGTGAATACATACACGCACATGCATGCACACACACACACACACATACACACCCTGATTTGGGGGCTAAGGATGCAGATATACAGATGGCGGGGGGGGGGACCCAGGAGGTGTGGATCTCAAAGACTAAAAAAACTCCCCAGCATGTTCCTCCAGCTTTTCAGGCTGGTTACTGCCCCACCCCTTGTGAGCAAGTAGTACGTCCATTCTTCCCCATAATAAATTTTAAAAGGCCTTCTTATTTAAAAAAAAGGGGTGGGGGGTAGGTGGGATTTAGATACAAGGTGTTGCTATTCTGTATCTTGTAAAATACAGAAACTCCCTTGGTGAACTGCAGCTGCCACCAGCCTCCCCAGGCCTCCTGCTCCTCCTGGAGCAGCCCCTCTCCTCCCCTGCAACCCCGCTCACCACCCGCTCACGGAAAACGGTCCCCTGCTCAGAGCACACAAGCAGCTGTGAGAAATGTGCTGTGGTCTGGGGCAAAGCATATTTTGGTATTTCAGATTTCTGGTTCCGCTGGAACAAGACACGGTCTGAGAAAAGGCTGGACTATGGGTCCTGGGGGACGGGTGGGCGCAGAGGATTTGAGCAACAGAAACAGACGCGGAGGCACCACTCTGATCGCGCAGACCAAGCCCACAGAAACCCAACGCTCTGACTCTCTCGCGCTTTCATAAATGTTCAACTATAATTTAGTAACTTCTTAGCCAAATCAACACTTTGCATAGCATCTTTCACGTCCCCTGCTTCTCCAGGAGCAAGGGGGTAAACAGCACTGCCTGTCGGGTACTAATCCTGCAGCCAATGTTCCCAACCATCCCATCAACCTGCCATATGTATACCTCTTCGTCATCCTCTTACCTAAATAACGTCCTCTCGGAATCAGTAATTGCCTATGGGGAGGCAACAGCAAGCAAGACACAGCCCCTTTACCAGCATGGCCTACGGCACTCCACCACGCTCCGCGCTCTCGGCTACCACAGACACCAATACATCCACATCCTCTGAGAAGTGAAAAAGGACGGGATGAAGATTAGAAATGAGAGAGTCAAAGAAAAGAAATGGTGCAAATAATTCTCCAAACCACTTTCGGGCAAGAAGAGGAGTAAAGACTGGAAAGGGAAGAATGCAACTACATTTCTTCTAGAACTCTAACTGAATGAGATGTCAGTTGAGGTAAATAATACTCTGATATCTCAGTTTTCTACAACGGATCCAGCAAACGGCTAAGACTTACGAGCTCCCAGCCCCCAGGCACTAGATTCATCACCGCTGCGCGGCCCCTCAGCCTGTGAGCATCCAGCCCTGCCCCGCCCTGCACATTCGGCACATTTGCTGAAGAGGCTCCTTCTTTCAGGAAGCTCTCACCTCCCCATCACGTGCTAGGAAAAGTGACAGGTGCAGGTGATTTCTAAAGCACCCCATGCAGGCTCCCACATCACAAGAGCACCCAGCTAGTATCTTGAGTTGGAACACTGAACGAACTGTCCCTCTGGACACAATGGCATTGTTACCAGGCCTTGCAATAACAAGATGAGCTCTGTATTACCAGTTACAATAAAGTCAGGTACATTACAAATTAAACATCTTCTGCGGGCTAGGCTGAACATCTAATCAAACACAACACATTATTACTGAGGGCAAATGTGGTCTCAGCGCCAAACCATAGATTCAAAACTGAATTTTGGTTACATAATCCATTTATAATTGGCGCCTGATTACATGCGACTCTGGTTCACAATGCCTCAGATGATTCGCCTGCGGAGAAAACCATACAGCAGTAGGAGAAACATTTGGACTCCTCGTGGCGCTTCAGGTGTTGTGGTTTAGGGCAGGAGTCCCCAACCTTTTTGGCACCAGGGACCGGTTTCACGGAAGACAGTTTTTCCATGGACCAGCGATGGGGGATGAAGTGTCGTGGGTGGGAGGAGGGTGGTGAGGAGCTCAGGCGGTGATGCGTGGCCCATTTCCTAATAGGCCATGGACCAGTACCAGGCCATGGCCCAGGGGGTTGGGGACCACAGGTTTACAGAGTTCAAGACTTGGCCTCTTACTTGATACACAGCGTCCCTTCAGCAAGACTCATCTCTGTGGAAGACTCTAGGTAATCTATGTTCACATCACAGAGACTCTGAAAAGGCCCCTCTCCATGTGATGTTACGTAGTTGACCGCATTCTAATTTAAAAAGAAACAAGAATTTTCCTTCTTTGAGCCCCTATCACAAATTAAGCAGACACAATACACACGTTATCTATTGCACAGCTGTGGGCATCTGCTATGGTTTGAATGTTTTTGTCCCCTCCAAAATTCATGTGTTGGAAACTTAATCTCCACAGCAACAGTGTTGGGAGGTGGGGCCTAATGGGAGGTGTCCAGGTCAGGAGGGCTCCCCCCTCATGAATGGATTAGCAGCACTATGCAAAGGGCTTGCTGGGGTGGGTTCTCTGTCATCTGTTCTCCTGCCACATGAGCACTCAGTAAGGAGGCCCTCGCTAGATGCTGGTCCCTTGATTTTGGACTTCCAGCCTCCAGAACTGTGAAGAATAAATTTCTGTTCCTTATAAATTACCCAGACTCAGATAATCTGTTATAGCAACACAAAGAGAATAAAACAGCATCCTCAAAGTTGTCTTTAAAGTAAGTTTATCTGATTTTGAATTATTTTTTTCTTGTGAATTTTTATTTCAAAGAACATCCCATATTTCAAATCTGCAGACATGTGTTTAGTAACCCATATAAGTCAAAGCCATAAACAGACATATGTTGGGCAACAAATGTGTACTCGAATATAATCTAATGATACCCGAAGAATATCTGGAAATGTGAAAGCAACCAGTCAAAACAATTTGTAATGAAATATATTTATATACTTGACCATTTAAAAAAAAGACCAATGGTAGAAACTCTATAGGATAAATAACTCAGTTTCTTTGATAAATAATTTGCAAAAAAACAAGGAGAGAATTGAAAAGGGTTCCTATAGATCAGGAGAACATAAAAGCTACATCAACTTATAAAAAATGCAGAACTTATTTGTCCCGATTCTAACAAAATGTTTAAAAAATCATGACATTGGAAACAACTGGAAATTCAAACACTGATAGGATATTTGACCACATTAAGGAATTACTTTTTTGGTTTTACAAAGATATTGTGATTATGTGAAAAGACATTCCTTATCTTTTAGAGCTGACATAATGAAAACAAATGAATAAAATGATCTCTGAGGTTAGCAAGAAGGGCAGAAGTGGCCAGGAGTAAACGCAACCAGACTGGCTATCAGCTGCTAATTACTGAAGCTGGATGACACGCAAACAGAGGTTTATTACACTATTTTATTCTGTAATCATTTAAAAACTTCCACAATCAAAAGTTTAAAAAAGAAACAAATATGGAGCCCAATCTGAAATTTTTAAAAAACCAAAAGATGTTTAAAGTATTATTCATATGTTGTTAGAGTGTTAACAGTAATACGCAAGAAATGACGTAACAGTGTAGGTGAGTGATGCCAGCATATAGTGGGCATTCAGTAAAGGTCACTGCCCCTAACAAAACTCTGAGCCAAAAGGAAATGAAATAATTTCTGAACTACCACTAGGAGTCAGGTTTGTATACACCAAAGCTGGAAAGGATGACAAAAAGAATAGAAAATGATTTCTAGAAATGTGATATCCAGTGTTCTTAATTCCTTTGGGGGGGGGGGCGTTGGGGGTGGAGCATCACAGATCCCCTTTAAGAATTTGGAGACTGGAAAACTTTCAAGATACAAAGTTAATTAAATAAAGAAAGTAAAACCCAAGGAAACAACATATACAAGTATATTTTCGTTTGGGGGGAGAGGGGGGTGGAGAGAGAG
The DNA here is from genome assembly GCA_004363605.1 of Indri indri. Taxonomy (NCBI): domain Eukaryota; kingdom Metazoa; phylum Chordata; class Mammalia; order Primates; family Indriidae; genus Indri; species Indri indri. Next base: position 140,373 of record RJWJ010000623.1, on the reverse strand, counting down.
AGAGAATAAAAGGGTTCACAAGTCACTGCTACTAGTGTTTGCAGTCACTCCCAGGAAATGGTGACTGAGTGACAAAGACATAGTTCATTGTACTTTTTATTATCTTCTCTGTTTGAATTAGTTAACTTTATGAGATTTAACTTTAGTTTTTGAAATTGAAACAACATACGATAGAAGAAGAAAATGGTATTTCAACGATCCAAATGTGCCAATGTTAACATATTGTCACATTAGTTTCCAGGTTATTTTTCATGTTTGTGTATGTATACCCATATATACATAAACACACATACACTTTTTAAAATAAAAAGACACGAGATATATGGATATGCTGTTCTTTTTTAATTTAGAACGTCTCCCTCCTACTAAAGTACTGATTGCTGACTGATCACTTTTTCAGTTAAAAAAAGTGCTAGTTAATTTTTTTAAAAAAAAATGCAATTTCCAAATATCTCCATTTAAAAAAAAACAAAAACTTATGACCAGTGTACAGCCCCTCCCAAGAAGTGAGACACACACACACACACACACACACACACACACACACACACACTTTTGCATATAATTTCAAGGACTGTGGCAATCTATGGAGACCCCTAAACCCAGGTCAAGAAACTCTGATATAGGCCTGCACTACACTATCGGTATTCTTAATGTTGAATGAGGACTAAAAGGTGCATTTTTACGATGCTATTAAACATTCATTCACTTTTTTGTTCACTTCTATTTTTTCAGTGGTTAAATATCTCCCCAAATAATGTAACAATATAGCTCTTACTAGTACAAACTATTCTTATTTAGCCATATGAAACAATGATGGGGGGGAAAAGATAATGGAAATATATATTCCATAACTTTTCTTAACACATGAACTGCCATGTGAGTTGTATTTAAGTCATGCTAGTTTTGACCCCAGGGCCTCGTGAAGCACATGCAACTCACACATCTCTTTACCTTGGAAGCCACGTGAACTAATTTTCAAGTTGCATATAACTCGCACACAGAAAACAATAAAAAAATAACAAATTTTTCATTAAATTAGAAAGGATCATTTTGTTTACGATGTTCTTATTCCATTTTCGTAATAAAATACCGTGGCCCCAAGGAAAAAAATTTTTTCCTAGCGTGGCAGTCAATGTGTTAGTTTACTAGTACAACTATTTTTAACAACTCTTTACAGAGTAGGAGAGAGTAGATAGGAAAGAAAAATTACTGGCATCAGTGCATCAGGCATCGTGCTTGACATACATATACCTCATCTCAAACTCAGAACCTACCACGTACCAAGCTCTGAGTGCAATAGTGCCCTCCCTTCAGAACCCAGGCTTTAAAGGAGATGAAAACAGAATCAAATACAATGTATTAATACATAAGTACCTATAATATATAGCAAACAGTGACAACTTCTATAATAGCACAAAGAAAAAACAATGAAGTACAGCTCTCGTGGTACATGCCTGCTTCATTCAACCCATTTTTGTTCGCAACAGCATGGCAGTGGAGAGTTTATAGTGCAGAAATCTCTCACCACCTCACCTACAACCACTGCCAGCCAACCAAGGATGGCCAAATTCGTGAAGCAAAAGGATCCAAGCACTGTCTTTTTCCTTCGTGGGCCAGCTCAGAAGGCTTCACAGACTCTCTTAACTCTTTAGAGAACTATCTATTCAATATTATGAAAATCTGGATAGTAAAGGCTCCACAAGAACTTGATATCTGCTCATTTAAGACTCGGGCATCTAGTTTTGGCGGAGTAGCCTATGTGAGACTAACCCTCCTACCAATAACAATAAAATTGGGGACAAAGAATTTTTTTTAAAAAAATGAAGGTACTGTAAGTGACAGAAACTTGATGGAATGACCCTTAAGGGACGAGAAGCAAAGGAGATGAGACCACGTTTAAATGGCCTTTCTGCCCAAGGGCAATTACCAGTCTGCAAAGTACACTGCTCAGGCAGAAAGCAGTATTGCCGAGCTGAGGAGACAGAGATGGAGTCTCGGCTGCTAGAACAGCTGGCAACTGAGGGGGGAAATCCCAGAAAAGAGGGAGCCTCAGAGGTGGAGCCTAGAATCTGTGAATAAATTCTCAAATCCTTGGCTATCTCTTGAACTGCCTGTGTGGAGGATAAGACTCTGAGGCACCCAGAAGAAAAGCAACCCAAAGGGTGGCTGGAAGAACTAAGCAAAACATCAGCAGCTACCCAATGCAGGGACAAAAAGTTTGGAATTCAAGTCCTGCCAAGACAGAGGTGGCCAAACACCTTGTATTTCCACTGAAACCTCAGATGCTTTAGGATTAACAGCACATCCCAGACTAGGGACAAAGAAAACAGATCTACCCTATAAAAGCCACAAACCAAGCCTCTGCCAGTTTACAAGATAATCTGTTATTAATTTAACTGCTTGTCAGAAAAAAACTTGATAATCTTCAGATAAAGATACAATACAGAGCCTCTAAAACCTATCATCCACATTGTTCTCTATATGACAAAAAATTACTAGGCATGTGAATCACACAAATGTAACAGATAGACAAACAAAGAAAACAGTAAAAAGAATTAGACCTACGGATGACAAAGATGTCGAAAAACAGCAAACATAGACTGTGAAATAATTACAATATATAGGAGAGAATTTACGGAAAAAAAGATGGATATAGTAAAAGATGAAGAGTAGAAAAATTCCAAAGGAGACATAAAGTCTAAAAAGAATAGAAATACTATAACAGAATAGTACAATATCTGAAATAAAAATTCACTGGGTGAGAACAACAACAGATGGGACACCGCAGAAGAAAAGATTAGTGAACTTGAAGACAGACAGGTCAACAGAAATTATCCAAACTGAAACACAGAAAAGACTGGATGAAATGAACATAGTCTCAATGAATCGTGTAACAGTAACAAATAATCTAACACCGATGTCACTGAAGCCCCAGAAGGAGAAGAGAGAAAGAATTAAGAAGAAAGAATGGCTGAATTTTTCCCAAATCTGACTAAAAACATTGACCTACAGATGCAGGAAGCTCAGTGAACCCCAAGGATGAGGAATACAAAGGACATTACACATACAATGTCACCTGCCACGAAACTGCAGAATAAGAGAGGAACGTGGGTGAGGAAGGGGGGATAGGAAGGAGTATGAACCGAGGAAGGGAAGGCATGGGGGCAGAGAGGGCAACAGAATTTTTAAACCCTGAAGAGAAAAAAATGGCAAGCTAGAATTCTGTATCTAGCAAAATTATCCTTCAAAATTGAAACAAAATGAAAACGTTTTCAGACAAAAGTTGAAAAAATTTCTTACCAATATTTTATAAGTAATGCTGAAAGGGGCTGATTCAGGCTGAAGGGAAATTATAACACGTGAAAATCTGTACCTATAGCAGGGGCCAGCAAAGTATGGCCAACTGGGCAAATTTGGCCCATAGCTGTTTTCTCAAGGCCCGTATATTACTTTTTTTTTAATGAAAAAACAAAAACAAACAGAAAAGCAGAAGTAGTAGTGACCGAGGCTGTAGACTGCATGAGGCCCACAAAGCCTAAAATATTTACTATCTGGTCCTTGACAAAAAAAGTTTGCCAACCCCTGATTTATAAGAAGAAAGAGAGAGCAAGAGGGAAGGCAAGTACGGTACCATATTTTTCTTTTCTACAATTCTTTAAAAGACAAATGACTGCCTAAAGCAAAAATAATGACAATGAATTAAACAGTTTATAGTATATGTATAAACAAAACATATGACAAAAAATTAACTCATCTAAAAATGCTCTCAAGCGTATGGCCAGCCTGTAAATAATGAACTAATACCCCGAATCTTAGTAACAGTGCGTTATTTCACATTACTTAAGTCTTAAAACACCAGACTGAAATGATTATTTAAAAAAAAAACACAAAACTGAAGTAAAACAGATGATTTTTTCCCAATCTCTTTTCTAATACACATTACAAACAGCAAGTATATTATCAGCTATGAAAATCTTTAGGAAAACTGAAAACACCTTCTCTGTTTAAAGTGCTTTAAAAAATTATTAATTTATTCCCTTTCATTCTATTAAATATTAGCAAAGTCTGAGAGCTGATGTAAACTCCAGAAGAAGAAAAGCTTCTGGGAGGAAAGAACATGAAGAAAGGTATAAAACAGGAACAGGCATACAGCATTTGGGGAACAACGGTGCATGGCAGAAAGTAAACACGCAGGGTGAGAGGAGTGTGGTAAGGAGTTTGCGTATCAAGACAGTAATCAGAGGTTCCGGCTTGGAGGCTGGAGGGACGATGACACCAGCTCACCCACTGTCAAGGCAGGTGACCTGCTTTCAGCACTATATATCCAGCAGCTCACACAATTTACACACATAACTGAGGAAGTGTGTGGAATCAGCAGATTTAACTACTAAATGAACAAATGAACAAAGAGCCAGAAATGGTCAGTTAGAAGGATAGGAAGTCAGTATGTAGGCATGACAATGAGTTTGGAACATGAGCCTGAGGGGTGGGGACTTATTCCAGAAGAGACACTTCAAAGAAAAGCTGAAACAGAACACTATGGGCTGGTCAAGGCTGGACATATGGATTCTGACTTGGAATTCAGAGTCTAGACTCCTATTTATTTTAATAGATACTGGTTTATGTTTTACCATGTTTGGTCACTAGAGAAAACTGAAAGTGCTTTGTTCTTATGCTATTTCAAATGTGTATTCTGGAAATAAAATTAGTATGAGTGAGAAAATTAAAAATCAGCAAGACAACAAAGATACTGACCAGATAGATGGGAAAAAATGGTAACCTAAAATCATGCAGGAGGTTTGAGTGTAGCCACAAATTATAAATGGTCAGGTCACTAGCAGATGTTCTCCCACTGGTATGGCTTTTACTTTCAATTTAAGCTCAAAACTACAGGAATCCGGGTAATGACCTTTTGGAGTATAAGGATGCTAAATATTTAAAACAACAACGGTTCAGTTCACTCAACAGTCATGTGCTCCACAATAATGCTTTGGTCAAAAGTGGACCACATATACGATGGTGGTCCCACAGGATTATGATGGAACTGAAAATTCGTATTCCACAGCGCAATGCGTTCCTCAGGAGTTTGTGCTGATGCTGGTGTAAACAAACCTGCTGTACCGCCAGTCATATAAAAGTACAGCACACACAATTATGTACAGTACTTAATGCTTGGTAATGATAATAAATGACTATGTTACTGGTTTATGTAACTATACTATTGTTTTATAGTGTACTCCTTCTACTTATAAAAAAAAAGTTAACTGTAAAACAGCCTCAGGCAGGTCTTTCAGAAGATATTCCAGAAGAAGGCATTGTTGTCATAGGAGATGACAGCTCCATGCCTGTTGTTGCCCCTGCAGACCTTCTAGTGGGACAAGATGTGGAGATGGAAGACAGTGACACTGATGATCTTGACCCTCTGTGGGCCTAGGCTAATGTGTGTGTTTGTGTCTTAGTTCTTAACAAAGAAGTTTAAAAAGCAAAAAAATAAAAATTTTAAAAATAGAAAAAAATGTATAGAATGAGAGTATAAAGAAAATATTTTGTATAGTTATACAATGCATTTGTTTTAAGCTAAGTGTTATTACAAAAGAGTCAAAATTTTAAAATTTATGTTTATAAAGTAAAAAAGTTACAGTAAGCTATAATTAATTTATTACTGAAGAAACAAAAATTTATTTATGAATTTAGTGTAGCCTAAGTACACAGTGCTCATGAAGTCTACAGCAGTGGACAGTGATGTCCTAGGCCTTCGCATTCACTCACCACTCACTCGATGACTCACCCAGAGAGAGCAACTTCCAGTCCTGCAAGCTCCACTCACGGTAAGAGTCCTGTAAAGGTGTATCATTTTGTATCTTTTATACCGTATTTTTACTGTACCTTTTCTATGTTTAGATACACAAATATGTACCATTGTGTTCCAGGTGCCTACAGTATTCAGTACAGTAACATACTGTACAGGGCTGTAGCCCAGGAACAACAGGCTGTACTGTCTAACCTAGGTATGCAGCAGGCCACACCATCTATGTCTGTGTGAGTACACGCCACAGTGTTCACACAGTGACAAAATCACCAAATGCTATATTTCTCAGAATGTGTCCCTGTCAAGTGATGAATAACTGTATATTATATAATTCACTTTCTGTGGACATGTATGCACATTTTAAAGAATGACAGTGTCATATCTGCATAAACATTTCTGGGAAAAAGTGACCAGAAATTGATACAGCTGATAATGAGGATAAAGAGCAGAGGCAAGAAAAGGAGAAAATGCTAATTTTTTATCGCATATCTTTCTGTATTAGTTGATTTTTTAAAAAAAAAATTAAGTACTGGTATTACTCATACTGAAGAAGATGTATTATTTACTCATTTAAATATATAGGCAGGTATAATATGTAAGTGCATATGTATAACTATGGATAGTCAAATAAGAACTTAAATGCCTCAATTCTCTAAAAGTACCTAAGTGCCCACTTGCTTACATGCTTAAAAATATACAAATTACATATATGTATATGTACACGCATATCTTTATATATTACTATATACGTACATATATGAATACATAGGGATACTCTCAGATTCTTTCAGTATATTCTCACTTAAACTCTATGTATTATCCCATGCTTCCGAATTGTCTGATGTCTGTTTTCTCCTTTCAAATTGATGATATTTTAACATTTACTGACAATAATACCATTATAATTATGACAAAACATTATTCTTTGCCCTTTACATTCCTTTAATTTAGTCAAAATGTTAGTTAAAATATTCTGAGGTTAGGAAGTCTGCTCCTTCATCTCAAAATAACCCAATTTGCATCTCTTCCAAAGGATAAACCCTCACCAGCAAGAATCAGAAGTTAAAAGGATATGAAAAATAAGTAGATATGGAAGGGAGAAAAATACGGTGAAAAAAATAGATATAGTCTAACAGTTTTAGTCATCAACTACGATCTGATCTTTATGCAGGGAATTATAATCAAAATAAACCAAAACTCCCTAACATTTTATAGTTCATCAAGAATACAATGGGGGCCCTGGATTTTTACCCCACAATACATAACACCTCGCGCTTGCCCTACAATTGCAGTTGTTCCCTTTTATTGTGAGTCACGACACCTCACGAAACCACACACCCACAAAGGCAGAGCGGAGGCAGATGTCACTCACCACTGCCTCAGGACAGTGCTGGCACACAGCAGCGAGGTGCCCAACAATCTTGATGTCGGCATCACATAAATATAATACATCTTAACCACTCTATACCATATAAAGCTACTGAAAAGCAGGAAAGAATTAAGATTTCATAACCACAAGAAAACAAGACCTTAAAAAATCCAAGTAAAAAACTTCAAAATTAACTACACTGTTTAAACAGTTCTCAGTATCTTTTCGGTGAAAGAAATGGCTAAATGGCTAAACTTCCTTTCAAGAACTCACAAGAAAAGTTCACAAATTTTTCATAGTTTCACAGAGATAAACAGGCAATAGGTTAAATACAGAACTATTTCTAATTACTAATTTTATATGCTATAATTTTAAATGCAAATAATATTAACTACTAAGTGATACTTCATTAAAAATAGAAAATGATAAAAAAAATGCAGAAATTTATAGGTGGTCAACTGAGTGATCCATAATGTTAATGGTTAATCATTAATCTAAAAGTTAGCTTTTTAATACACACTCAGACATAAATTTCTTAAACTGATTTTCCAATGACTACTACTTACAAAACATATTACCAAAGCTGCTGATTAAAATACATATTAAATTATATTTCAGGAAAATCCACATTATTGTTCAAAGTCATTAGTCTAAATAATCAAATAACAGTTCTTACATTTTGTGTGTGTGTTTTATATATATATATGTATATAGTGTCTGTAGCTTTGTTTGAAATATATCCACCATCTCATTATCTGTATACATGCATATGTTCTCCATTTGTCTTCACTGTTATCTTGAAGTAACAGCTCATAGAAGATAATGAGAGTAGTACATTTAAGTGGTTCTGAACAAATATTTATTGATAAAATTTACAATGCTTAATTATAATTCCCAATCTAAATCTTCATAATCCAAGCACTCAAAAAATTCATACACTTTGACAAATCACCACAACTGAAACAATAAACGAGAGTCATTTATTTCACAAAGGAAGTACTTGGCTAACTCCAACACTTCCAAAGACTCTGGCCAAAAATAACAGTAATTAGGCTTGTAACTTCATGTGTATGGATCTGAACTAGTCAACCCCAAAATAGCTTTCTGATCATTTATCACTGCTATCATTTGTTTAAGAAGCTAACTGCATCACAGAGACCCACTTAGGCAAATCATGGTGAAAACACACTAAAATATAACTGGAATTAAGAAGCCTTAAAGCTCTTTTCAGTTACTATACTGTAGCACATAAGTGATATCCACTATGCAATTATTTTGGATAAACAACAAGATTAACTATTTCTTAAACTCCCTTATACATAAAACGCACTGGCAACACACAGAATTAGCACACATGCACACATCTCAAGACTGACGGAGAAGCACGAGTTACCTTTTCTAACCCATCACAAAAATCCCTCCTCTTGAAAACCTCCTAAATGAACAACACTGCCTTTTAGGGATGCCCACAGCACACAGCTTGCCTTCCCCCCCTGCTGCTTCAAGTTCATGGTGCTCCTTCTCCCAAGAGTTGCCTCCCCAGTGGTTCCCTTACACCTGCCCGGGAAGCCGTCATCCTCATAGCCACATCCCCAGGGCCCTGCTGGGGGAAATCCATCAACAACAGCTGAAACGTAAGGGCCCCCTGGGTGCTGGGCCCTGTTCTTAGGGCTTGATGCATACCAACATATTCAATCCTCACACATCCCCCCAAAAAACCTACCTGGGAGAAAGGGACCACCCTCGGTCTTCATTTTCCAGAGGAGCAAACTGTGGCACACTGAAGCAAACTTCAGAGAGCTAGTCAGGGGAAGTGCCAGGTTTGGCCCCAGGCAGATTGCCTCTAGAAGGTGAACTTGTTAACACGGTGCTATGCTACTTGTCTGCATTCTCCATGTACATCGAGAGGGCCTCCTGCCTGACCTGGCAACTCACCTTTCACGTGTGAGCTTCAACTTCACGTGCTTTTTTGAAGCCCTTCCCTGCACTCCTGACACCACTCTCGTGTGCACCAGCAGCACCCCACCTCCTCTGGTGTTAAGTGCGCTTGTGTGACGTTGCTCTTTTCACGTCTGTATCACTCTCTACACTCTAACTCCAGGATCAGGATCTATCAGTTACTCTATCATACCAGGCCCCGACATTCATCCCCACCTCACCAGTTTTCATGACAAGTTTGAATCCAAACTCTCAGAAACATCTACTAATAATTCCAGAAAAGTAAGTTTCTTGCCTTCCACATTGCACAGAACATTATTTATTCCATACTATGTACTATTTAATTGCATCCCATTTGTCCACTATTATTTAGTTATTTAGCCCTTAAATTATCTCTTATGTGTGAATCTTTTTTCCATCTCTGATGTAAGCTGCCTGAAGATAGGAAAAGCAACCCCCACAGCACACGCACAGCCCTAGAAGCACAGTGTGTGCTCCAACATGGCTGGACTCCTATCCGCTGGAGTGAAGGACACACTGAAAATGTCTTGACTGCTTCACGAAGGCCCACTGGGAAGACTCGGGAAGGAAAATAACGTTGAAAAATTTATTTTCCCAGGTAAAATAAAGCAGCCAATCTAACTTACCCAAAGAAGTGGAGTGGGGACGGGCATGCACACGGGCAGCGGGTGGACACAGGAAACGAAAATGCCACGAAGCGGTCAGGAAAGGCAACCTCTCCTCTTCCCTTTTTGCCTTCTCTTAGGCCACACCTAAGAAGCAACAGGCCTCAGTTCTGTCTCAAAAACTGAAGTTCCATTTTACTATGGTGGAAATCGCAGACAGACACCCTCAGATATACACGATTTCACCAACATAATTTTGCAAAAAGAAGTTTCTATCACCATTGCTGAAGTAATTGGCATTAAAAATGCCTTGCAATACTACCATTTAAGCTGCAATTACAACTCTTGGTGATTATGTCCCACTGCTGTTAACAAAAAATTAAGCTCCGCTTATGATGACATTACTGAAATATCTCCAGAAAACAGCCTGTTGAGGTTATTTGCTGAGAAAGGGAGAAATTCCATCAGGTTCCTTTGAATGCTGTGCCACAGAAAGGGTGTGAAATATTCAGTCATTACCATTTGTAAAATTTATGGTAAATATACTGTACCCACTGTAAGGATGCTTCACTTCCAGAAATTTGTAAACTTCAAGATCGTGACTTGAAAACAAAATAGTTATTTGGTGTCCAAGGAACTATTTACTTTACAAGTGGATGTACTGGAGGAAAAAGCTCGGGGGACAGGCCAGACACCGGGGTAGGGGCAGGCAGGGGCAAGCACGCAGGACTAAGGAGTAATGTGTACCAAGACATGCTCCTTGCCAAAATTCGAGCTCTCTCATGTCCCAAGATCACACCTAATCTGTAAAGCAAGACGAATCATGGAAGTTTTAAATACAGGAGTCACTTGGCAGTCCCAGACCTAAGACCCGAGGTTGGCAATATTCATGAAGGTCTAGGACACTCAGTGGTGTCTAACGTTGTTAACAAACACGTGTGACTCGTGCATGGCCAAGCCGACACGCAGGGGGTTTCGTTTGGTTGGTGACTCAGTCTCTCAGACTGCCCAGTGCCCACTTCTCAAAACCTTCAATTGCTATTTATTCCTTGTTGTCGGGAGTGTAATACTCTGGCAATCTCCAATTCCTCTGGTTCTCCCTCCAAAACCCTCTCCGAGCTGTCCACCTGGGACACCCAGGTGCGAGCCCCACCGAGACTCTAAGACCTCCCTTCACGGCCTTCCTACCCGTGGGCAGCCACACCCCCCAACAAAAGCCGGCCCTTCCCTGGCATTATTCTCTCAGAGCACCTCTGCCTTAGTTCTTCTCCATCAGTGTCCTCATCCCGATCTGTAATTATATTATGTTTATTTACTTGTGTAATGCCTATATAACTCCATTAGAGGTTTTTAGCAAGGTGTGATTTTGCCCTCCAAAGGGCATTTGGCAATATCCGGAGATATTTTTGGTTGTTACAACTAAGGGAGAGGGGCTACAACTGGAATCTAGTGGGTACAGGCCGGGGATTCTGCCAAATATCCTATGATGCACAGGACAGTGCCCAAGACAAGGAACAATCTGGCCCAAATCATCAATAGTGGCCAGGCATGGTGGCTCACACCTGTAATCCTAACACTACGGGAGGCCAAGGTGGAGGATCGCTTGAGATCAGGAGTTTGAGAGAGGCCTGAGCAAGATCCCACCTCTGCAAAAAATAAAAAAATTAGCTGAATATAGTGGCATGCACCTATAGTCCCAGCTACTCAAGAGGCTGAGGCAAGAGGACCATCTGAGCCCAACAGTTTTAGGTTGCAGTGAGCTGTGATGACGCACTGCACTCTAGCACAGGCAACAGAGTGAGACCCTATCTCAAATAATAATAATAATAATAATAATAATAATAATTAAAAAGAACATCAATAGGGCTAAGGGTGGGAAACCCTGCTATAAATCAATAAATATCTGAACGATAACTGAAAAAGGGTTCAATATTACTATAATCATATCCTCTTTTTTCCTCCTTTTATTCAATTAACTGGGTTCAAGCATAATTTCAATTAGTATCTTATTTTTGACATTATGAATAATAATGACTGCTGGCAATGACTACTACCACAGGGAGGGCATCTTCACATTTAGCATTATAATTAAAGTACTCACATGTATTCCATCTTCACGTACCTGTGAGAAAACTGAGGCATGAGGAGGTATAACTTCTGTCACTCAGCTAAGACATGGAAGGCTGGGATTCCACCCCAGGATACATGAATAGAAAGCTTTCCCACTATGCCCAACTACACTATACTTTTAGTATGCAAGAAACAGTAAAGTATGATAGTTAAGAACTTTCCTGAGTTTAAATCCTGGTCTACACCCTCCTATCTCTATGACACTGGGCGAGTTACGTTGCAGTCTAAACCTCAATTTCCTCACCTGAAAAATGGGTTAGAAAACAGTACCTACCTCACAAAGTTGTGTGAGATTCGCAAAAGACAGTGTGTTTAGAATAGTACTCGGCATCTAGTTGGCACTTAAAGATTACCTAACAAATAGTCAAATATTTTATGCCTCATATCAAATATCATATTTAAAAAGTAAAGAAATTTATTCTTAATATACAATATTCTAAACACAAGAGCAACAGAAATTTTTAGTAAGCCAAATAAGGTTATCTTTAAAGAAAGTTTTATATGTATAATCATCAGTACTTACTGAATAGCTTCTGAAATACTTTAACTTAATGTAACACTGTCCAAGTTAATTCCAAAATAAATTTTTCCATTCTATGAATCTGTTCAGTGGTACTATATATCACTATTGCATAGATTTTACATAACACCACTATATTTATAAAAAGAAAAGATTTGGTTTGGCATTTCTTTCATGGATTAAATTAGGCAAGTAGTTTTTCTTAAAATAAATTATATTGTAATATGTATTAAGCAGCCAATGTCTGTAACAACATTACAACTATTCTTTCAGCTAAATCATTTCTGACTCTACTATAAAACAATATTAATATTCAGTTCTTGGATTTCATCAGAAAACTGAAAAGTCAAATAAGTTTCTTTATATTTGGTAAATTAACATGATATGATTTCTCCAAGAGAAATATTTTTTAAACAGTAGCTCAGAGTTTAAGTTAAAATTACCAATCACGTTTGCTTTTAAACAAAGGCATTATCCACAATGATATCCACAAAAAAAAGAGACTAATAAAATCATATTCAATTTACCACTTACGTCAAGAAAACAAAAGTCATAAAATGATCATACTACAAGCTCATCAACAATTTTCTATTTGATGTAAAAGTATTTCCAATAAAATATGTTAATAGCAATGATCAAAATTCTCAAAATTCATATAAGATACAAGCATATTTATCTACAAAACACGCAAATGATTTTCTTCTACATGTTATGGAGAAAAGAATCTTACAACTTTCATTGTTTTGTTTTTGCTCTATTAGCCAGCTACATCACTCCACAATAACTGCACGTTAATGATTCCAGGTTAGTAACACACTGTTTCTGGTGACAGTTTAACCTACCATATTAGATTTCTCTGAGTGTATTATTCCCACCATAATTTATTTGACTTGTTATTGATGTCATTTACTTATAAGCAAACATGCCGATTGAAGTTAGCTTCTCATCATAACCAGGGTGTACATTTGCTTTAATTGTTTAAACTCTTTTCATCAGATCACACAGAGCGCAGGAAATCACATCGAAGGGTGGGAACACATACAACATTACAATCCTTTCACTTCACACAGAGAAGCCACAGGCACTTGCACAAACACATCCGTCACACCCAGGGGTATGTGCACAGTCTCGTTACCAGCCATGACAGGTCAGCCATCCCCATTATCTGTGCCGCCGTGGCACACCTGAGCTCCCTGCCCCTTCACGTCACATTCAGGAGCAGCTCTAAGGCGACTCTCCACGGCTGCTCCTGGGAGTCCTCCCCCACTACCTCTCCATGGCAACCGCAGCCAGGAGAAGCCAGTCCACCTCTTACGCAAATGAAAGGAGGCCACAAATGTCAGCAGTCACAACATCCTCCTTTTCCCTCCCTGCTTAATTTCCTTCTTAAAGTAACAGTAGCGCACTTCTCTGCATCTGAGAGCACCTTCCCAACCGCTTAATGGCTGGAAAAGCAACTTAGGAAAATCAGAGTTAAAAATCCATTCGTATGACCACTTACATAACCTGACTGAGAATCCAAAGATGATTATGATTTGCTGAGTTTCATTTACTGACCCAGTATCTCGGCAAGGCCCCTTTGTATCTGGGTATCCCAGTCTTTGAGATAAGAGTCCTTTAAGATATTCACTATCCTGTAATTTGGCTTTCTTATAAAATGATGGGCAGGGATGGGGGCATCCATTATGATTACAAAGAAACAATCACTACTCAGTATACATTGTTTCTTTTCGCAGGTTCTCATTTATTTGAAAAAAATCAAGGTTTTTTTTTTAATTTTTTTTTTTTTAACTTTTGAATCAAATAGGCAATTATCTAGTAATAATTCTACAGCAGGGAAAAAGTGAACAGGTTATCCTTCAACTGTTATGAGGTTTGGTTTATATTGTAACTGTTTTAAGTTTTATTTCCTAGATATATATTCAAAAAGCAAATATAATGGGTAATTTACGCTTCATAAGGCTACAGAAATTGGAGAATGGACATAATCCCTGTCCATAAAATCATGATTCACAATAACCGATGAATATATAAATGTCAGATTTTAAAATGTTTTAATCCATGGATGCACCAAAATATCAAATTCTGTAAGTTATCCAACATGTGATTGTCTAATAATAAGAACTGAATTAGCCTGTAACAAGATGTCATTGGTGAACATTATAAATAAGGTAGGTTTACTATCCTCCAAAACAAGCATTTTTCCAAGGAAAAACAAACCGGAATCCAAAATATGGAAAAAAAGAGAATAATCAGTAAATTTTAAAAAATATATCTAAGTGTGTGTACACACATTTTTTAATAGTCTGATGAAAAGGTCAATTTAAAATCTTTAATTATTCAGCAAACATTTACTAAGTACCTACCAATGTGCTAGGTACCTTATGGTTTAGGGCTAGACAGACAAGAGGCATTTCCATGGTGAGAGCTGTTATCTCAAGCAGCCCAGCCTGGCCTAGCCCAGTGTTCTGGGAGGCTGGCCAGAGGGACCAGAGGTGAATCTCAGGATGAATGTCAGTACACGGCTAAAAAAGAATCAAGAGGTTCAGGGCGAAGCATGATAGCTAGAGACAGCACAGTAAACAGGGAGAACCCTAAGTCAGTAGGTATTCAGTGTTTCTGAGGTTCAAATATAAAACAAGGAGTACAGGGAGGGATAAGGCGGGAGAAGCAGGCAAGATCATGGGCATAGTGCCATCAAAAGGATCTAAGCCTTTATCCTAAGGTCTAGGGCTAGAGTACAAGATTTTAGATAACACAATGACGCAACTGGATTAAAAATTACTCAAATTATTAATTGCTTTTGGTTCCAAATGTTTAGTGGGAATCCTTACCCCTACCCCTGCCATAAAAATAATATATATATATATATGAAATAAGAAAGTAGGAATAGTCTATGCAGCTCAAAAAAACAGCTGTTAACTGCACAGAGCATCATACTAAATAAATACATACACATGTACATGCTTGGGAAAACTTTCTTTTTCAAAGCTGAACAGGTCAACCTGGTATGACTTATGTCAAGAGAGCAGGAGTCTAGTCCCAGCAATACCACTATGGAGCTGTATGCACCTGGGCTCCTTCCCCCACCTGCAGGAGCCACACCTACAAAACATGTATAACTCACCTTTTGCCTGAAGGTTCCATTCTAGAACTTACTACCCCAAAGTAAAGTATTTCTTCAGGTTTTTGGTCTTCCAGGCTAGAGCTGTATTTAATTCATTTTTATATCCTAACATCTAGTACAATATTTGTTCCAAGAGAAAAAAAACATACTTTGAACCAATATTATCCAGCCTCCTTTCAGTTATAAGATCAATGATTCTAGGATGTTAAGAGTCAATTCAAAAGAGACAGCCAAATTGGGAGTGGACCTAAAATGAAAATGATATCATCAACTGCTTTCTTTAGCTTTCTTTTGACTATTTCTATTTCCCCAAACACATGACTGGGTGAATGCTATTTTCAAAAAACATTTTCAGAATTGTCATTAAGCACTTTATATAAATGCAATATATATAAATTTTGCTCATTTTCAAAATCACTGACAATACTGACACTGTCAAATGCTCTTAGATCAAACCCCTTATATTATAGCATTTTGGTTTTTACAATGGTCTCCTTTCTAGAATCCGCAGTCTTGTGGATTCTGCAGAAAGGAGAAAGGAATACATCCTCATCTCCCTAAGACACAAAGGCACATTTTAAAACAGATACAATAGTTACCAAAATCAATCTGATTACCTAGATTCCTTCCTTCCCACACTAAAGAGATCTGACAATTCGACATGCTGGCTTTAGGGATTTATGTACTCTAAAACTAATATTCTTCACATTTTATAATTATTGCATAATGATTACTGATTGTTAGAAGGGATTCAAAGAAATACCAACTCCCCTCCCATTTTCTGAAGAAGTATTAAATTTTATATTTACCATTCCAATCTGCTTAGTAAGAATTGTAATATCAAATATTCAAGGAAGAAGCATCTTAATGAATGCGGAGCATACTAGAAAATGCTGCTAACTAGAATGTCCCAGAGCATTAAGGTCGCAGACGTGCAATTGATAGTGAAGCTTTAGAATGAGTTCCTTCATGAGACTCTAACAGTCATCATCTTGTTAAGTCTTTGATAACAGAAAACAGGACAACTGAGATAACCTCTTCAAGCTCCTCTTACATCTGAGAGTGTAGGATCTGAAGACTAACTTCAAGATCATCTTCTAGACAACATACCCACATTCATAACTACCAGAAAGAGGGCAAGAATGAGAAAGAGATATGTTTTTAAGTATCTAGATTACTGATTGCCAACCATTTTAAAAGTGAAGACCTCTTTTTAACAAAGAATTCTATAGTTCTCCAAGTGATAGTAGTTATATTTTTATTATCTGTTGATTTAGGAAATATATCAATAATAAAAATACTTAACAGCAATACTTTTAAATGCACATGTATTTCATTAGTCACAACAGCATCTGCACTTACTGATCTATTTCAAATATAGTAGCACCAAAATATATAAAATGATTAAAATATCATCACCAAATCGGAGCTATCTCAAGAATGTAAGGATAGCTTGACATCAGAAAAATCTATTCCTAGAAGGTACCACACAGACATATCAATATTAAGCCAAAACAGTGATAAAAATTCCATACCCATTCTTACTAAAATACTCAAGACGGTTAGGATTAGAAGATGATTTCTGAAACTATATAAAGAATGACCATGAGAGGTTAACTTCAATCATTTTATTTAACTGTGAACTATCAGAAGCCATCCCATTAAAGTCAGTATTTTATCAGTGATACTATTTAATACTTCACTAGAGCCTTGGACAATGCAATAAAATAAGAAAAAAAATTCCAAAAACATATAAAAATTGTAAAGGAAAAAACAAAATCATTTTATTTGCAGCTGATAGGATACTCTAACGAGACAAATCCCCACCCCAAAAGTCAACCAAATTGATAAGAATGAGTAAGAATTCAGTAAGGTAGCCATATATAAAATCGACTTACAAAAATTGATAGCTTTAATGTACTTTCAAATGTACCACAGATAAAAGAACAACAAAAACAGTACATATATGAGAAAAGGCAAGTGGAGTAAGATTTTAACCACTATGAATTTAACGAAAGGAAACATGGGTATTTATTGTTAACCTTTTCACTGTTTTCTTTAAGAACACCACACTCCCTCAGTCTAAGGCTCCATACAACATAATAAATAAATTCACGACACCTTCTTCATCTTCAAATCTTCTCAAATTGCAGTTACTCACCAGCAGTTTACTGATCCTGTTTCACGTCCACATAAATCCCAAGGACATTAAACTTATTTTCTGCTCTGAATTCATCACTTCTGGTTCTTTACTAACTAATCTCTTTTTATCTCAATTTTTATTCCAACCCTTGCACTAGATAAAGGTTAAATCTAACCTGGACCCCTAGAACAACTGGCTTGAGCCTTTTTAATCCAACATATGGCTTCTGCTACCTAAGTTGCTGAGCAATCACATGTATAATTGGAGACAATAATAGCTCACCTTTTCCATGAATATTCCACACAGTACAGCCCCCCAAAATGATGCACAATGTCCTTCCATATCTCACTTTATAAACAGGACTGTCTAAATAGGATGCTTGTCTTGGGCTTCATGGACTAATAAGCATGTTTATCTATATCATTTTGCTTATTTTATTTAACTTGCTTTGTGGGCAAGGAAAGGCTTTTTTAATGATGATGATGAAATCTCATGCTTCAAATCCAGGATGCTAGCAGAAATAACTCAATTTATACCCTGAAATTTGGTAGCTCAGAAAAAATTCCAGCTCAGAAATCAAATATTCAACCAAAAGGGTTGATGAATTCTTCTCTAGACTGAGTATTTGGTGAGAGGGAAAACATAAATAGAGTGTCTGTACGGTATCCTCTGGTTTGTGGCAGCTCTCAGATAAAATATGAAGGTTTTCTATTTTAAATAGAGACAACAAAAGGTAATAAAATTAATAAGAATGATTTTAATTGGAGAATTCCCTTTTCTTTTCAGCTTAGATTCAAGCACACATTCTATTAATAATAGCGTACTATTAACTTTTGGGTTGTAACGTTCATTGCAAGTGTTAAGTCTACTATAATTTATGCAATTATTTAATATTATACTTTCCCACTAGGCAGGAAGCTCTACAAGAACAGAAACAAGTCCATCTTATCCTAAGCAGCCATTCAACCACCTAGCGTGAAGGCACTCAATATCCATTTCATGAAAGAGTAAATGAAAGTAGATTAAATGGAAGTTAACAAGGATAACTTTCTAAAGTAAGTATTTAAAATGTAGAGAATTTTTTCTTAAAAGTATTGCAGGATAAATATAAAAATGAATATTACAATCATGAATTAGGTTCTCAAATGCTCAGACTTTTTAATATACAAGAAGCACATCAATTTTGATCAAATAATATGCTATATCATCAAACCACATGCTAAGAAGAAAAGTGAAAAAAGACACAGATTACACAATAATCATTTAATAAAGTTCAAACTAATCATACAATAGCAAGAGAATGTTAATTATGGTAGTCATGTGATGCAATATTATAGTCATTTGAATTTGATGTTCATAAGGAATTTTAAGAACAATGAGAAACACTAGTGACAACTAAGGGGGAGCATGACCACATACGTACTGTTTGATGCCAAAATGTGTTTAAAAATGTACACATGTGTACGTATATGTTCGTATTTGTAAGCATTCATCCATGTAGTTCATACACATGTGTATATACATACATACATACATCTACATGTATACATATAAATGAAATATATCCAATTGCTGACAGTAGTTATTTCTGGATGATAGAGTTATGAGTGACTATAATTTTTGTGAGCATGTGGATCTTCCAAATTTTCCACAATGAACATATATTCACAAATAGTACGCTTTCTCGTAAATCCACCTATGGAAGGGGAGAGAAAAACAGCATAAACCTTGGTACCAACCCAATTATTTACACAGTCCTCACGCAAATGAGTGAACCAGATATAATACTCCCAAATACCTCAGACTGGCATCACAACGACAGATTAAAGTCAATGAACACAGAACAGGCACTTTTTATATGTTGCTGAGGGCTATGAACCATGAAAGCTATCAGCTTTCAAGCAAAGGTAGACTCTACTTGAAGAAAGGAAAGAAAACCCATTTTTCTGATACTAAGAAGTTGTAGCTCACATTTCTACACGGAGAAGGATGAAAATGTACATTCCCTTTCTGTTATCCTACTTGTGAGAATCTTGATTGAAAAAAATTATGACCTTACATACAGAACAATCACTATGCACCAAGATGTTCATCCTAACCGGATTTATTCTGAAAAGACCTGAAAACCACCATACAACAGAGCTCCTCATGTTTATCTCTTGTATTCTTGTGTCATTTACTATCTGGGGAGGAGGAAGCGGAAGTGGATATGATTGGGAAAGGAAAATTAGTGTTTTCTCATCTCTCCAAACACATCCTAGTGGAAGCAGCACGTAACCCTCACACGCAGCACCCCCGACCCCACCTCCGCTTTGGTTTTAGTCAAGACGTGCAATCAATTCTGCCCTTACCAAGGGCTGCAGAGCGTGAAAACTCCCCACACCATCTCCCCAGGGCCTTAGAATAGTTCTAGTGGTTTCTTGTCCCTTAAGACTCACTGGTACCTATTTATGTTTTTCTGTTATGTCCTATATTTGGGTTCATTTATAATTAATGGTGTTTTCTTATGATAATCTTTTTTCCCCACAACTTATAACACATTTCTATGCTGCTTCTATTACTTTCACCTTTGGTAAACTTTATCTTCTACCTTGACTAGAAGAAAACCCCATTCTTCTTTTAAGTAAACCATAAAATGACAGTCAGGACTCCCTGTGTTTAAAGAGCAGCATGTAAAATTTGGCTAGATATGTCATAAAACATCCCTATACAAAAAAAAGCGTATTGAGAAATATTTATAATAATTTTATACCTTGTCTCCTGCAAATCTTTATATTGAAACACCATATATTACGGACACATGTTTTGGATTTTCCCCAAAACAGAGATGTAAATTAAAGCAGCTGCACAGAAAGTCTTCTGATCTGGAGAAAATTATAGCTGTGAAGTGTAAAAGCAAACAGTCCAATTACAGGAACTACCAGCTTTTCCAAAAACTAAAATCAAATTATTTTAAAAATTGTGATGACGAGAATCCCTACCCCCACCCCAAGAAATCACTTTCTGAGCATCTGTGACATATTTTCAAAAGGTTAACATTTCCTAACCATTTTAACATGCATTTTGGAGCACAGGAACAATTGTCCTATCAACTACAATTTGCAGTTGACAAGTGGTTACTGTGTCTCGATCTGGCGAAATGAGATCCTTGAGCCTCATTTTCGGACAAGAAGAGAAAGTGGAGGCAACGCCATGCGCTGGGAATAGCAAGGGTTTGTCTTCAACAAACTGAGGCTCAGTTCCTGGTTCTGCCGCTCACCAGCTGCACGACACCAGGCCCCTCACTCTCACACCTCGGCTCCTTCATCACAGAAAATAAAATTAAATTATTAATAGTACCCTCTGCCTCATAAGATGGTTTTCATTACTGAAAGAGATCACTCATGTAATGTACCAGGTACACAGTGGCTGTTCAACGTATGTCAGCTCTTAACGCTCTTCTTCACAGACACTACAGATTTTTTAAACTGACCAAATAACTTTATACACATAAGGTTCAGACACAATTGTAACTGTTTCATGTACTATGGGTAGTATACTAAGAATACTAATTTTTTAAAAATGATGTTTAAGAAAGTTAAAATGTATTACTAAAAATCCTCAAATATTACATCATGCTACACAATGCTATCCCTAGGTGGCCCTTTAAATATGTATTTGCTTACTTTGGATGCTTCTGGTTTAAGATGCATGTCATTATTTATACATGTGTCCTTGTTAGTTAAACATAATCTAGAGTAAGAAATATATACATTCATGATCTGTGTGGGCATATGTAACATGGATGCGATACCATAAAAGACACTTCTTTATTCATTTAAAGCTATGCACAAATGGAAGTCAAGTTTCAAAATACTGCTTTTAACCTAAAGGCATGTTTCACAAGTTAGCAACAGCTGTTGCAGTCTCTCAGCTTTGTATTGGCTAACCACACACCACGGCATGCTTTACTCATTTGGAAAGTCCCCCGCACAGTGTCTGAACTCATTCTGAAACTGGTGAGGACAGTTCCTCCTATAACTTATCTGGGCAAGTTTATATAAAAGAACAATTTTTCAGAAAGCCACAGAGGTTCTCTCCCAAGACTGCTGAAGTGTAATTATGGGCAAGTGTAATTATGGAAAGAGAAGCGAACTAAAAGTAAAAACCACACTGAGTAGGAGTTTATGAAGGTTAAAAAATAACAACAAATAAAAACTTCAGTACATCTAATAAAGTAATTTTAGTAATACCCATTTATACACCCCTACAATCTCCTTTCCCTAGGAAAGAAAAAAATCGGTAAAATCTACACATTAACATGGAAAGTGTTACTAGACTAGTTTCCTCTCCTTTATAAAGTATAGGCCAATATACACATCCCTATGCATACCTATATATTTTACCAATAGATTATATAGTATTCATATTTACACATATAAACATGCATATACACAGTAAAGCCAAAAATGGAAGGATAAACCATAACATGTTTAGATGGTTACTTAGTAGAGGAGAGAGAACAGAGATAGAAGACTTCTTTGACAGTATCTTGTTTTCTAGCTTTCACTTTGGAACCATGTATTAACAAATATTTTATGTAATTACTAAAATTTTTTTTAAAAACGACAACCTCTAAAAATCAAACATAAAATGTGGAAAATGAATTTCATATTTATTGGGTTGTGGCACACCCACAGAGAGAAACAAGTGATATTAAAAACACAATGATTCAACTATATCTCCCTAGTGGGACATATCCTAAGGACCAAAAAAAAAAAAAAAAAAAAATGCTGAAAAATGGTGGTGGTGGTGTTAATGTTATTGTTCTGAAACTGCTGTGTGTATACAATGGGATGAGGCAAATAAGTAATTCTATCATTTCAGGAGCCACTGAGAACAAGGTTTCTCATTGTGAGTGAAAGAAAACATGTGTGTAACATCCAAGAGGTGAAGTAAAAACCCCGTAGTCCTAATTTTTATTTCAAAATATATACGTGCATTTGTGGATGTGCACAGGTGCACACACACATGGTTCACTAAATAGGCCTAGAAGCAATGGCCAACCCAGCAGCAGCTAACACATCTAGTGTCTCTGGCCTGCGGTTCTCAGACACCGTCTCCCAGCATTTCTGGCTTCACCAACAGAACATCTCAATAACAGGCGGAAACTAAGAGCAACAGCACACCTGACCACGGAAAGGCAGGAGTGAAGTCTTGAAAGCAGGAAGAGACACAGCCTGTTTAGATGAGCAAATGGCCCACCTGGCCAGAGGCTGGAAGGTGAGGGCACCTGCAGTGAGACCAACTGCCGGAGGAGCAGCTTATCCTGGCGGTGAAGGAAGCTACTCCGGATTCTTGAGGGAAGGGTGGCAGCGGGCTCAGCCAGCTCCTTTTAAGAGTGATGGTATTCATAATCTTTACAATGCCCATGCGCGGCAGGCACGGTCCACGCGTTACTTACAGATGAGGATGGTAAGGCTATCTAGCACACAGAGAGTATGTGTGAAAGCCCAGATTCTAAGCCCTGCTGTGGTTTCCTCATACAGGGTTATTTCCACGGGGCTGGCAGAGTACGTGCCTTGAAGTTTGCGGCAGGTCGTGATGTCAGCGCAAGGACAGGTTACAGAGGCATGGACAGAGCTGATCAGATAGGCGGCTTCAGCTTTCTCAGGAGCAACAGGAGCAGAGACTCTGAGCACCCGCTGATAGATACATCCCACACCAGAGAGCTCACTAGCCCCGGCACCAGCCCGGGCATCAGCATTCACCCGGCGAATGCCTTGTTATTTTCCATCTTCATTTTAATGTTACAATCCAGTTCATCAAACTCCAACTCTTTCTCATTGTAACAGCTACATTAAAAAAGGAAGAAAAACTTCACAAAAGAAATATTCCCTCAGGACATAATAAAAATTTTTGAAATCCCAAATAGGACATGCTAGAAGAAGGAAGCTTGTTTAATAAATCTACTCAAACTTGCCTGGAAACGATAAGCTTATTAGTTGGAAATCCACAAACTTAATTTATTTTTAAATAACCTTGAGTCATCTGTAAATCATCCTTCCATCTTTCTCTCTACATATAAATAGCATTTATTATCTCAGGAAGCAGATAGAAAATATCTTTGGATATTTGTGCTGATTTCATGAACCGAGAACTGGGACAAGTTTAGGTATCTATGAGCCCCTGCTAGATTTTTAGTATTCTATAGTCATTTAAAGAGAAGCAATCGATTCGTACAGAGCGACTGACATGATGGTCTCCTCCTTGAACAAGGTCTTACGTGCTCCAAGCACAGAAACCCTGCACCATCACCCCACAGGCTCCCTGAGGAGCTCAAATACCACCCAGATCCTCTTCCTCATGGTGCAGACTCACCCAGCAGCCAGGCCTTAGAGAGAGAGCTAGAGAGGAGTGTGGACACAAAGAGAACACCTTCACAGGAAGGCTGCTCATGACAGGGGTGTGCCCAAATTACTTTGCACCTTAAATGCGATGAATCTTGCCATGATAAATATCATTTCCCTCGAACTTCTATGTACCAAAATGATTTCTACATTTTAGCATCCGTCTCAAGGTGCTAATATTACTTGATAACCTAAACCCCATAATAAACGTTACGGTTAAAATGGTTTGAGATAATCACCCAACTGCCCTGCCCCGCCATACACACCACCTTCTGTTGTATTCTCAGCTCTGTTATTCTCCTTTGGATAACCAGGAGTTAGCTATACCCTGAAATCAAAAATCTCATAATGCCCAGTGAATAGCTATCTTAACATTTTCTTTTACTAACATTGTAACAAAATGCATTAAGCAGCCAGTGTGCTCCTAGGATACCACATAAACACTCGGAGGCTTGATTTTGGCTTGAATTGTGCAGACTAGTGGAGAAAATAATACAAAAATGTTCCTAGGCAGAAAGAACAGCTCCACCATTTTGCTCAAAGGTGAGCTAGTACCTGGGGCCTGTGTCTCAGTTTCACAAAGACTGAGGATCTTTTTACTCAAATAATATTAAAAAGGAGAAAATATGGTTTTAATGCCTAGAGTTCTTTAACTGAACTAGAAAAGCATTTTTTAAAACAAGCATTCTCTACTAGATATTAAAGTTTAATTTTCAAACAGAGTGAATCCAGGTAATCATTAACAATAGATGGCGTATGTTTTTAAACATCCTATGATTCACAAGCAGCATCTTCATTACAAAAAGAAAGTTATGATTTTAAGAGGAGTAGTGGGCATTTTTGGTTGGAAGGCCAAGAGGTATTTGCAGAGAGGTGGAATACTGAAAATACTTGCCATCTCTTCTCAATCCTAAATGACTGTTTACTATCTAGGTGACAAAGTTCAGAAAAATATAATCATAATTCTTTATTCAAGCAAAGTTTCCTTCCCCTATCTAAAGGAGTGAGAAAATGCTGACCCTGCAGCCTCTGTCACAGGCAGTTTTCAGACAGTACTGATGTACCATCCTGTGGTCAGTCTTAGGCTTTGCCACAGCTCACCTGCGCTTACCACCGGACCCCATGGTACCTAAAACCTATGACTTTTTAAGGGAGACAAAGAACTCGCTGAAATGGAGATGACTAAGAGTAACAGAATGACTGGACAAAGCTAGAAACGCCCATACGCACAAAAGCTGGTCAAGAAAAGGTTCCAGACACATCCTAACTGCTAAATGGGCACAGCAAGAGTCAAGCACACAGCTAACTTATAAACTCAGTGCTCAGATGTGAAAGAGCAAAGAGGGTACTGATGTGAATAGACAAGTTCAACGAACCCCAAACCAGGGTCTGGAATTCTTTCCCAGTGGCTTACTGAGAACACTGAGAGTGCTCTATGACTGCAGGGGACCTCTTACAATGGAGATACCAGTAAATTAAAAATGCTTCCTACTGGGTGCGTCCACAGGAATAAGGTGGCTTGCACGGAAGTACCTAAAAAAGGATGAAAAGAGAAGGCAACATGCTCACCCTCAGCCAATCCCACCCCGAGAGCAGAGTGGGGGAAGGCCAAACTGCAACTGTGATCAGCAGCGTGAGCGAGTGGAAAGAAGACGTGTTTGTGGCAGAAGACCTGCTTCTGAGCAGCAGCCCTGACTCGTGGCTGTGTAACCTGGGACAAGTGTCCTAGGCTGCCTGGAGCCATCCTGAACCTGTCACCCTCGCTCTGTGCAGATTATCAGGCAGCAGCACATGTGATAGTGCCCAGCACAGCTCCTGGCATTCGGTGAGCAAGCAGTCATACTGGTTTCCTCCATTTGTCCAAAAACACTATTTCCACCGCTGGCCAACCATACAACTTCCTGATTCCTCTGACAACTATATTGGCAAAGTGCCTCCAAGTGGTTAAAACTGCATGATCTTTTAGCGTCCTGGCACATCACTATAGAAGGGTTAGACTTTACACTAGCATGTCCCCAAAATTAAATTTTACCAGACCTATACACATCTTGTAGGCATTCAGAATTATGTCACTCTTATTTAATTTATAAAGTATTGCTAAAAGTATCTGAATGGCATTTTATGCCTTTAACAATGTAGCAGCAGTGAGATGAAGTGCAACACTTTGGATAAGACAGACCGGAATTCTAACTCCAGTCTCTGCACCATCCACTTCCTAGGAGGGATGTGGCTTCTCGCACATGAAGACGTTAGTTTTCCTCTTTCTAAAACAAGACAAAGAAAGTACCAACCTGCCACAGGATTTTTTTTTTTAGGGGGCAGGATTAAATGATGTAATGAGATTAGAACAGGTCCAGAAATTCAGTAAGAACTCAATAAATGTTGGTCATTATCCCTAATAACATATACAAGATATCATTACCATATGGTTGTTCGCTCTTTTTATTTTTGTTTTTGTTTTTTTTTTTTGAGACAGGATCTTGCTCTGTTGCCCAGGCTGGAGTGCAGTGGTGTGATCACAATTTATGGTAACCTTAAACTCCTGAGCTCAAGCAATCCTCCTGCCTCAGCCTCCCAAGTAGCTGGGACTGCAAGTACGTGCCACCATGCTGGGCTAATTTTTTTTCTTATTTTTTGTGGAGATGAGGTCTCACTATGTTGCCCAGCCTGGTTTCAAACTCCTGGCCTCAAGCAATCCTCCCACTTTGGCCTCCCAAAGTGCTGGGATTATAGGCATAAGCCGCCACACCTGGCCTCCCATATGGTTAATTTTTAGATGACTACTCAAGTGTAGACTATCAAATGTTTACAAATACATAAAAATATTTATTGAACAGAATCTTAAAGTCTATAAAATCTACAAAGGTAATTCAGATACTTGGGATAACCAAGATGACAATTTTTCTCATTACTTTCTATATTGCTAAAATTATTAAAAATTTTCTCTCAAATTCTGGGAGACTTAAATTATATGTATTTCATCTCTTGATATTTCAAAAAAGATAAACCTAACATTCTTTTGAGAAGCACATTCATTAATAAAAAAATTTTCAGGTATTGAAAATATAAACTAACGGCTGAATTTCAAATGGGTAGAATTTTAAAGACAATTATAAAGCAAGGTTTCCCAATATTTGGAAATATTTGGAAATACTCATTATCAAATTTTTATTAGGCTTGTTGGTGCAATTATGGATGTGACAGAGCATTTTACTGGGCATGCGCTGTTAAAATTATAATGCAATTTTAATTGTTGTTTAATTATTAATAAATGAGGTTTGAGATTTGTTATAAAAAGATGTTTATGTGCTACAATCACCATGCTAACAAGACCTCCAAGGTCAATCACCTCTAAGGAACATTCCCTTACCAAGCGCTAACTCAACATAAATTTACCGAAGACATTTATGGGCTAGCTCAAGGCTGTGTCCGTTGTACAATCCCAGGGGACAACATTCACAACGTACTCCAGAGTTGGCAACACAGCAGTCCTGGGCCACCCTTCCACTCTCACAGTACTTTTAAAAATATGTCTCACTCATGAGATGTTAAAGGAAATATACGAACAAATAAATCTACCCTGACATGTGCACATAAATCCCAACATGCTCCACTTTCCTTTAAGATTAATTTAACATATCAGAAGCCAATGCTTAATGGGGAGTAAAACTGCCCTACCCCTCCATCCACACGGTGATACATGGGACCCTCCCAGGACCCAGGTGCTGAGCTGCTTCTCCGAGATGGATGATGGATGTATTTGGATCCACACATATATTCACCCAATCCAAATTCTGACCATTTGTATGAATAAAAATGCCCGGTAGATGACTAGGGTTAGGAATGAAGCTGAACGTGCTAAAAGAAAGCCAAGATGTACACAATGTTTCAGCACCCTGGTGATCTCATTAGTCTAGTGTTCTACCTGTGGTCCTCAACCCCTGGGCTGTGGCCCAGTACCAGTCCGCGGCCTGTTAGGAAATGGTCCTCGCATCACAGCCCGAGCTCCACACCACGCCCCCCTCCACGACACCCCACCCCTGACCCCCGGTCTGTGGAAAAATTGTCTTCCATGAAACAGGTCCCTGGTGCCAAGACGGTTGGAGACCGCTATAAAACAGCTCATCTAAACAGCCACAGAAGCCCTAGAACCAAAAAATAAACAGGAACCATCTTACAAAGCAAATTTAAGTTAGCTCTACAGATGGGTTACAGGCAAGCATCGTGGCAGAGGCTCCAAAATGTCTCCACAAGAGGGATGTGGAGGCAGTTTGCTTGGGGAAGGGAAGAGGAGGTGGCCGAGGCACTTCACTGCAGACTGCGCTGGCGCTTGCACGGCAATTGCATGGCTGTACTCGGGTACGCTGACCCTGAGTGCCTAGAGGGAGGCTAAGAGGGTGCTAAAGCTTCCCAAGGTACCTTTTGGTCCTCCTACCCACAGGGTCCCTAATTCAAAAGCTGCTGTTCTTGTTTAGAAATTAGAATACTTCACAAATGTAAAAAATTACACATTTGGTTGGTATCTTGACTAGCCCATAAAAGTCCATAAATTGCCCCCCAAAATAATAAAATATGAGTAATATAATAGCTCCCCAATTATTGCTTCTATTAGTAACAATGTTCTATTGGGGGGAAGGAGCCACTCAGAATTCTTATTCAGGAGCCAGACACTCATTCTCCCTGGCTACCATGCACAGCCAGCCTGCCCCACAGAATGCACTGTTTACGTGTGTGCGACATTGAAAAAAATTAACTTTTTATTACAAAAAGTTCCAAATGCACATTTTAAAAAGAGCAGTATAACTCCACTTTCACATTCTCACCCATGTTCAACAATTATTCACACTCTCCCACCACCAGAGATCCACCCCTCAGACCATCCTGAAGTAAGACTCTACGGGAATCTTTGTACATCATAATGATTGCGGTGCCACTGGCATTTAGAGGACAGACATCAGAGTTGCTAGAAATCCCATGAAGCCCAGGACAGTCTCTAAATACAAATTCTAGGTGTGTCACTCATAATCCAGCAAGGGAATGCTGGTGAGCCTCTGGTTCAATGAGAACTTCTGCGCTGGATGCGGAAGCCACCGATACCCACAGAGCTAAGAGCAAGCCCAGGAAAATGGGAAATACCGTTCTATGAACACTCATGTGCATGTAAGTATCGTATGAAATGCCTACCCAATTAACCTACTTTGCAAGTAAAGGGAATAGATAAAAATAGAGACTTCAGAATCAAGAGTTAGAATATTTAAGGTAAACATTAAGAAATGTTTAAAAAAAGAAAAAGAGGATAGTGAAGCCAAACTTACCCTTTTGGAATTGAAAGCTCACTAAAAAGATACAGTTGACAAAATAGTATACTATTAGCACAAGAATAAATAAATTAGTGGACCAGGCCAGGAGTCAAAGCATGTAGGAAGCTGCTACATGGCAATTCTATGAGGAAAAGATCCTTCATTTAGTAAATAATCCTGGCAAACTGGCTTTATTTCTGGCAGGGAAAAAAGACGACTCCCTATGTCACAATACACACAAAAATAAGTACAAGTGGACTAAAGATCTAAATGCAAGAAAGATCAATTTTATTGAATTCAAGGCATCAACTGTCATACAAACCATTCCTTTATGTATCACTGAAAGAAAAAGATAGTACTAGCCAAGCTATGATACACTAGTATAAGAAACAACTTCAGAGATGTGAAGGCGTTGAAAACAACTATGCATTTTAGAATCAACAAAATGTTGCCTGATAACCTAAACTTTCTATTCCTATTAGAAATTTAGAAGAAATTTTAGGAGAATATTTGTATAATTGCGAGTAAGAATAGAAAGCATGTTGACAGACTCAACTATAAAAAAGTTTTAACATTCTGTATGATAAAGGCACCATAAACATAACTAAAATAAAGACCTAGAGAATCACTGTAAAATCTTATAAAAATGAAAGCATAAAAAAAAATCAACGAATAGAATTAGATACCAAGGATGTTTACTGCAGGGGTCTGTAATGGCAAAAATAAAAACAAAAATTTTAAAAAAGCAAAAACAAAAGCAATTAATTTGTTCTATCAAAGAGATAACTGAATTAGGTAAATTCTTATTATTGATGGCATGACAAATTAAAGTCTATACATAATGACCTGAAGGATGCCTACAACAAACCCGTGAACACACAAACCAACAGTGAAAAAGGGGAAAAATAAGCTAGAGGGTTACGTATATAGTAGCCCATCCTTTTGGTAAAAAAAATAAAAAATTAGCAACCCACTCTGTCTCTGGCTATTTGTTTCTAAGACCAGAAAGATACAGAAGGAGACAGAACAAACTGTTAACAGCGCAGAGGGAAAAAGCAGAAAGACAGACCAACCAACATGCAGATCCACAGCCCATCAATTAGATCCTTTGCCCAAATAAATAAAATCAGAATTTGTCACTGCCTTTGAAGGAGGCAATTCTCTGCAAACCTTTCTCAAGTCAGATCATCTAGATTCAAGACACTATTCTGCTACTGACAGTTCTATCTTTTCTATGCCATCATCAAAAGTTCTTTCTCATGCATAAAACGAGAAAACTGGACTAAACAGTCCATTTTCAATATTCTACTCTGCTTTTTACAAAGCTGTAAGAAAAGCACCTTTCCATTGTTGACACAATTTTATTCTTCAACAAAACACAAAGTTTATGCCAAAAGAGATGAAAACACAATTCTGTTTTATTCTCTCCTTCTAAACACAAGATCAAAGAGGGTAACAATCAAAATGGAAATGAAAATAAAGGAATTCACTCATCTCTATCTAACCTGAGGAAATGTATCCAAAAATTTAAGTCGTTTGGAACAGCATTCAGGTTTGGGAGGCAGGGAATCTAACACCATCAATGTTACTCTCTGGGTTCAAGGATCATCAGGGAGGTACAACTGAAAAGCGTATTTATTTTCCAGCCCTGAAAACAAATGCGTCCTATGAACACAACACCCTTGTGACGCTTCCGGAAGTGACACACAGCCACTCACTTTATTCCAGACAAGCCACAGATGAAGCCATGGTTCCAAGTACAGGAGAGCCTCGACTGTGCGTTTTCTACAGGGCATCCCCAAAAGGGGAGAGAAATGGTTTTTGGTGGGGATGAAAAATATCTTAGCTATTATTAGGATTCGTGGCCTTCCACAGTTAAACCATGCCCAACAGCATTTTATTCCTTAGTATTTAATTCTTTTCATTAGGCAGAAATTAAAGTTAGTTTAAATTTAGATTAATGATTAACTTAATTTTCCTCCTTAAAGGGGAGGTAATAATTGAAAAAGACTGGTTTAGGGCACTCCTAAAGAGCAGAGTTACAAGAAAGATCAAAAAAGATCGTATTTAATAAGTTCTCACTTAAAGTCTAGACACACAGCATGGCCCTGAGCTTTTTGGCTCGGAATATTTTAACTGTTTTTAGGTATAAAGGAAAACTAAACTACCTAGCAATTGGTATAAACATCTTCACTATTAAATGGTCAAATTTAAATGTTAAACTATCTCTGAATTGTTAAAAATTCATTTTAGTAATACATATTTTAAACTCTGCTAATGGTGTATATACATAATATTTAACTAAATTTAGCAAGTGTATTCAAATTCTTTTCACAAAAATATTCGAAGCATTTCCAAACTGGAAAACTTTCAAGTCTAAAACAATTCTAAAACATATCTGAACTCAAAATGCACTCTTATTGTCTTTATCCTGGCCATGAAATATTTATATAAAATAGGTTGCTTACAAGACCCCTACACTAAGTTGTTACTGCCTCACACATACTGAAAAACCTAGCAAGGGACCTGTCCCGCTAAATAGACTTCCTTCCTATTATCTGGTCACACCCCTCTTGCCACTGAGGCTTCATTTCAAGACAGTTAAAGTATCATGACATGACTTTTATCTTCAAAAATTTAAGTCACCCAAGTTTTCTGAATCAAGCAAAAAGTTATAAAAATTGGGTGTTTCTAGCTTCATAAAGAACATGACAAAATTAGTGTACTGAATATATTACTATTTTTTCCCAGTCGTTATAGTTTCTTTCTACAAAGAACAAAACAAAGTAGTACAGCCTCAAAAATCTACAGATAAATCAGATCTATGGTCAGTTATTTAAAAAGATACACAAATCCACATACATCTTTACTAAAGACAGAAGGAAAGCAAGAATCAACAACTCGTCGTTATTGTGTGGTAAAACTAAACTCTTACACAGAGAAAATGATTTAATTTTAAAATTTTCTTATCTTTTAAGAGGATTTAACTTCTGTGAACATCATAAAAGATTTGCACCACCTGGTGGAAAAGCAAAGATTCAAACACGGTTAAATCTCTTTATTATAGAGTGTTTCTTATCTCCTTTTGGATCAAAGGCCCTTTTAGGACTCTGATGAAAGACAGGATCTCTTCCTCTCCCAAAAGCAGGCACAGGCACGCACACTCACACAGGCGCACAAACACACAGGTAATAAGCAGTTTTCCAAGTCCTACACCCATCAGTAGAAAACATCCATCTGTCTTTGGGCTTGTATTTCCCTCTGGCTGCCCAGCATCAGAATCCTTGCCCCATAGTCAGGAAAACACCTTTGTGTGAGTCCTGCGCGGCCGGCAGGCCAGATGCTTGCCTTCCCTGAACTGTGGCCAGGCACCCACTGCAGGCTCTCAGAGGGGTCTGATGCTCCCACTCAGGTGCCAGCCAGGATCCAAGCTGCTCCTGGGCAGTAATCTCCCATGTTCTGGCTGCACAGCTTCCCCTGGTTCCTAGGTATCTTTTAAACACAGATACCCACCTGTGTTGGGGATTATGTCAGCAACATGATACCCTTCCAGTGAATTCTTTCTCTGAGTTAAAGAGTCTGCTTCCACTCTTTGCAATCAAGAACCCTGACTGCACACTCCTACTTTATTATGAGCCTCTGCCAGGACCACCCCTCCCCACACACAACCAACCAATCCTATGGCCTTCTCAACAATGGAATAAATGATATTTACAGAGCTATTAGAAGTGATGAGAAGGAGAGGCGATGACCAGTGGCAACATGCAAGAATATCACTTATCACTTTTATTAGACCTGAAGTAGGATTCCTGCAACACAGCCCCAAAGAGAGGCCTGTTTACCAGCATAGCTTCCACATGGCTCTGTTGGCATTTGAGGCAATTAGGTATATTGTCCTTTTAAGACATGATCTTTGATAAAAAGCCTGGTTTCAACCAAAGGTGACTGAAAACACATAAGGAAAGGAAACTGGTAAAGAAAAGCTAAGTGGCATAGAAATAAAAGACAATGCCTGTTGATACATGCGTGTCTTCAATCAACAAAATAAAGGCCTGTACCATCTTCCCTTCAGGGGTGCAACATGAGGACAAATCTACCAATCAATGCTCCTTCGGCGTAGCTAACCAAGTATTCCAATTTGAAAAAGGCAATCTTGGTTTTTTATATAATCACAGGTTTGGGGTGTTTTTTTTTGCTTGTTTGTTTTTCAGTTTAAGTAGAAATAGACAAATCTAAGTCCTGTTCATTTAGATAAATGGATAAGAAAGATCAAGAAACAGTAAGTAATTTGCCCAAGAACGCACAGCTAGTTTCTGGTAAGAGTTAGGACTGAGGGGGTAACAACATCCATTCTATGTGCCAGCTACTCTGCCAGGTGTATTACCTAGGGTATACATTTTAATCCTCATCACAAATCTGTGGTGGATGTATTATACTCATTTTATAATATAGAAAATGACGCTCAGAAGTTAAATGCTTCATCCACAGAGCTCATAAGAGGCAGAGTAGGGACTCAAAACTCCATTTGTTAATTTCTAATGTTCACTGTGGTCTCTTCCTGGCTTTTGGGTTTGCAGAATGCAGGGGGGTGGTTCATAACTATTCCCATGCGCTATGTGCCTTTGCAGTCCAGTAAAATCTATGGACCCCTTTTCAGAATGTTTTTAAATGCATAAAACACACAGTATAAAAAAGGAAAACAATTACACTAAAATACAGTTCTCGAATACTAAAAAACACATTTGAAAAACAGTAATATCTGTGCTTCTTTATGAAAGCATTAAATAAGATCTAATAAAGCACCTAATAACTATTGTTCCTGGCCTTCAACAGAATGAACATCAATAGATCAAAATATTAAAACACAGTGAACTTGCACGATATTACCGTCTAAGAGATATACTACGTTCCTTAGTTTTTTCTACACAGGATGCTTTAAAAAAAGAAAAACAATAAACAGTAGAATTTATCATTTAGATTTCATTCTTCATGTTGAAGAACATTTAAAAACAAAACAGAAAACACTCACTGCTATTACCTATTTCATAAACAAAATCCTTTCCTATAATATCCAATGAAACATGTTCCTCAACCACATACAACTACACTATCCACAAATACATGCATATTCAGCATAAACTATAGCTCAGCAATAAAATGCAAAAAGAAATACGATTTAATGGATCAGGAGTCAGGAAATCTAATTTTTGCCACCAATTCACCGTACAGTCTCAGGAAAATCAGCCATGATCAATCTACGAACGACCACAACAGCAAATACACAAACTGACAGAGATGAGTATTTCTTTTTATTCTGCGCACTTTACCTCATGTTTACTAAATAGCCAGACAACCAAAAGTCCTCAACAATTAAGAGAATGGGGCATGACTAAGAAGACGAATAATGTATACCAAACTATGCAAGATGAAAAAGCTGCAGGAATGAAAATGAAGCAGTCCTCTTCCATCCTAAGTACGGCATACACCTCCTCTGGGACCTGGTCCTCAGAGCCCACTCTGTCCCCTCTAACACTGCTCCTCACTGTTGAATTCACCCTGGAAATAACCCAGTCCTTGTAAACATACATGTCGCCCACGACTCCAACACCACTCACCCCTTTACTTGCCCTGTTGCCTCTGCTCAGACCGCCCCCACCCCAGGGATCTGGCCAACCCCTAATCATTCTCCAAGACCCAGCTCCCACATCATCTCAGGAAAGTTACGCTTTCAAACTGCGTTGTCAGCTGTTTATGCGTCCATCTGCAGGACCACATAAGATCACCTAAGGAGCTCTGCAGGCCCGGGGCCTACAACAGTGCCTAGAACAAAGCCTGGGGAATTAACCAGAGTCACAGAACAAATAAATGCTCAATTGATCTATGAGATAATTAAAAATTCTTATATTGCTGCCACCCTAACAAAAGTATTTCCACAAAGATCACATATAATTGCATATTCTATACACTACAGTTGTCTTTTTACACATAGTATTTTTCATGTTTCCACAGGATTTCAAGAGTTATCATCTTTACTGTCTGCCAAAACACAGGATCGATTCACTGGTCGACAGGCATCTGAGGCACTTCCACTATTTTGCTGTTAAAGATAACACACAATGGAGATCTTTGAGCAAGTATCTTTTTGCTTCTGTTGAGTCATTTCCTTGGGATAAATTTCAAGAAGTAGAACACACCTGGGCAAAGGGATTTTAGACCTTAGTATAAACCCCTTTAAAGCTCTACTATGTCACCAATAAATGAGTGTATTTATTCCACACAACTTCAGCAGCCCGGGGTGCTATTTCTTTCAAATATCGAATGCAGTGGTAAACACAAATTATCTCCACATTATTCCCATTTTTACTTATAACAGAGAATGTTTCCATATATTATTAATATTTTGGTATTTATAATTTCCTTTGTCCATTTATCTATTACCCTTTCCTATGCATTAGAATAAGCTACCTCTTAAATATTACATTTATTAGTTCTAAAATAAATATTTTGTATTTTTATACTTGCCATGCCTTTTATTTCTGAGTTTTGTTTTTTTTTTTTATTCCAGGGTATTGTGAGGGTACAAACATTACAGTTACACTTTATGTCTTTGTATTTCTGAGTTCTAATTCTCCAAACCTGAGAATGTAATCTCTCCAGAGGTGTAAGATGTTATTCTGTATTTCCTACTTTCTATATTTTGATTTTCTCTATGTCTACCCTAAAATTTATGTTGATCTGTCAGGATAAGTTTCAGTACTTTCCCCTTCAAACATCCACTCAGTTAATCCCAATATCATTTTTAGAAGATCCTTCCCTGTTCATGTGTGTGCATTTATGTGGATATAAGAATAATTCTAAAATTACAAATGTTAGAAAATAATATTCATTTTAGGAATAGATTTTGGAAACAACCAACTTTGCTGATATACACACTGGTCTAGACAGCAAAAGATTACACAAAAACCAAAATGGACTATGTGCAATTTTTCGCTTAAATTAGATTTATCTAGATTTACCCTGCCAATGGGTCCTGACACTCCACCCCTCTGAACTATTCTTATTTCATTAAAAAGAAAGAAAAGTATGATTATAATTTTTTCCTAAAAAAGCAAGTAAATTTGAAAAGGATAATGGACTTTTTAAAATGCTATCTTGTTTTCACTTTCATTAAGTCCAGTCTGTACAATTCTACAGAAAAAAATCAGGATACTTTCAGAAAGATTAATTTGAGACTCCGCTGAACAGATACACTCCAACTTTATTTCATATTTCAAGTGGCCTGGAAATATCTGAACAGCTTTCAATGTCACAGATTAAACCATAGATTAATTTTAGCCAAGACTATCTCAGTGTATATACTCACCCATATATACCCTCTGGTACATACACATACACACTTTCTGTAACTAAAAATCATAATATCCACATCCATGAGGTGTCAGTAGCTCTTTATACATCTGGTACCAAAGACTTGATTCACATGAATGGTATTTTTCCCAAATCTAACATGTTCCCAGCACCAAGCTTACCCGAGTTATTTTTTCCAGTATATTTTCATTGGGATCTTGCACTTCCGAGCTGTTCCAGTGGCATTTGTCAGGTCAGGATGCCACGTGCAGCCTGGTCCAACCCTCAAGTCAAGAAACCACACCATTTGTCCAACTTACTCTCCTTAACCAAGTCTCTCACCCCTGAATTCCTCTTTCCTTCAGGCACCCACAATGAGAGGGAATAGAAACATAAGCAGAGGTTTTATGAAACTGGGACTTGGAGAGCTAACTCAGTGTGGACGTAGAAACTAAAGAATTCTTGGGGTTCAGTGGCAGCTTTCTCACGGAATCAGAGAACACTGCCTCCCTTACCGGTCTCTCCTGACGGCTTTCCTTGCTCCGGGCCCCTTATCACTTTGTACTTGTTACAGTCGTGGGCTTGTCTCATCTCTCCTATTGAGCTGCAGGGTCAGCGTGGCTGAGGCTGAGATGCATGCCAGGTCACACTGGTATCCCCCACAGCACCGAGCGGGCACAGTGTCATGCAGGGCTACTTACCAAACATCTGCTAAGTGCACAAGAAAAATATCCGATCTACAAAGAATAAAGGTCTAAATTTTTACTTCATTTAATAAAATTCTTCTAAAATTTTTATCAGAGATGGCTACCAAAAATATGATTTTTAAAACCTGAGGGAAGAAAAAGTAATCACTTTTATAAACCTGTTAGAGACCCGTCTCAAGAGACACATTTATCTCAGTGTTTAATAGAAGTACAAGAGTCAGACCGACATGCACACATACATAACTCTGTGCTCGACTCTTGCAACAAATGCAGGTGCTGAAAGACCATTTAGTGTTTATGAAATCCCTTATTTAACTACAACACTTTGGCTATATCATGTGCGTCACTGGCATGTGTGAGCTGTTAAATCAGACCTCATTCCAGACAGCACGTGGCTACAACCCCAAGTGTGAGGCAACTGCCTGTAAAACATCCACATAATCCTGTCCACTCTTTAATGAGGGACTTCCTGATTCACTTTACAGCAAATGAGCTGTGAATCTTGATTTCCTATGTGTCTAAATCCCTCCCACAATGTCTACATTGCAAAATTTATACCTATCCAAGTACTTTATTTTCAGGAATTACTCTTGATAAACACCCACAACACACACACTCTTCAGGAGAAAATGAAAGCCTTCCAAGGAACAGGAGGTGTCTAGAAATGTAATTTTAAAAAATTTAATAAAAACACTTACGAGATATTCTAGACTAAGGTATTCTACCAGAGTTAAATAAAATAGGAAGAGAAATTATTAACTTGTTGGTTCTAAGAATCATATGAAAATATGGCTATTATTAAGAGGATTTGGATGTACCAGAGTCCAATCATGTACTCCCCAAAACTAAAGATGACATTAAAACCTAACGTACCCAAAGTTACCATTTCTTAAATGTCATAGGAGAGAACCTCCTAGGTTGAGCAGAGTAAGCTCTGGTCCAACAAGGTGCAAGAATATTTCTTTATAAATTCCTTGATACTCTCTATTAGAGACCTGTTTTGCCCGTCCCAATGATGGCCTGAGGACGTCTCGGTAACCGCAACGCTACTTTCTCTCGTCGTGCAGACATTCCACAGCATGAGCTTATGTATATCATACACATACACACACACACACACACAGATGCTCCTCTACTTATGATGGGGTTACCTCCTGATAAACCCATCATAAGCTGAAAATATTATAAGTAAAAAAAAAAAATGGATTTAACATACCTAATCTACCAAACATCATAGCTTAGCCTAGGCTACCTTAAATGTGCTCAGAACACTTAGGTTAGCTTACAGCTGGGCGAAATCATCTAACACAAAGCCTATTTTATAATAAAATGTTAGATATCGCATGTATTGAATAATGTGCTGTAAAGTAAAAAACAGAACGATGGGTACCATCGTAAAGTCAAAAAACCACAAGATGAACCATCTTAAGTCGGGGACTGTCTATATATGAGCTCATTCACCATAAACTGGCAGTAAAATGTTTCATTGTCACTTACAAGAACATAAAATTTAGACTTCAGAAAGAGAATCACTATGAAATATAGGAGGCAGCTATGCTCACTACTATACCACCAACGCACTGCTATGAAATATTTGGAACTTTTGGATATCTGCAAAGAGCATTCAACCAAAATGTACTCTGAGAAAAATACACTGTGTGTTTCGATTACTGCATAAAGTACCAAAATTATTCTACAAAAACAGGAGACAAATGTAAGAAGCAAAGCTAGGTAAAGCAAGGAGATAAATCTGGTTAAGGAAAAGTTACCAAAACTATCTCCCCAACACAAACTTGTCAGGTGGGTAAACTAACATTTGCCGAATACCTACTAAGTGCCAGATGTTTTACCTATGTTATATTTGGTCTTCAAAATAACCCAAAAAGTAGGTTTTATTTTACCCAATTTAAGGTGAGAAAACAAGTTCAGAGAGATTAAGTAACATTCTGTCAATCACAAATCTAATAAGTCATAGAACCAGGATTCATACCAATTTCACCACTCTTGCTTGTTTTTCCAACTAAACTACAGTTTCAGTGAGAGCTTAGATATTAAAGTTATCGGTGGGCTAATATGTGCATCGGTAGTATGGATTTTAAATATCAATAATGCCTGCTAAATAGTATCTGAAAAGCACAATCATCTCACTATTTCTACTTTTTAAACAGCATCTACACATTCTGCCAACTTGATGGGTCTCTATGGGAAGTCTTAGGCAAGAAGCCTGTTAACTTGTGCAACTTGACTCTTGGGGGCCACAGGGGGATGCTCTGTACACATTCACAGGAAACACAGCTAGGACAAAGTGAGTAGGTGTGAAGTCCCCAAAACACAACCCTTCATGAAGCCAGACAAAACTGTTAAGAACAACCACTGTCAGTGCTCTGGAAATCAACCAAACAATGAGAGCCACACTAAACACACCACGCTCACACTGTTGAAAGATGAAGAGAAAAACCTTGAAAGCACCATGCAGAAAAACAATTCATCTCACACAGGAAAACAAACAAACAAACAACACAATAAAATAAACAGCTGACTTCTCACTAAAAACAACAGAGGCCAGAGGAAGACTCAGAGTACAGAAAGAAAAACAACAAAAACCCTATCAACCAAGATTTCTATATCCAGAAAACTAGTCTTCAAAACTGAAGGTGAAATAAAGACATGTCATGAATTTTTACAAGCGATTTTGTTACTAGAAAATCTGCCTTATAAAAAATGCTACAGGAAATCCTTCAGGTTGAATAAAAGTGACACCAGAGACAACATGAATCCACAGGGAAAACTGAGGAGTGCAGGAGATGATAAATATGTAGGTAGATGTAAAACTCTACTAGTATTTTTTCTCATTTCTTATCTTAAATTGTTTAAAAAACACATTGTATAAAGCGGTGATTTAACACTGTATAGCTGGCTTTATAACACGTAAGAATCAAACACATATGACAATAATAGCATAGAAGGAGAAGGAGATACTAGAACAAAGTTTCCACATTTTACCAGAGTTCAGCTAGTACTATTTTCAAGTAGACAATGATACATTAAGATAAATATTATAATCTCTAGAGCAGCCACCAGGAAATTATTCAAAAGTATATTAAAAAATAAAAAGAAATCAAACTTACACTAAAAAATTTAACACAAAAGAAGACAATGAAGGACTCACAGAGGAACAAAATTATGAAGCAAACGGAAATGAAATAGCAAAATGGCAGACACAAATCCAACAATAACAATAATCACATCAATATGATGGAATGAACACCCACTCAAATGGCAGACTGGCAGACTGGATGTAAAACCGATTGCAACAACACGCTGTCCACAAGAAACATACCTTAGTTTCAGAGAAACAAGAAGTTCGAAGTAAAAGGACAGGAAGACATATGCCATGCAAATAAGTAACTCTAAGAGAGGCAGAGTCTCTATAGCATTATCAGGTAAAATAGATGTTAACAACCAGCTTGACCTAACTGAGATTTATAGAACACTCTACCTAACTGCAAATTTGTACAAGGCTGCTTATGGCAACATTATTCATACTAGCCAAACACTGAAAATAACCCAAATGTTTGTCAACTGGTGAATGGATCAATAAAATGCAGTATATTCATATAAGAGAATATTACTTGGTAACAAAAGGTAACAAAGACCCTGATATATGCTATGATGTATATGAATCTCAAACACATTATGCCAAATGAAAAAAGCTAAATGTAAACACCACATATTGTACAATTCCATTTATTAAGTGTCCAGAAGAGAGTCAGAAAACAGACCAGCAGTTGGTGGGGCTGACAGTGGGAGTGAGACTGACAGCAAGTAGGCAGAAGGAAATACTGGGAGTGACGGCCATGTTCCCAAACTACGGTAAAGGTTGCCCAATTCTACGAATTTACTAAATTACATCGAATTGTATACTTAAAATGAGTGAATTTTACTGCACATAAATATCTTAATAAAGCTGTAAAAGAAGAAATACACCATACAGGAGTGCAACTGAGGCAGTAAGCAACTATCTAGAGACTGGAAAAGGTCATCTTTCCGTGAAAGAGCATATCATCAAATACAAAATTACTGCAAACTCTAGCTCCTCCAAGAAGATGTCAGTGTGAATGCTCAACACGTAACTCATCACACACGTGGCATAATTCCATCAAAACATAGCAGGTCCACTTAAACGATCAACACACAGAATGCCAAATAATGCATTTACCCCCTTGGCTATGCAGTCAGACATCTCCTCATACATGTTAATTGAATATATACTTAAATGTTCACTCATCAAATATTTGCACAGCTGTCTGGACTTCCAGGTATAAGCCATTATGGTCTATACATCTTCGGCTATAAATTTCCTGGAAGACAGAGTTGTTGCACTCCACAACATGTCCACCTCATCACAGCAGGGCCACACAAGTCTGGACAGAAGCTTCTGAGTATCGGCCACCCAGGGGCCCTTTGTTTCCATCATACTTCATGACCACTCTCTAGGCTGAGAAAGGAAACATGTTAAGAGTTCCTGATTCTCTGACTATTTTTGAGTCATGTGCTAACACTGGCATGTACCAAAATAAAGAGTCTAACAATCCAACATGTCTGTAGAGAATTAACATTGCTTTCAAAAGTACTTTTCAAACTATTCAATAGTTACCATGGACTCAACTGAGCCTTTCCTTAAATGTAAACTTAAGCAAAATAAAGCAAAACAAAACCATAACACAAAAATATCATTTTCTTTACCTACTCTCACTCCATTACCCCAAAACCACCAGAAATTAAGAATTATTAGGATATCAAAGAAAATGTTGCGGGGAATACTGAGAATTCGGACACCAGAAGTTTAACTGTGTTCCACAAAACCTAAGTACAAATTATAATGATGATGTGTTAACAGCAATCACCACGCAGATGGCCCAGTCCCAGTCCACCACTCCACTAGCCGCAAGGGGAGGGACTTCTCTCAGGGCTCCTTATGCAAAAGGCACTCCTCTCACAGGCAGCTCTATTCCGCTGAAGAACAATCCTTCATGTTGCAAATGGATTGCTTTAGATATATTTCTACCACTTTGAGTTAAATATAGGGGTGACTAATGGAGACAACATAATTGGAAAAAGGATAGCAGTCTGTCTGACAGAACAGTTGGCTCCTTAGTGACCGAGGCCTATTGGGTGGAGACCCATGATCTTGGTATCAGAAAATCAAGAACAACTGAATTTTTCTGGCAAGAACAACTTAACCTCTAAGGCTCTGCCTTCATTTTAAAATCACAAGTAAAGGGATTTCTTCGGAAACAAATGTGAATTCCCTTATCATGCCTGGCAGGCAGCAGGCCCTCGCATACTAAAGCAGAAGATCTAGAGTCCCCTAAAATTCATTCCTGCAGCAGTCCTCTACATATTTAATAGAAAGATGGAGCATTCTTACTTATTCCCAAACATAAAGGCGTTTACAAATAAAGAAGTTAAAGCTCCTCTATTACCTAGACAGAGCTCAGCAAACTTTTCTGTAAATGGTTAAATAGTAAATATTTTAGGCTTCATGAGCCACACGCAACTACTCCACCTTGCCTCTGCTGTTGCTGCATGAAAGCAGATAGACAGTAGATAGATAAATGGGCATGGCTATGTTTCAATAAAACTTTATTTACCAAAACAGATAGAGCATTGGATTTAACCAATGGACTACAGTTTGCTGACCCCTGCCCTAGAATAACAACTATTTAGTAGTAAAAACGTTAACATCACTCCCACCAACCAGTTCCCTCCAATGTCTTGTTCTCAAAGAAACTAAAGTTATTTGCTCAAGGTCACAAATTACTCTGTTGCTGGTTTATTCAAATGTGTAATGATTTTCTGAAATAGGGAAAAAAAAGAAGGCTACCTCATTCTTTTAACCTGTTACTCTCTTTCCTGGATGTCAACAAATCATACTGACCCTACATGAATGTTGTTTTTCAGCTTTAAAGTATTATAAGATAGTGCCCGGCCTTTGATATATCTTCTTTAAACACTTAAGACCTACCCGGCAGTATAAAAGAACTTAACCTAGTAATTTTATAATTACCACAAACAGAAACTATACACATCAAATCTAAGAAGTTTCTTTTCCTCCTTAGAGTTTCGAGTTCATTGAGAAATCCACTCTAACCAAGCAAACCAGAGCAACGATCACCTCTACATGATTTGTCCCCATTCTTTCTTCCACCAAAGTCTAAAAAGAACTTATTTTCTCTGCCAATATGTCCCTCCTTTCTTTAAGAACCCCCCCTTAAAATTCCTACTCATTCAAGTTTTCGTTGGAAAAAAAGGTGACTTCTCCAAGAGGTATTTCTGGTTGCTTTATCCCACTCAGATTATTTTTTGCTCCATTTTCCCTTTGGAAATTCCATACTGCACATACCACAGTAATCCGAAATCATATTGTTGCTTTATACTGCTCTTAGATCTTTTTTCCCCTATGTTTGTTTTGTTTGATCTGTTTTCCCCTATGTTCTTATTATAATAAGAATTCTTAACAGAGCAGGTGTAAGATTTTACGTCTAGGCATAATCTACTAACGTTTTCGCTGTTCCTATTAAAACGGAAGACTAATATAATCTCCTAACTCTGATCCCTTCAAAGTGGTTC
The DNA here is from genome assembly GCA_004363605.1 of Indri indri. Taxonomy (NCBI): domain Eukaryota; kingdom Metazoa; phylum Chordata; class Mammalia; order Primates; family Indriidae; genus Indri; species Indri indri. The sequence goes on along the minus strand of RJWJ010000623.1, from coordinate 96,332 downwards.
TTTATTTGCCCTTTATCTGTATCTGTAATGTGGAAGAGTCCACATACATCTAAAATTGCATACTTTTTCTACATTCCACTGTACCTTATCACATGAAGGCAAATTATAGAATGTTATCTCCTATTATTTTGCTTAAAATTGTATAATGTTTTCACATTAGCTTCCCCAGAAATATTTTCTAAGTGTTCATGTCTGAAATTTCAACTGTTACACTGAGGATCCCATTTAAATATCGCCAGTCTCCATTTTAAAGAAGACATCTCTACTTTCAGCTACCTAAAACTAAGCAGATCATGTAAGCAAACGTCTTTGACGAAGCAACTACTCTTTCTCTCTTGAAGCGCCTGGAAATTCCCTTGATGGTTTGTGAAAGCAAATCAACTTGGAGTAACATATACATACATAACTCTGAAATGGATTCTCAACAATTAAAGACTTAGAGGGGGGAAAAAATAATCCTTCAAATTCTGACCTCCTGAGTAACCTCTATGTACTATGCTTAACAAATTTTATTTCGTAACTGGGATGGAGAGCACTTCCAAATTCTTAATAATCAGGAAAGCTCTTTCTACTATCAACATGAGTATAAACATGACGGTTAGGGGTGAAGGCACCAGAGACTCCTAGCTGCGTGACCCTGGGCATACAGCAATCTCTCTCTGCCTCATTCCCACATCTGTAAAATGGGGTCATAATATTAATAGTACCTATCGCTGTAGGAATGAAATGAGCAAATATGTAAACAGCACTCTGAACAGAGCATAGTACTGACCTGTGGAAAGGTTAGCTCCTTTTATCACCACAAAACTATATAAAACTGCCTCTCTCTTGCCACTGGCCCATAAAAAATCGTAACTATAGGAAGTAATATGGTTAAAAAAATTTCTAAAGAATATTTCACAAATATCATCTCAAGCCAAGATACAAAAAGCTGCTCAAAGTCTATTCACTTACATTTCTCTGGCCACCTTTACCTCTCATCTGTAAAATGAGGCTGAACTAAATACGTCCAAGGTCCATCTTTCCGGCTGTCAAATTTGTGTAATTCTTGCAGAGAGGCACAAAAAAAGCAGAGACACAAGGGAAAGCACCCTGGTGCATCCCCGTTCAGCTTAACCACCTCCCAGGCTCCTGTGTATCAGCTCAGTTCATTTTTCTTTTTTATTTACTTTGAAACTATCCAATACTGCCCTGTGTTGTATGTTTAATCTATTTAGATATTGTAACTATTAAGCAGTTTATAGGCTGATCTTTTCTCCACTGACAAATCTGAAAGAGCTGGAAGACAAGCACACACAAGCATACTTCGAAATACAAAACAGTAAGTATACTTGGTTAAATTCATACTCTATTCACACAGCCACATGGAAATTCTAGTTAACTACATAGTGGCCAAGTAATTTGTGATCATTTTGTATTTTCTGAATACTTTTACACCACAGCACAACTTTAGAATATTCTCTAGAACAGAACTTATCATAGAAAATTTCTAAGAACCTTTCGAAAATTTTCATTTTAAAGTTGTAAAAAAAATAAAAAATAAAAATTAATGCAATCCTGCACTAAATATACCTAAATGGTCAAAAGGGCCTTCTTTCTGAAACAATGACTTAAACAGTGAGAAGAAAGGACCCTGACTGTAAGTTTTTGTGCTATAACGAACTGCTAATAATATTACAAAAATCAAGTGCTTTATAAGAACACCATAGCATCATTTGCGATGAGCATATTATTAACATGAAACAGTAGTTAAAATGTTTTAAAATAATTAAATATATTAATGAAAAAGTAAAGCACTTAATTTATTTACAAAATATTTTTCCATGTAACACAAGAACCAACTTTAGCTCAGACTTGTTCAAATTACTGCATTCTAAATGTGAAGCTTAAAAATGTTTTTATATGACAGGAGATTTTATGTACATTACTTTTTTTTTTTATTCTATGATAGGAAAAAATTGTACCTCATCAGAACATATCTTGTGCAAAGATGTTCTAAAATAAAATCATTACTCTGGTTAATCATATTATTATATTTTGTATTTTCTTTTAAAAAGAAAAAAGCATTTGGCTGATGTTAATAAGCACTCAAAAAGCATCAAATCAGCTCTCAACATGAGCTGAAAAATAATTATCTACAAAAAAAATGTGAGGCTTGCCATATTAAATCTATTCTCATATTTTTATCCTACTTAAACTAAATCATGTCAGCTATTTACATAATAACTTTTTCACTTACATCAGCAAAAACTATTTTTTTAATTAGTACTTATTTCCTTCCTGGCTATAGTCGTATAAAAAATTTCTTTTTTGTTTTTTAAATAAGCCGTGGGGTTGTTTTCACTACAAGACTTCTGACTTCTCACATCTTAAGGCTGTCAACATGGAACCACTGACCTCACATTCGAATGTGAAAACCACTGCTCAGACAGCTGGGATTCCATCTGAACATCATCACGATTAAACCTCATGCACTTATAAACTCAACAAGATAATCCCTGCATAACAAGTAAACATAAGATTTTATTCATAGTAGAAGACTTTATAAAACAACCACTGGAGTAGGCCCACACATTGAAAGCCAATGAAAACATTCATCTTAATCAGATTAATCCTGAAACGCCCACTGGATTCTTCTTGTCTCACACAGTAGCAGAGCAGGGGACAGAGAGATGGCTGTCATCTCAGAACCTAAGGAGAGAACTTCACTTCAATCTCGCGTGATCCGTGATGTCGGCATTGTTAAAAACAGTTCAACAGAATAAAGTAAGTTTCCTGAGAATTAGAGGAAGACAAATAAATATTCCATTTAACCTCATTTTAACATTGTCAAAAACCGACAAGGTTTCAGTGAGTTTAAGTGGAAAAACCGAGGAAGCGGCACATTGGGTAAGAACTTCCCTTCCCAAATTATTTTCTGCGCTGACCACTCTCCTCCGGATCCTAAACCTTGAGCAGTCAGGACAAGAAGGGGACATGTCAGTGATCAATGCTGAGCACATATGCAGCTTCCTGTATGCAGCGTGAAATGCGATTAAAGGTTCTATGTTGGTATTCCTGTTTCCTCTGTTTATGAAGCATATGCAACCCAAGAGTTTGGCATGAACCAGTGTTTTATAGAAAGTAATAGCTCTCTGGACTGTTTACCCTGTGTCAGACACTGTGGCAAATGCTTACATTTGCCATATCATCTAATCTTCACACATTATCTCCATTTTACAGACGAGGAAATCAACACTCAGAGCTTGCCCAAGACCACACAGCTCGTCAGTGATAGCATGAGGCCAAACTTGTTACCTTTACACTAATTACATGTACTGAACGGATAAACTCTAGGAATCCAATGTTGAAACTTCATATAAAACAAAAGTCAGTCATAACCACTTGGTTTATCTGTTCAGGCAATTAAAACTATCACAAGTTTCTTAATCAGAGGCTACCAAATATGGGAAGAAGCAGTTCCTACTCAAGGTTCAAAAACATGAACTTCACGAGTACAAATCATCTTAACCCTCTATTTGGCTAAAAAGCTAACACAACCAAATACTCTTTTGTTGAGCCGGATGACCAAAATAGTCTCTTCTGATATATTTAGAATCCAGCTAAGATCAGAGATCTGCAGAAGAATAATTATGGTGCAACATCAGACGGACAATAAGCCACGTGCAAACACAAACAATGGAGGCCTACAGTGTGTCTGTGGAGGGGCGGGGTGTACTTTGACAAGGAGAAAAGGGAAGAGAAAAGGGGAAAAAAACTCAAAGAGGTGAAATCTTCTTTGGTAGACGCATCTCCAATACAAAGAAAATAGAGCAGAAATGGAGGAGGAGAAGAGGTACCTTCTAGAAAGAAGACCAAGCACAGAAAAGCTGGATTTGCACACTGAGGTCCTGAAATGGCATTTGACTATTCATGAGATACAGTGGAGAACAGGAAGCCCTGGCCACTCAGGACACTGGCCGTCCTCTTGTGAAGCGAGGGCCATCCACAGACCCCATGTGTGCATCGCGGCCATGGTCTGATCACCTTCCTCCATGTTACTGCTCATATTATAATAAAGCTGGCTCTCAGAGAGGAAAAAGTTCTCATTTTCACAGTGTGTTCAGAGCCAAATGCACTCAACCAATAAAAATGAAAAACAGCTACACCAAATTCTCAAAATATGTTTTGCAAAAGGTTAATACTTAGTATTTTCCACATTGACTTCCAATCTTAAAGTAGACAAGGCTTTGAAACCCTAGGCCCAAGTACAACTAAAATAGGTAACAACTCTTCTCCTCTTTGCCAAAGCTTTGAAACGTATTCACAGTAATGACTGGTGAAGCAAAAACACGGGCCTTTATCGTATCAGAACTAGCAGAGAACCCCCAGCAAGTCACTGGTTCCTCCATTCCATGTCACTCAAGTCCAAGCAAAGACCTAGGAAGGCAGCAGGGACAACCTTCTCCACCAAGGAGTAATCAGTAAGGAATAACTGCAGGGCAAGGTGGCACTGCCCTGCATTCAGGTCACCAAGAACGCGTGAAGGAGCTCGGGCGTTGGAGGTCGCCACACCATGGTCCGGACACCCTTTTCCAGGGAACCTAGGACAACACACGAAGCCGTGCTTCTCAACACCAAGTGCTTCTCTTCCAAAATTCTTCTTCAACCTCACAAAGGAATGGTCAGTGTTAAAACTCTACTTACTCATCTGCACCGTGAAATGGGAAACAGACGTCAAAGACAAAGGTTCTATCTGGTTTATACGCCAAGGGTAAAGAGATCAAATTCAACAAAACCACAGTCCTAAGAAGTATACAGATCGCCCATCGGGTCTGTCTCATTTATGCCCCAAATTTATTTACTGCCCATAAGATGACATTTTTTTCTCATACTTTGCTACTAAAGAATTCAAAGAGCAAAGAAGTATAACTCTTATCTCCTTACAGGAGGTAGCCTGTGCATGCCTAATCTAAAATCCATGCAAATTTTGTATATTCTTCCATGAGAGATCCCGGTATTATACTTTTTAATACTTGTCTAAAATACTTTAATATGCATAGACACAAAGTACACATACTCTCCCGAAGTAAAAACACATTCCAGAAAGACACATACATTATCCTGTGGCCTTGCAAATACATGGGAATATACTTCCTCAGTAGAAGAACCAAGACTAAATCAAAAAAAGATTATTATTTTAAGAATTGAAACTGCCATGGAAATGTAACAAACATATAATCTGAGAATTTTTAAGGTATGTATCTTTTAATATTGACTTAATTACCAAGCCCAAGACAAATACATCATAGACTATTTTCCAAGAAAGCCTAAAAAGAGGAGACAGGTTTTATGAAAACCCCTCAGCTAAAAGCAGAAAGCAGAAGCAGCATCAACAGGCTGGGCTATGACTCCTTTTCTCATTTTCCAATGTCCTCCTCTCTCCCCATTTCATATCTAATTGTATTAGAGGTATTTTCTGCAAGCCAAAGCAGTGGGTCACAGGCAAAACAGAGCAGACATGACAGTCCAAATTGTCACAGTGAGACATAAGAGATAGGCTAAAAAATTAATTTCAGTAGCTAATGTTTACCTGCTGACTTTAATCCCCAAATTCTTTTCAGGGATAGCGCCCTCAGATACATTCTGAGAAGGAAAGTGGAAATTTTAAGGTGTGACATCTCAGCACCTTCTCCTGCGTACCTTTGCTTACTCAGGTTTTCCCAGCCAGAAATGGAAGCTTCACTCTTACCCACTGCTGCTGAATGAACTAAGGTGGCTCAGACACCAGGTCTTCCATGAAGTCCTCCCCATTCCCCATCAGAAGTCCCTTCTCCCTGGGCCTCGGGAGTCTCTGGTGGTCCCACTAACGTAGCTTTAGTAACCTATCTTGTGCGAATCTACTTCCATCTTTTCCTTAGTGGCTAAGAGTTCATAAGACCTTAGTTAGTTAACTTTCTAGTCTAACTTATGGTTCAAACCCAATTCATTTCAAGTTGTCTTTGAAAACTCCAAAAATATCATAATTTCAGAAAAGAAGCAAGTTTTCCTATTAAAATTTTTAGCCCTACGTACGAAATTTGGACTCAAATTTGATGGACCTTCATCATGTGATTCCTCCTAATTCTCCCACTCCAATCTCCTGCTTCTCTGTCTCCTTCTTCTTCCACTCCAGTAACAGAGCACCTCAGATTCCCCAAGTTACTTCACCAGCTGCTACCCCAGGATGAAACACACTTACTCTGTACTGTCAGCTTCGTGGATAAGTTGCCAGCCTTAAGAACCCAGTTCAGGTGTTATCTTTCCTTCCCTAAATCACTGCCCTGCCTCACTCCAAACCACCCCCTACAACGGGCACAAATTATGATCCTCTATCTCTGCAATCTCCATACCTCTGCTCTTCCCTCACCATAGCAGCACAGTTACATGTTTACCTAGGCCCGCCTTCAACACCATAGTCCTTTCGGGACTCGGTTTTATTATCATTTTATCCCTACCACCTAGAACAGTGGTGCATGAAGTCACTCAACAAATGTCTGCTGAGTTGAACATTTATTTAATACAGAAAAGAAGAGTCTGTGGTCTGAAAATCTGCATTTCTCAAGATAGTCATTTTATCTAAAAATCTTAGTATGTATTTTAACCCATTAACTGCCATGTGAGTTTTATTTAACTGATGCTTGTTTTGAGCCCTGGACCTCAGGAAGCATATGTAACTCACTCGTGTCTCTTTACCGTGGGAGCAATGTGGAGTAGAGGCAACTCACGCCGCCATGCTGTAGCATGCATGCTGTGTGACAGGTGGCCCCCTGGGCAAAACCCTGCAGTTCGTTCATGAAAACCTTGCTTGTTGATGTTCCTGTTACAATTAATACTGACAATTTAACTGCATATAACTTATGCACAGAAAACAATAAAAAATAAATTTTTCATTAAATGAGAAACAATAGTTTTGTTTTTGAAGTTTTTATTCTATTTTTGTAATAAAACACCATGGCCCCAAGGAAAAAAATTTTTTTCCTAGTGTGGCACTCAATGTGTTAAATACGCAAAATGTTTAATATTTATGACCTAATGAATAATACCTTCAGATCAATCATGTATTCATTCCTTCAACAAATATCTGGGTTCCCATTAGCTGCAAGTCTAGGTGCTGCCTTCATGCAGATTGGAAGTGGGTATCCCCCTGGACAGATAAATTGTAAAAGCAGGGCCCACGGCTCCAAATGCCCTTGGGTATGGACACCTTTCCTACATTAATAAATGAGAGAAAGTTTCTACTTTAGAAGTTCAGACTCTAGTGAGGGAGACGGGCAAATACACATTTAATTTTCAACATTTCCTATAAGACTGTGAAAAGTCAGACTTTGACACACTATACTTAAATGTTCTCATCTAAATCTCCACCTCATAGAACACTGGTACTATAATCATCAATTTGAACTTAGGCCAAGGCATCTACCCACTTTTTCAAGCAGAAACAAGCACTATTTCCAGATTCACAAAGGCCACAAAACTGACCACATTTTCAAATATCATTGAATGGTGACTAGCCAAATTTATTTCACTAAGGAACATTTTCAATTAATACATTTGATATTTAAGTTATTTCTTATCTTGCATATGCTTGGTAATTTTTTCTGTAATGGTAAATATTTCATAAAATATTTTGCTCAGTTTGGAATTATTTGCTTTAATAATTCTCTGTTTAATACTGCTACATTCTTACCTAGTGCAGTTTAACACATTAACTGCCATAAGAAATGTATTTAACTCACTTTACTTCTGATCCTGGGGCCGCGTGAAGCATATATAAAATCCTGTTTGTTGATGTTCTTATTGTTACAATTAATATTGACAATTCTAAAAATGTGGATTAAATGAACAGAAGTCAGCAATTTCATTTTTCTATTTACATTTATCTTTAAATTACACTCAAAAGTTTTTATTCTATTTTCATAATAAAACACTGTGGCCCCAAGGAAAAGTTTCTGGTTTTTTGGTGTGGCAGTCAATATGTTAATATAAAAGATAATTGCTATTCCCAGATGATGAAACACATTAAAAAAATACAAATCTTTTAAAACAATAAGCTAGAATAAGCTTACTTTTCTAATATTAAAATTATCTGTTGACAGCTAAGGAGAAACTACACATTTTTTAATCTTTGTGTGAAATGTATATTATACACATGTTTTTGACCCACTGCTTCCTTGTGGAAAATAATTTGCCTCTTACTTCTGCAAACAATGGTCTAAGTAAATGTGAACTACAACTCTCTTCACTTCTTATCTTGTTAATCTAACTTATAGATTAACTATAGATTTCCGTACTTAAAGCAGTACAGAAACAAATCCCTAAAGAAGTATGGAGGGGTGAAAAAAATAAACATAAAAATTCATGATGGTTTAGTTGGCAAAGAATATTCAACCCTTCATTTCAGATTCCTTGATCCAAATATGGTTCCTGTCAAGAAATAGCAAATCTCAGCCTTCAATATCCACATCTAATGATTGAAAAAGCACTGTAATTTTGTCAAATTCAATTAATTCATTCAGCAGATATTTATTAAGTATCTCCTGAGAGACAAGAATTGTGCAGGACAAATGGAAATGAACAAAAGAAACAGAGCTAGCTGCAGAGCAGGGTCAACATCTAACAAACCCCACTCCTGTCTCCAAAGAGACACTTTATTAAAAAATTTATTGTAAGCCTTACTTCTACTTAATGCAGAGCCTTACCTCTTAGATTTCTGGGATGGATCTGTTTAGTTCGAGGCATCTTCTTTGATTCAGCGGCTCCTTTTTCTTCTTAAAAACTGTAGGAAGAGCAGGTCACAAAACGGTAGCTCCATAAACTCAATGTACATCAATTAATCCATGTGCTGAAAAAGAAAAAAACAAGAAGCACATTTTATTATCTTCAAAGGAAAAAGATACTTTAAAAGTTATCGCCTAGCATGGCACAACCTCAACTCGAGAAAAGGTAACCATGCTAAGCACTGCTGCAAAAGATGACTAACTTTTAATTAAACATAGACATATCACATCTTGCCAATATCTGGGCCTTCTCATTAAGAAAACAGGAAAAAAAAAAAGTCACCATCCCTTTATCAAACAAGAGTGGAAAAATTTCACTTTGTGTTTTAAAATAACATTACCAGGTACAATTAAAGTATAGCATCAGGCTACAAAAGGGTTATGTTGTATGCAGTACATTTGCCCATTCATAAGGGCAGGGACCATGTCTTGCTCATCTTGTTTAGATTTAACAATTTCAGTTAATATATGTGGTTACTATTATGGCTGCTTCCCATTTATTCCAGACCTCCCTTCTAGGCTCATGGTAAGATTGCATTTTCTGTCTCATGTGTTTGGCTGGAATGTGTCACCTGTTGTAGCTAGTGACCTGTGAGTGGATAAGACATGCCTCACTTCCTGGATGGAGCATTTAAGTATCAAAGCAAGGTCCTCCAGAGCTCTTTCCCCTCTGTCATGGGACCAGAACCGTTCCAGATAGTGAATCTGACCACACAGAGCTGGGCTCCCGCTAACCTGACATGCTCATGCAACACAAACAGGAAACAGATTTTCATTCTTTTAAGTCAGTAAGGTTTGGGAGTTACTTGTTACTGCAGCATATCCTAGCCTGTCCTGACTTACACATTTTTAAAAACAGTGATCTGAAATACAATGTGCCAAGACAGTAATGATCCAAAACCTAATCGTCTATCTCCCCAAATCAGCCATCTCAGACTCCTCTTCCACAAGATTCTCAAGGATCCTAGAGCTAAAATTTTAGTTTTAACTTCCTGCAAGAAAGTTGATAGGCAAACCCATTATGTTGCTGTTAAACATGAAACAATGTTTAATCACTAAGCAAAGACACAAAAATGGAATACTTTAACACTTTTGTTCTATGTGGTGCCACAGAATAAGAGAATACTTACTAAGCACCTCCTATGCACCTATGTACTTTCTACACATTACCTAATTTAATCCTAACAATAACTGAGAAGATAGCTTCTATCCACTTTATAGAAAAGAAAACTAATAGAGGAGAAATTAAGTAATGTGCCCAAGATCAGCAACTAAGGAATGTGGCATCACATGATTCAGTAGATTCCCAATACTTATTTCCGTAGTGAAGATGATAATACCTACTCTCAGGGTTTTTTCCAAGAGGCTGTGCTGCATATCAAGCCATGACTACATATTTTGGTGTCAAATCAGACTGAGTTCAAAGTCAGGCTTTACCCCTTACTGTGTGGCCTTGTTCAAATTACTTAACCTCTCTGAAGATCAGATTTCCCAACTGTAAAACCAAGAAATATAATCCACCTCATAAAGTTGTTATAAGGACTAAACTAAACAATGTAGATGTTTTGCCCGCCACACAAAAATGAAATATTAATTCTCCCTAAAAAAGCCTATATGGGAAACAATGTGTCTAATATACTAGTATAAGGTTTTAGAAATTTGTGGTTTCATTACAGCAAATAACTAGAAGATGAATAAGGATGCAATTAAGTTCAGTATTTTATCCCTGATACGGCTATACGCCAGCACAGCATAAAATTATTGCAATATTTTAACTGCATGGGAAAGAATATAAAATATGATGATCCAACTACGTATTTCATCTACCACTGTGCTAAATGATCTATGAAACATATGGTTCCTCAACATCCTGCACTAAAGAAAAATCCACTGATTCAGGAAGCCTCTGATTCAATAAAGAATTTAGCCACATTAGGGCCAAATAAATTGCATGAATGCTTGATGACGTTCCTTGTTAAACTTAAAGCTTTTAAATAATCAGGCTATTTGGAAGTTTTTAAAGCTTGAACTCCGATCGTAATCCAATCACGTGATCCCACAGGATCTGGAGCATAAATGTAAAATATGCAAATTCCCAATCTGTAAAGGCTTCCTGCTACCCCGTTCACTGTCTACCTACTGTCCCTAGCTGTCCATCCCATGTTTAAATCCTTGTGGGGGGAAGTGGGTATTTCCAAAGACAGCAGCAGTGTGGCGACTGGGACGAGTGATAAACCGCTCATTTACGAGAAAGAAATAAATACTACATATGGAGCAAAAACATGACACGATCAAAAAGCGTAAAGACAGTTGCAAGGAGAAAAAACATGAATGAATGTGGAGGGCGGAGCCTGGGAAAACCCCTCTGCAACGCCGCACTGAACAAAGCGCTTCGCATGCCAGGAGGAGGGGGGAATGGAAGTGCCAGCTCAGGAAGGAGCCTGGAGTGGATGCGGAGAGAGCCGGAGGAGGAGGAGGAAGAGGAGGAGGAGTAGGACGACGACGAGATGAGGCGAGAGCGGCAGCCCTGAGACTCCTCCTCGCCGCCGGCTCCGCCGCCGCCCCCTCCCCTCTGCAGCCAGCAACTCGTTCCCGAGCCCGACCCCAAGGCGAGCCCGATCCGACCCGTGCCCCAACCCCGCGGCCCCCTTCCCAACTGCTGCGGGCGCGCACTCCCAACCCGGAAAGAAACTACCCAGGTGGCCGGGAGTAAACAGGCACTTAGAGCAAAGAACGAAAGGGAAAGAAAGCCACAAAGCCGGGAGGTTGGGAAGCCGAGGCCTGGTCTCCCTCACCCCCCACCCTCTTGCAAAATGCGTCTGCGGGTGGAAGGCGGCCGGGGAGGCTGGGTCCCTCCGTACCTGCTCGGCCGGCGCGCTGCGAGGGCGCCCAGAAGTGGCAAGTGTCTCCCGCACGCAGCCATCCCCTCTGCAAGGTCGGCGGCTGCACACACGCACACACACACACACACACACACACACGCGCGCCCGCACGCCCCCCGCCCGCCGAAGGGGATGTGGTCCTGCCCCCGCCCCCCCCCGCTCCGCCGCCCTCCCCAGCTGCAGCGCCCCCGCCGCGGAGCCCGCGCCGAACCTGCTGCCAGGACGCCCGGCGGAGCCGCTGCCGCCGCAGCCCGCCCCGGAGCTGCGCTGCTGATGGCGGCGGCCGCAGCTCGGAATCTCCGCGACCCCCGCGCGGCGGCGGCGGCGGCGGCGCCTGGGATCCCTCCTTCACTTGACAACCCCAAACACAAACATAACCTCCTCCCGCTGCGGCTGCTCGCCCGGCGCCCAGCTCCGTCGCCTCCCGCCGCCGCCCCAGCAGCAGCCACACTAAAGGCCGGCAACTGGCGCTCACACCACCCAGCGCTGAAATATTAAACAGGGGAGCGGGCCGGGGGGCGGGAGGGAGCGCGGGGCGTGCGGGCGGGGGCCGCAGGCGCCGGGCGGGGGAGGCGGCGGCGCTCGCCGGCGCCCGGGACCGCGGCATGGTAGCGGCCGCCGGGCAGGGGGCGTCGGGGAGCCGTGCGGCGGGGCCGGGGCACTCACCCCGGCGGGGCGGGCGGACCCTGGGGCCGCGGGGCCCGGGGTAGGGAGGGCGGGCGCGGGCTTTACCTCTCCCCGGGGGCAGAGTAGGGCACGTTTAGCGTCTTTGGGGACGGCGGGAGAAGCGCGGGCCGTACAGCGCGGGGGAGGGAGGGCGAAGGTCAGAGGCTTTCCCGCGGGTGGGCGGGGCGGCAGGGGATCCCCGGGGGCGGGAGGCGGGGAGGCCGCGGGCTGCGACGCGAGGGCGGGGGCAGGGGAGGGGGCGTCCCCCAGCGAGGGCGGGGGCCACTAGGGCGCCGGTGCCCAGCTGGGCGGGCGCGGCCGCCAGCTCTGCCCGGGGGGGTAGGGGCGAGCTGGGTGCCCCAGCCCCGCACCAAAGTGGACCTGGTGCTCCGGGTGTCCCCTGCGGGGCGGGCCCCGGAGCGCGCCTGGCCCCGCCACCCACCCGCCGCTCCGCCCGGCCGCCGCAGGGACTGGAAGGGGGCTCGGAAGGAGGCGGTGGCGCTGGCCGAGGAGGAGGGGCGGGGTTAGGGACGCCGGGGAGGGCGGCCGGGGTCGCGCAGCCGAGGATACTCGCGCGGGGCGGGGGCAGAGGGGCGGGCCCGGCCGGTCACGCGGCCCGGGGAAGGCCTGGCCGGGTCGCGCAGTTGGGGGCGGTTGGTCCGGGAAGAGGGGCGGGAACGGGCGGGGCCGTAGTTTCTCTTTACCGTCTCTTTACTTTCTAAAGCAGGATGTGGGCCGGCCTGGTGACGTCATGGGGTCTCCCAGCCCCGCCCCTAGCCCGAGCCGGATGGGGGAGGGGGAGACACAGGGGAGGGGGGGACCCCAAGGGGGTTTCCTCAGCAACGCGTAGAAGGAAGGGGAAAGTCATTGTGAAACTTGAAACTCATTAACTTTGAAAAACAACTTTTAAAAAAACCAGAGGGGGGCGGGGTGTTGGTTTGGAGTGGACGAGGACGTATTAACCCTGAACTGAAACCACTTTTTGGTGGTGGATGTTCTATTAAAAGAGCGAGGAAAGCCAAGGTTATTCCAGAGGCCGCTCCAAAGCCCGTTGGTGCTTCCCAGAGCCGAAGCAGCGAGCGCAATTAACCCCTGCCTGCCCGCCTGACAGCTTGGGGCAAACGGGAGGAAACTTCGGGGCCAGAAAAGCGGGGTGTGGGGCTAGGTAGCTGACCCGGCTCCTGGGAGGCCAGGGAGGAGTGAAAGGGGAAGAGGGAGTAATTACCATAAACCCGAGTTTGATCCCCTCTGCTAGAAAGCAGTAGAGGAAGCAAGGAGTGGAAATCTCTGGCAAAGAAATTAGGAGGCGCTGGACCAGGGTAAAGAAGGTTTTCAGGCTTAGACCTAAAGAACGTCAGTAATTAGGGGGTCAGAAATTCCACGCGTACCCCTAAAGAAGCAGGCAAAAGTGGCTGGTTTAATGGACATCCGGAACTTAGGAGGAATAGGTAAAACAAAAATTGAAATGTAAAAAAATTCTCTGATAAAACCAAACTGTTTTCCCCTTTTAAGGAATAAAAATGCTAAACGACCATACACCCACTAAGACAGCTGGCCATCTGTACAAACTTGAACTGTTCTGTTCCCTTGCGCTTCCATAAAGGCGTCTAGGTTTTTCCTGCTAGGGTCGACCCCTAAAATTCCCCAGAGAAAAATCCTACCTCTAGCTCATTTGACCTAAGAAGAGCTGAAAGCACCAAAATGAGAATGATTAAAAATGGAATACTCAGTAATGGCGAATTTGTAGCCAAAAATAATGTCATGTAAAGGGGGAAATATGCCTACTAAAAAGTAAATTTGGTTATAAGAGCAAAGATCATCCAACTGTGTAAATTTGAAATGATGTCTAGGATACTAATGCTAATCCCACAATGGAATAGTGCAATTTTTATTCTCATTGTGATATAACCATCTCTCTTAGGAAATGAAATGATATCCAATGGGTTGCAATCATAAAAACTATATATTGTAACTTCCTAACTGGGTTATTTGAATCAAAAAATAAAAATGCATTTAAATGTGAAAGTATAGCTAATAACCTGGCAGGATGAAGGTACCTTGATAATGAGTCGAGTTTATGTCACTTGAGAAGTCAAAAATGCTAACTGAATTAATACTTTTTAACCCAATAGTTGTTGAGCACAACAGAAATATATACTATCAACACAATGTTTATTCAGGATTTAGCATTGCCATGAACTTTCTAGCAAAATATACATGCAATTTTGAATTACAATAGGTAAAATCTGGCATTCCTATTTGGCTTTTTTTGAGCAGCAAACTGATATTAAACTTTTCTTTGAAATACATACAATACAGAACAGTTTTCCTAGTAAGTTTTCGAATTTTCTAAATATTTCTTTTCCTAATTCTGCCTACACTTCTAACTTCCAAATATCAGAATGCAGGGAAATCCAGCTAGGATATAAAGTAGATTGTGCCATCTTAATTGTTTGTGGCTAATTCAATACAGTTTCTCAAAATTTTTCAAATAAACGGAACGTGGGGGGAAAAAATTGAACCAGAGGATAAATGTGAATGGAAAACTGCAGTTTGAACTGTTAAAAATCCTGGAACAATGGGGGAGCAGGTGACCATTCACTGCCAAAAAAAAAAAAAAAAAGCCACTAATGGGGGTTCCTAGGGGGCCACTTCTCTCCGGGCTCCATCCCTCCTGGCCGCGTGAACGCTTCTGGAACCCCATTGGGGAAGTGGGGTTCGAGGAAGGATAATGTCACTGAAAGGCTCTGCACACATTTTTCTTGCCGATCAGTTTTGAGAAAGCACAAGTCCACTCCGGAGCCGCATCCAACCGGGCCGGCGCCACCATCCCCCAACCCCGCCGGCCCGCGCGTCCCCGGCCCCGGTTCCCACGCGGCCACCGGCCCGGCCCGGCTCGGGCTCCCCCCTGGCGCGGCCCCGCGGCCCCGGCCCTCCGCCCTGCGCGCCGCCGGGCAGCGCCACCGCCACCGCCACGCGGAGATCCCGGAGGTTCCTCCCCGCCGGCCGCCGGGTCACGCCGCCGGTCCCTCCCCTCGGCCCTCCGCCCTCGGCGCGCGCCGGGCTTTCCCGTCCACCGGCCGAATCCCCTCCTCCTCCGGGCGACCCGGCGACCAAACCTTCCCCGCACGCTGTGCCAACTGTGCCCCACGCCCAGGCTCTTCCCAAGCCAGGAGCCAGACAAAAGAACTGAGAGAAAAACTTACCCGAACTGCAACGCAAAAGTCTGATCCAAAGCTTCCTGGGTTTAACTTTTAATTTTAAAAACAACAAAAGCAGAAACCAAAAGCCTCCTAGGTTGGAAGTGGGCGTGAGAGGAAATGCTAGGGGGAGGCGCTTCATTCCCTCGGCTGCTTTTGCCCCCCCTTTTCTGGCCCCTGCCTGGGGCTTTGATGTTATCTAGTGCACCGCCTACGTTGGTTATACCTTGGGCTCTGCACCGAGGATGACATACAGATAACTTGGCACTTTCTACGCTGGTTCCAAGAGAGGGGAGCAGGTGGTCGCGGTACAGGATCCTCGTTTCTTACCCCCGCAGTGAGAAAGGAGCGTTTGCAAGGGGTTCCCTTTGTTACCTGGGCAGAAATGGACAATCCACCCATTTAGTGATCTTGGAGTGCTGGACCATGCGGTATTTTCTGTTAGACCCACAGAAGGAGGCCTCCTAAATTAGATTCATTTTGCCTCCACTCATAGCACCAACTCGTAATAATACGGTGGTATTGTATGTTTCCTGAGGCTTTGTTCGGCTTTTAGATCTCAGTTTTGAAAGTAAATATTATTTCCTTTCTGAGATAATCCTGCAGACTTAAAAAGACAAGAATAAACCTCTAAAGGCAAAAAAAACTCTATAACGACATGCCTAACATATACCATAAATTCCCTTACAGGTCAAAATATCCGCACACCCTCCCCCTTACATGATGGAATGCTTGTAACTATTGATTTTATCTTGTTTGTCTGGAAACTAACAGAAACTGGATATATTTCTACATTAGGTTAGCAGTCTCAGGACTATCGCTAACAAAGGATTTTTTTTTTTCTTTTTAACAAATCAGCAATAGAGGGATGGCACTCACTCGGTACCATTCAGTCTTACCCGGCATCTGCTTTATTCCAACACCAGGTTGAGTTCAGGCCTTGCCCTCTGGGAGTTTACAAATTAATGGAGACAGGATAAACATATGGAAAAATACCTAGAGGGGAAAAAAAGAAGCAGAAGCTTATAAACAGAACCAATTAAAGTTATACAGAGTTATTTACATGATTGCTGAGAGGTTTCTGCTTGGGTGGAGGACAGGACTATCAGAGAAAGTTCCATCCTGAGGGTAAGTTCTCACCAGGATTTTGAAGGAGAGAAAGTTCACAATTTGGCAATAGTATAATAACGACATGCCAGGGGAGGGAAACACCTTGAAGGTAAGAGCAAGTGAACTGTGTGTGATGATTTTTCTGCCTAGAATAGAAAGTCCAAGCAAATGTGAAACAAGTAACAGTCACACCAGAACACTTTTGAGAGTGAAAGGGAGGCTATTAATAATTATACCCAGATGAAAGACATACACCTGGACTGTCCCAGGCAAACAGGAAGGGTGGGTTTACTATCATAGTAAGGAGCTATGAAGACAGAATGGGCAGGCAACTGGCAACCAAAGGAGCCTACTCAGTCATCATTTGGAAGGAATTAAGATATGATATTGCAAACAGTTGGTAGTCATTTGGAGACATCTGGACTGAGAATGGTCTTTTCAGGGAAAGTTATTGTCACTGATGGATTTAGGATAGATATGGAGGCTGGTTACAAAAACTGCAGTAATATTTGTAGTCGTGGTAGTAGTCGTACTAGTAGTAGTAGTAGTAGTAGTGGTAGTAGTGATGGTGGCAGTGATTAACAATTAGTAAGAGTTTCTGACTTACCAGGCTGTCATGTAAGAACTCATTTAATCCCCACCATAAACCCGCACTGTAGATGAAGAAATAGAATTAGAATTTCTAAATAATCTACCTGAAGCTCCAAACCTAGTAAATGGTAGATCCATGATTAGAATACAGAGAATATTCAGATGCTTAAAGCTTAAAGATTGTATTTTGTGAAAACAGAACAGATTATAACTTTATAATATTCTGTATCTGTGGAGCAAAGAAGTAAGGGAATTTTTTAAAAGTTCATAGTTTCAGGTTTTGAGAACTTGGTAGATTGTGTCATAAAAAAGGCGGGTGTTGGGATGGTGTGATGCTTAAGGGGGAAAAGAGGAAATGTGTTTAATTTTAACCATGTCTAGTTTTAAGAAGAATGATTTAATCCACATTTACACCAATGTTGACACTGTCAACCTTATAGGATTCACTATTAGAGGGAGTGTGGTCTCTAAGTTCATTGAAAAGCTCCTAGTTCAATGGCAAGTAATGATAGTTTAATGGGTCTTATTTAGTGTACTATTTGTTAAAGAGGGGAAAGAAGATTAGATGTGATTGATGGAAGTGACACTTGCATCATAAGCAGTGCCCACAAGTAGCATACTGAGGAACACTAGAAAGAGAAAAACAGCATTCAATGGAAATAATCCAACCTTACCTGTGATTTAATGTGGAAACAAGCGCAACAAAGACACTGTATTAGCTCGGGCACCATAACAAAATACCATAGCCTGGGGGGCTTAAACAACAGATATTTATTTCCTCACAGTTCTGGAGGCTAGAAGTCCAAGATCAAGCTGCTGGCTGGTTCAGTTTCTGGTGAGGGCTCTCTTCCTGGTCTGCAGACTGCTGCCTTCTGTCTTCACATGGCCTCTCCTAGGTGTGGTGTGTGTACATGGAAAGGGAAGGAAAGGGAAGGGAAGAGAGAGGCGAGAGAGAAAGAGAGACAGAGAAAGAGAGGGTAGGCTCAGATGTCTCTTCTTATAGGACACCAATGCTATTGGATCAGGGCCCCACCCTTATGACCTCATTTAACCTTAATTACCTCCTAAACATCCTATCTCCAGATATAGCAACATTGGGGGTTAGCACATTAACATATGAATTTTTGTGGGGGGGGAGGTTGGGGACACGCAGTTCAGTCCATAGAGACACCAAGATTATATTTACATGGCATTGCAGATTGAGTTATTGCCAACCTAGGAAAAGGGCTTGTCAGGTGCTTGAAGAGAACCGAAAGGACTTCATTCTAGACTTTCTTATTCCAGGAAGTCTTACTCTTAAATAACTATTAAAACATTGTTTTGTACTCTTTAACATTTCTGGTAAAAAAAAAAAAAAATCTTCTCAAACTTCCTATGGAAGGCTGACTTGGTACACACATTTATTGTGCTACAAATAAAGCCATTTTATCAATTGCCGAAGGATTTATGGGTCTCATTTTTCCTATTGTACACACAGTCTGAACATTTGTAAATCAAGTATTATCTGTCATATCTAAAGTGTGGCTGTCGCCTCCCCTACCTCACACTCTCTATCTCATCACCCCATTAATTTCCTTTATGATTTCTAACACTCTAAAATTATCTTATTGAATTCCATGTTTATTATCTCTCAGCCCTAAACCAGAATATTAGAGCAATGAGCGAAGCGGCCTTGTTTTGTTTTTCACGGTATCCCCAGCACCCCAGCACCTGGAACAGTGTTGAAATGCATGTTGATCAAATGAACGCTGTCGTCTGAGGCCAGCTCATCTTCTAGTTTAGTTGTTAAGCCTTTCATATCGACTTACCCTCTTTTCTGGCTTTTATATTTTTCTTTAAACATCTTTTTGTTTTAAATTTCTGGACTCAACATTATATAACATAGTTAAAGGGGATCTGCTCATTTTGTGGATTGGGAAGCACAAATATTGACAGGTCGTGTGTATTACATGCGCAACGTCACCAGCTGGCTACCGGCAGAGCTTGGCTGGAGAACTCTGGGTCCAGCCTCCTCTCCCCTTCTTCCTGCTCCCGAATCCTTTCCCTTTTATACCCCCCCCCATTCTTACCAACAACTTCACTGCCTTTTGCTTGCTCTTAAGCTTCATTCCTAGATTTAAAAAAAAAAAAAAAGTCTCTCTTCTGCTACAGTTTTGATAGAGGTTTCATGGCCTAAACATTTTGTGTAGAAAGGAGGAGGAAGGGAGGGGGGAAGAAGGAAGGAGAGGGAGGTATATATGTGTATAAAATTTTTAAAATATATGGCAGCGTTAAGAGTTCAAAAAGTGATTTCTAAGAAAAGCTATGCACCAAGTGCTGCTGGCTCATTCAGTATACATTCCTTATCTTTTCTCTCTGGGTTGCTATAATTGTTCAATTAAAGAGGGCTAAAAATTAGGCATATTCTTAGTGAAGAAGGAGAGAGAAAACAACTAGTTAGTAATATTCCTGCTGCCCTGGAGAGAATTCAACCTTTCCAGAGTCTATTCTAATAAATAGTGTGTATTAAGTATTTACAATAGTGATTAAAGGCATGGGCTCAGAGCCACAAGCTCTGCCAACTGCGGAATCCTGGGCAGTTTATTTGACCTTTCTGTATGTCAGGTCAGTTTTCTCATCTCTAAAGTGAGTGTCATTGGGGTCTTCATAGAATTGTTATGAAGACTACGTAAGATATTTCTAAAGTGCTTGAAACAGTGCCCGCCACAAAGTTTTAACTGTATCTCTAAGTGGTGACCAATGCCTCACTGCGTCCCCCAGTATGGTGAATATCCTTTACATTTATTACGTTTTAAACCTGAAATAAGTCTCGAGAGACTTACTCAAAGCAGATCTGACAACTAAATGTAGCATGGTACCCTCGTGTATCCTGCAATAGAGAGAAGACATTAATGGCAAAACTGGTGACATCCAAATAAAGTCTAAAGTTTAGTTAATAGTAATATACCAATGTCAATTTCTTATTTTTGACAAATGTATCATGCTAATGTAAAATGTTAGCAATGAGGTAAACAGTGAGGGCATATGGGAGCTCTCTGTACAATCTTGGCAAATTTTCTGTAAATCTAAAATTTTTGCAAAATCAAGCTTATTCTTTAAAAAAATAATAACCTGCTGCTACAGGTAATGTCGTTACCCATGTCTTACTGATTAAGGAGCTCAGGCTTAGAGAGGTTAAGTCTCTTGGCCAAGGTACAACCAGACATGTCCTCAGAGGGACCCTGTCTGTAGAGGAGACCACATCCTAACCCCCTAGGCCACCCTGCCTCCCAGTAAGTCTGAGCATTCCTTTGTATTCTCATCTGCAGCAGGCCAGGATCTAGAGAAGCAGGTAGAGCCTAAACACATTTATGAAGCAGATAGTGTTTTTCTTCAAGCTCCCTTTCTCTTCTTTGAGATTTAATTTCCACCTAGATGTCCTTTCTAGTAGAACCTGATTGCAGTTTTTAAAAATTATGTATTACTATATATGAAAATGTATATATACACATGAAAAAATATATATGTATATGTATGCATATACACACAGCAGTCCCCTCTTACCCTTAGTTTAGCTTTCAGAGGTTTCAGTTGCCTGTGGTTAACTGTAGTCCAAAAGTATTGCAGCATTTTGAGAGAGAGGAAAGCAGACCTTAGTTATATAAATTTTATTACAATATATTGTTAAAATTGTTTTATTTTATTATTAATTATTGCTAATCTTTAACTTTACTTAATTTATAAATTAAGCTTTATCATAGGTATGTACATATAGGAAAAAACATACTATTAACATATATAAGGTTTGGTACTATAAGAGTTTCAGGCATCCACTGGAAGAGACTTAAAATGTATCCCCTGTAGATAAGAGGGGATTACTGTGTGTGTGTGTTTGTGTGTGTACATATATGTATATATGTACATATATATATATGTACACACACATAGGCACAAATACATATATATGTGTACATATATATAAAATGGAGATATCCTTTTTGGTGTGTTTTCATTTTAATAAGATATGTCTATGCATCTATATTTATGGAATTTCAACATCAGCAAATGATTATACTAGGTGTAGACCAGGCTACAGCACAGGATTCAACACAACATTAAAGCATTTCAAGCTTCTCTTCTAAATCATTGGTTATAAGTAAACTTAACCTTCTTGTTAATAAACTGCCAATCCCGCAACTCCACTTCCACCAACTTTACAAGTCCCCCATTTTTGCAAACACGTCTCAACTCCCAATGTCTACCTCCTACACTAACCTCTCTCTTGTCCCAGACAGTATCAGATCCCAAACTCACCAGTTCCTGACTCTGTAAAAATGTTGTTGGGCTCTAAGAAGCTTTCAGAAGATGCCTGCCCATCGAATCAAATTTTGTAACTGAATTGCTTCCGGTAAACAACTCTTAAACCACCCATTTTTCCTTTCCCTAAACCCTCTGCTGTACTATTCTGTGCTATTTTGTCTAATTTTGTTTGTAAACACCCACGATTAAATTTATTGACATCTTCTTCTCATGGTAGTTCCTATTGTGCCAAAATGTCTATGGGTATCAATATAAAGGGAACCCAAGAGTCTAGAGCCAAAGTCCAACTTGAGAAAAGCTGGAGAAAGAGCAATAGTCAGAATGGAGTTTCTAGAAGCTAAGAAAAATGAAAGTAACATTAATTCACAAGAGAGATGAGCAAGAGAATGGAAAATAGAAGTAAGCCACTAATAACAGGACGATAATAGCTCATGGCAAAGTTTAGCATGTTTTTAGTGCTTTTTAAATTTCAGCTATTTTAATTTCTGCAAGAGGAGGTGGAGCTTGATTTATGGCAGATGATTGAAAATGGAGCAAGAGTTATTATAATAAGGCATCTAAATAAGGCTGTGTGTGTGTGTGTGTGTGTGTGTGTGTGTGTGTGTGTGTGTGTAGGGCAATATCAGCTAGCCAGATGGCTCTCTGACCTAAAGACTGTGTAGATATTATTTGTAAGATTTTTTTTTTTTTTGCTATTAATGGATTTTGCACATGAGGTTTGGTAATTATAAAAAATATTGATGCAAGCAGGAAATCTTGGCACAGTGGCAATATGTAGTGCTCAGAACAGGAGTAACAGGACACACACATTTGTCTTCTGCTCTCTACTCACACAACTGTTGTTCCCAACTGTTGTGGAACCTTCTGGTTGCAAAATTCCATCCCTCACATAGTAACAAGAGAGTCAAAACAGTCCCTCCCTCCTGAGCTCTGATCACACAACAGTTTCGTAACCATGTTCTCTCAGAGAGTTCCATAGTCCACCCCTCTGGAACAAAATAATTTCCAGAAAGGTAAATCAGACATTCTCAAACATTAGCTTTTCTCTTATTTTTATTATTATGAAAGCATAATTTTCTATTACCTAAGGTTTGGGGGAAGAGGATAGTTAGTTTATGAATTTTTGCTAAAAATATTTTTCTATTGTCTCAACAATCATTTCTTTTGGATATCTATTCTGAGCAGCTGATGATCTTATATCCATTTGGATGCAATTAAAACAAATTCACACAATTTTAAAATTCAAATCTCTAATGAGATCTTATTAAGACATCTCCTATTTTCTCATTAAGAAAAAAAATGACTTGTGCCAAACCAATTATTATTTCAAAAAGTTTCAAAACATAAGTTATTTTATGACAGTGGTCTGTGATTCATATTCCCAAAAGGTCAAACTGCCACTCTGCGATAAATCACGACAAAATATTTTGTGTCTGTTCTCACAAATTCAAAGAAAGCCAGAATAAGATTGGGCAGTACTTAAGTGACAAATTCTGGGATGCTGCAAAAATAATAGCAGATGTTGATTAGTATAGATTTTTCTTGCTACTAAAATCCCCTTGAAGCATGCTCCATTTTTTCTGGTAATCAAAAATAGATGGTAATATTGAGAAGCCATTATGTGATATTGACCAGTGTTTCGGCAGGTAAGTTAAAGGCATCATTCTGCTGGGTTAAACTAAAGGTCCTGGAAAAAAGAAAGAAATGTTAATGTTTCTTACCACAGCCAAATTCTATCTCAGATATATTGCTAATTAGCAACCTAAGTTTAATATGCTAATGTACAAGGGGACATTTTACAATGTGCTCGTCTGTAAAATGGGTTGATAAATAACCTATTTCCTAGGGATGCCTTACGGAAGAGGAATGGAGGCTTACTACGTAATCTGAAAGTAACTACTTTTATAAGTTTCTAACTAAATAACGCCTTTCCTTTATCCGTCCATTATGTGTAACGTGTCCTCGATCTTATTCTTCCGCATCTCCTCATATATTCTCCTTTCTTTCCTCACGCAGTAATTGGATTCCTCTTTAAGTAAGCACTTACTTCCATGCTTGTAACTACTTGCCATTCTACCGCTCTATTTTCTTTTCCTTCTTCAGTTCTTAATTTGAAGTGAATGACTTATTGTTAAGCCTAGGACGATACCTTTTTTATGTCTGTGAAGATGATGAATGGGACACCTGCTCTCTTAAAGTCACTTACAATTACTTCTTCTATTAATAGTTACAAGTGCATCGAATTCTTGGATGAAAACTACTATAATACATAATCTCCTTTTCTTCTAGTTCGTATCACCCTGACACTTGGCTTCTTGAATATAGATTCTCTGAATAATTAAAATCAGAATTATCTCTTTACAACCACCCATAACCTACAGTTCTGACATCATTTCAAACAACATTTTTCGAATCTCCTCAGTTTTTCTCTTAACCAAGACTCTGTCTGCTGTCTGTTTTCTCACTCCATTTATTGCTTTTTTTCTCAGACTTAGAAGATTTGGGATTTCATTATTATTACCCTAAGATGTAGAGGTCCAATGGGATACATTTAAAACTTTTTTCATTATTCTTCTTCAAAAAACTGAAAAGCAAGCAAAACTGAAAAGCAAGTATATCCCTATTACATTTCATGAAAACTTTTCACTAGATTATTTCAATGGTACTCTCATGTTGCCAATATTAACATCTAAGGGTGTCTGGGGAAAGAATGCAGTTGTCCACCATGATGTTAACTTGGAAAAGATAGGACTGGAGTCCAAGCATTCCTAGCTTCTTTTAAAAAGCACACCACCCTAATTATCTCCTAAAAATAATGCCGTGGTCATGTAACTCCCTTACAGAAGACATTGAATAGCTTTCCTCTAACTACGAGATACAGTCCTTATTCCCTAGCAGGCATTCAAACCTCAGCGTGATCCAAGTGATCATCCCAGCAATATCTTCAGCTACTTCCCTAAACGAAGCCTTCACTTCAGCTTTTCTTCTGTAGTGTATAATTCTGTTATACTTCCAAGAATTATGTGATAATTTTCCCAAACCTATTGTATTTCAGTAAAAATTAAAGTTAAGAAAATCTCTTATATTACTTTTCTAAGGGAATATTGAGATATAATTAGAGACTGCTTATTTACTACAAAATGAGGAATTTTCTCTTGGAGAACAGGGGGACTTTTTTCAGTTGGGAGTAAAAATGTATTGGAAATTTTTTAAAAGGTTGTATAAAAATGCGAAAGTGCATAAAGTGTATAAAAATGCAAAAAGTGTTGTCTATGACTGCTCTGAAATCCTGGCTAGAAACGGTACCACACCTTCGAAATCTAAATGTTTATTTAATCCTTTGAATGGGTTCCTCAACTCACAAACTAATAAATCAAAACTAATTTTCTAGATGATAATAATTAAAAATGTTAGATTAAAAGCAGTGGGTTGCATAGAACTGTACAGCACAAAGAGTGAGTCCTGATAGGAACTATGGACTTTTAGTAATAATAATGTATCAATATTAATCCATCAACTATAACAAACGTACCACACCAATGCAAAATGTTAATAATAGGAGAAAATGAGAGCTAGCAGAAAGAGGGGAATATATGGGAACTCTCTGTTCTATAAACCTAAAACTGCTCTCAAAAATAAAGTCTATTTATTAAAAACAGTTGTAGGTTCTAATTTATGTTGTATATACCATTTATAAAACTGTTGCCTTGTCAGTGGAAGTTATCCTATAGTGTCTTAGAGCACACTACTTTTCTCTATCTTGTTCATTTACCCAGTTTTCCACTTTTTACTCCCAACTGAAAACAGCCCTCCTGTTCTCAAAGACAAAATGCCTCATTTTGTAGTAAATCTTTCTAAACTTCTTTTACTGTAAATGTACCTCCCTTTACTCCAATTTAACTCTGAGGTGTCAGTTATGAGTAGTTCAACATCAAACACCTGTGCTTTCAATATCTCCTGTCCTCAGTATATGATTAACCACCAAAACACCAAAAAGTAGGAAAGATGACAATAAGATTTTTGTGCCAACATGAAATTCTAATTAATATTTAATTACTTAATTGGTGTTTGTATGGTCTTTAAAAAAATTCTTTTTCCGTCCAATTGTTAGAAGTCTATGTTCATGCATTGCAAAACATACCTCCTGTAATACTAACCCCCGAAAATATTTTGGACAATCTTGATTTGATCTCAGCCCTGTTAAGTTTTCAACTTTTTTGCTGAACAAGGAACTATCCAAGAAAGAATACTTATTTCACAACTTAAATAACATGATTTCCTCCCACTAATGACTAAAGATGATTCTTAAAATTCTTATAAGCAAGACAAGCACCTACTTGCCCCATCATCTTGGGCAAGAACTTCTCTCTCAGCCTCAATTTTCTTGTATGTAATATAGTGGTAGCATATGAAGACTAGTGAGATGATATGTTTTTAAAAGCAGCTGTCCAAAAAGCATAATATGTTGTATACGCTATAACTGCAATACATTAATATGTGTATTTGCTCTCAGTGGACATGGTTAAATTTGTAACTGACAGCCTTCGCACTCATAGTTGGCTCTGCGTCCCTGCCCTCCAGTGACTTGGAAACTCGTATGCTGTCCTCACACCCTTAACTCCTTCCCTCCCTCACCCACTGAGCTTGCTTTGCAAAGCTCTGGACAATCGTGCTGACAAAATTAAAACTATTAAAATGAGAAATCCCTTAACTCCCTGATACTACACACTTCGTGACTTCCCACATTCACCCCTCTCTGCTCTCCTGCTCTTGAGCAAGTGGGATCTGTTCTCCACTGAAGGCCAAGTCCCCCCACCCGACCCCCGCTGTGCTTCCTTTTATTTCCTCCAGGTCTTTGGCCACCAGTTTCCCACCCTCTTGTTCTATATCTTTCCTATTCCATCAACTCTTCTTTCTCCTGCTACGCATCTGCCCAAACGTCTCCTAGATTCAGAAAAGCTTTTCTTAAACTCAGTTTCCCAGCCCACTAAACAGTCTGTTTCCAGTTCTGTCTTGACCCCTAAGCTTCTTAAAAGCTTGATCTACACCCCTTCCCTCGGCGCGGGCACAATGCCCTTTCCTCTGACCCAGTGGTAATGTCTTTCAAGCTTCCACTAAATCAGAAATGTCGTAGGTCAACTACACCTAATGTTTGTATAGCTCTTCACAGCTTACAAAATGCTTTCACATAATTTTCTGTATTATAGTGGATTTTCAGCTCCATTCCTAGCTAGGTTTTACGTCCCCTTCTTATACTTTTCTCTTCTTTTGTCCTCACTTCACTTTACACTGCCTTAACGCATTTAAGATGCATATCCTTGAGTTACCTGATGCTCTTTAGACAACACGTGAGGTATTAAAAAAAATTGCTGATTTTACTAATGAAGAAACTGATATTCATAAAAGAGGTTCTGTGACTTGTCCAGACCTTTACAACCATTGCAGCAGTCCCCAACCTTTTCGACACCAGGGACCAACCGGTTTCATGGAAGACAATTTTTCCACAGACGGTGGGGAGGTGGTGCCGGGGAGCTCGGGTGGTGATGCGAGCAATGGGGAGGGGAGCGGCTGTAAATACAGATGAAGCTTGTTCGGTCATCTGCTGCCTGCCACCCCTCCTGTGCGGGGGGAGGCGGGGTGTGGGGGGGTCCGCCACAACTGAGTTTCATGGAAGACAATTCCCCCCCCCAACACATTGGGGACCGCAGCATTAAGAGACAGACGCAGGATTTATACTGAGATGTTTCTCACTTCAAATTTCATAGATTTCCTTAAGATCATGGCTAACTTCTGCAATACCTGGTTTATGTTTCTTCTTTTCTAATTTAGTGGCTAGCGAATAAAATTCAGACCTTTATTTTTCATTTTCTCCTAACTGACCCGACATCTCTCATGTTTCCAATTTATCCTCCTGAACTCAGCTGTCAAAAGTAGAACCCTGACAATCCTCTCCTCAAATTTATTTTCCTATTTACTTACAGACTAAATTCCGAATTTTTAACATGGAATTCAAGGCCCTCTGTTATCAGCTCCTAACTCGTTCTTCCAATCTTATCCATCCGTTCATTGGACCAATGTTTATTGAGTTCCTATTGATATTTAGTGGCAGGCAACGTCCTAAGTGACGAACACGGCACGCAAGATGCCCGCTCTCTTGGAGTCAGCATGCCCACTCCTTGTTTTCCATTATACTGGACGAAACCTTGCTGAAGCATCTCCTTTCTCTATGATTTTTCTCATGTTAGTTCCGACTATCTGTTCTACCTCTTCCTTCAATGCTGAATTCAAATTGCCGCATTCAGCAGGAAAACCGAATCCTGTTTCTTTTATACTGTATATAGGTAAAGTAAAGTTCCTATATACTGGCCCTTTTTTCATTTATTCCTACAAACATGTAAAACATATTTTCATGTTTTTCAACATGTTTCCTGCTGGTTTGCAAGCAACAGAAGGAAGAAAATCATGGTTTATTCCTATTTACCTTTTCCATGGAACTTTGCATGCAGTAGGCATTTAATAAATGTTTATTCACAACATGACTATATGAATGAATTAACAAGTAGAAAGGTATAAGCATTGTCAGATAAGTTATCTGCCTTAGCCATATCGCCTAGAATAATTCACCCAAAAATTTTAAGAGTACATCTTTTAACCTGGATTTTTTTTTTTTTTTTGCTTTTTGTTTAAATCAATGCATAATTTTCCATCAAAGTTTAAAGAGTCAGATGGTTGTAAGGAAAAAGACTGCTACTTGCCACCTCCACTCTCACCTTTTCCTGTTCCCTAGACACAAATATTTTCAAGGCTTTGAGCCAATTGTTTAATATTTACATTTGTATTTCTAAATAATGTGTTGCTAATTTTTGACTTTTCAGTTTTAGACATTATCTATTGCCCTCTCACTCTGAAATGCCAAGCTTTGGCTCTCTTTCCTGGCCACCCCCTCGTCCCCAGCACACACGGTCACGTTGTCCATATCACTAGGTGCCCCACGAGGATTATATTTTTGGTTGGGTCAATGGTCAGTGTTTACAGGAACATTATCACATGACCATGTGTGTTATTATGAACACTATTCACAGCTGAGCCATATAATATACTATGATCATTTTTCCTTTTTTGTGTTTCCCTGGAGAAAATAATTGCTTAATTTGTGTATTGGCTTGGCTTTCTGTGTATAGTCACGTGTCATTTAACATTTTAGTCAACAACAGACCACACACACGATGGTGGTCCCACAAGGTTATAATGGAGCTAACAAATTCCTGTCGCCTAGTGATGTCTTGATGCCAAGCCTATGTAGGCCAAGGCCAATGTGTGTGTTTTTGTCTTAGTTTTTAACAAAAATATTTGAAAAGTTAAAAAAATTGAGAAATAAAAGAAAAGCTTATAGAACAAGGATATAAAGAAAGAAAATATTTTTGTACATCTATACAATGTGTTTGTGATTTAAGCTGTTATTATGAATCAAAAAATTGAAAAAATTAAAAAGTTTATAAAGTACAAAATTTACAGTAAGCTGAGGTTAATTTATCATTGAAAAAAAGACATTTAAAAAATAAATTTAGTGTAGCCTAAGTGTACAGTGTTTATAAAGTCTACAGTAGTGGACAGCAATGTCCTAGGCCTTCGCATTCACTCATCACTCACCCGCTGACTTGCCCAGAGCCACTTCCAGTCCTGCAAGCTCCATTCATGATAAGTGCCCTGTACCAGTGCATCATCTTTTATCTTTTATGCTTACTTTTACTGTACCTTTTCTATGTTTGGATATGTTTAGAGACACAAATACTTGCCATCGTGTTCCAATTGCCTACAGTATTCAGTACAGTAACATGTTTTGGGTTCGTAGCCCAGGAACGATGGGCTAGCCTAGGTGTCCAGTAGGCTGCACCATCTAGGTTTGTGTGTGTACGCTTGGTCGTGATGTTCGCACAAGGACAAAATCACCTAATTATCCATTTCTCAGAACGTATCTCTGCCATTGAACAATGCATGATTACACTTATTAATTCAACCTAAGATGAGTAAATATCATCTCAGTACATTCTAACTCTCCCAATATAGTATTAATTGGGTCTTGCCCAATAGCTCTATTCTAGAGCATTTTGACCTCTATTCTCAAGATTCACATCTTAGGCCGACTCACCAGTTTTCATGGGATTCCCTTCACCATCATCCTGGGGATTGTCTTCCCCTGTTTCTCATGTGGGACACAATTTCCTGGATCCCTTGCTTTCCTTTCTGAGTTTATTCCCTCATTTTGGGGGTGTCCATACTCCCCGGGTTTCCTACGAAAGGATACACAGAAAACAAGAAACTTTGAGACCTTGTAAATCCGAGAATGTCTTTATTCTACCTTCACATTTAATTTACAGTTTGGCTGGATAGAAAATTCTAGGGTGAAAAGAATTTTCCACATACTTTTGAAGACATTTACATTCATTGTCCTCTAGCGTCTAGCATTGCTGTTTAAGAAATGTCAGGCCATTCTGAGTTTGGATTCTTGTCATGAAGTCTCTTCTTTCTAGACGTTCATAACACACTCTCTTCATCCCAGAATTCGGAAATTTCCCCACGATGTATCTTAAAGTTGGTTTTTTATCATCTCTGGTGCTGGGCTTTCTGTGATTTACTTTGACCTAAAAATTCATATTCTTTCATTTGGGGAAATATTCTTGAGTTTCCTCATTGATGATTTCCTCTTCTCTATTTCCCAAGTTCTCCTTTGTGGAACTCCTATCATACAGGTGTTGGACCTCCTGGACAGGTCCTCTATTTTTTCTTACCTTTTATCCCTCTTTTCTATTTTTTGCTTCACTTTTGGAAGATTTCCTCTGATTGATCTTCCCACTCTTCTATTGAGTTTTTTTAATTTTCACAATTCTATTTTAACTATTTTAAAGCTCTTTCCCCCTACATATTCTTTTTCTAAAATAGTACCCCTTTCTTGTCTTAAATGTGCAATATCTTATCTGAGTGTATTAATAATAGTTTTAAATTTTATTATCCCCTAAACTCTTTGTTTTCTCCCATTGCTTTTCCCCTGATTATTTGTTTCAGTGTCTCTCATATTAGAATCAGATCTTAGTGATCCTTGTCTGGCTACTCCTACTAGGAATGGCACACTAAAAGCTGATTTAAAAAGGAGCGTGTAACTAGTTTTTAGTGACCAGGGACTTCATTGTATGGTGATGTGGCTTTGTTCTTCCTTGTGGAGCCTTCATCGTCAGTATTTTCAAAGATGTTTTTTCTTTTGCACTTGTCAAAGTCCCCAGAAAAGACTGCTAATTGTCTGACTGGTGGGTGTGTGCACGTGCACACATGTACAGGTACAAGTAGGTGTATATAGCAACTGGTATTCCAGACCAGAAAAAGACAAGAAATTCTGGGAGTCTAATTACTTAGTATATATGTGCAATTCCCCTGTTTTTATAGTACTGTACCTTCTTTGTGCCTGTCCCCATTAGGTTTTCTGCTAAGGTGGTAGTTGACCTCTTGCATGGAGTGTGTGTGTGTGCATAGGAGGGGATCCAGAGGTCCAGTTGCCTCTTAACCTCATTTGCAACAGAACTTTCAGAGGTATCAGATGATATGCATTCTTGGGTCTTTAATTGAAATTTTCAAAAAAAAAATCAGACTGCTTCTCAGTTCTCTCTGCAGTTGGCTGAGGATTCAGCTT
Source organism: Indri indri (assembly GCA_004363605.1). Taxonomy (NCBI): domain Eukaryota; kingdom Metazoa; phylum Chordata; class Mammalia; order Primates; family Indriidae; genus Indri; species Indri indri. Next base: position 65,104 of record RJWJ010000623.1, on the reverse strand, counting down.
TCTCAGACATGCTTACAGCTTCCAAATTTCTGTTGCTGTTATCTCCATTCTTGTTTATTTTGTCTTTGTAAGCTGTGCCTTTCAAAAATATTATTGTCATTTGAGTGATAGCATTGAGCTAAATACTAATGGTTAATCTACCATTTTTAATTAAATGTCCTAGGGTATCTATTCACAGTAGAAAAAAAGATCTGGATTATTGTTTAATAATAAATTATTTTTAAACATGAGCTCCCATAAAAGCAGAACTTTAAGAAAAGTATAATTATTCTTGTAATTCCTATTTTGTCTGGGAGGGGAAAAAAGTGCCTGTTAGACAGTTATGATAAGTAAAATTTAAAGAAAAATAAATAATTCTTAAAACATTTTTAAAAAGCCAGTGAAGATTATTTTCAACTTAAATTTTTGTTACTAGTTTAAATATATGTCCTCATTCTTGTTTTACTTAATCTGTGCCCTATTAAACTGGGCAGTCTGGGCCTATAGCCTTTCAGCTGATTTGGCCTTGCTGTTCTAAAATATACCTGTGCCTATGAGCTTCCTGCAGGTGAGTTTTTGCTGTGGAGAAAACTGCCATTACTAGCACTGAATTTCAATGACTTCCTGCAGGCAAACACCTGGAGGCAATTACCTGTACTTGTCTGCTAGCAGACACAAATATGCTTTAGGATAGGAAAACTATGTCTGATTTTTTAAAAAATGAGTCCACCTCCTTTGTGTAATGTTGTACTTGTGTCTGAATAAAATGCTAGGTTATCCGGTCTAGGAATTTATCCTTTAATCAATTACATGTTGGTTAATCCATTTTTTTCAGCATAGAATTTCCAAAACTTAATGATTTTCTATTATCCTTACCCTCCTTCTGATGTCAGAGCTCTTTTGCTCTCTTGGCAGGAGATGGGTCAGTGACAATGAGGGAAGAAATAAGGAAAATCACTAGCACATTTTAATGTGAAATGACAACAACAGACTTCCCAATCAATTGGAAGAAAGTTAGGGTTTAGGAGGGAATTAAAGAATATGTAAAATTATATTATACTTTATTTTAATATACATAAGGACTTAAATTATACCTAGATATAGTCTCTGGAGAAAATCTTGGAAATGACCACTACTTTAGCTAAACCATAAACTTTTGCACTTGAATTTAAATGCAAAATACTTTTAAAGATTTAAAATTATTTGTACTGAATAATAACAATTGAATGTTTTTTGTAGTTTTATGGACTACTGCAGTTAAGGCAGACTATTAAATCATTATGCATGCAAGTGGGCCTCAGTTCTTACTGAGGACAACTTCAAAGTTTCACTTCTTTTTGATTTTATTCTTATTCAGGCAAAACTGAAGATGATTACCAAGCTCTGAAACTTCCTTTTTTCAGCATAAGCAAACCACCAGACAAATTTCAACAAAAATTTCCTTTCTTTCTCTCATTCCTCTTTCTGTAATCTCTCATTTTTACACTTAATGTATCATTTTATTTTTTTAAATTCTTATTTTTTCTGATATTTGCAAGCACAGCTTCCTAGAGCCTTTAATCCTTGTTTATAGATATATATAACGATTCAGTTCCTCCTGGCGTATCTTCCAAATTTCTACTGTACACATTTTACTAATGCATAAAATCACTGTTCTGTTTACACAAGGGCTTCCAAGAGCTTCTGTCAAAAATATTGCCGTAAACAAGTCCTATTTTTCTGTAGTTTTAGTGTTATAATTAGCTACTGCATTCCCAAACAAGGACTTGATGTTAAATAAAGCAAGGATATGACCGACAATACCCTGTAAAAATGAAACTATGACTACAACTCTCTTTAATGATTTAAAATACTATCGTATTTTGCTCCAAGCCCTACAGAATTTTAAAACTGGCAGGAACCTTAGAGATGATGGAGTTTAACACCTGGACTTCACAGGTGAGAAAATGGAGACCAAGACTGGGCGGGTTTCTCGGGTCACACAGCTGGTTAGCCACTTTCACCTTGGTGTGTTTGGGCCTTCATGTTGCCTCCTAAATAAAAGATCTGCTGCCTCTGACTTAGTGTCCCAAGTTGAAATAGCCTCCATCTCCTCCTATCAGATGAATCTCTTCTTATCCAAATTCTGCCTTTCCTTGAAGGCAGATGATGTCCCAAGATCCCCTTGGATGAAGCATTTCCTGACCCCACTCTCCTCTGAATTCCTGTGGAATTTTGTTCACCCTTTCAGATGGTACCCATCACCTTTGAAGATGTTTTGCCATCACTAACATACTTGCTTCACTCTCTGCTAGTATATTTGTCCCTTGAGGAAAGCTCCTGTTTCTGATTTATTATTCTTATATCTGTTATAACCACTTACAAATAGTGGGCCCTCAATGAAATATATTAAGTGGCTCCAAACCTTTACCTGTCAGACTTTCCTGCTGGATTACATTGTTAAGATGACTTAGGGTTAAGGTGCTTGCAGCACAAAAAATCACCATCTGCAAGTCTATCATATATATATTTTTATTCCTTTGTTGGGAAGTTTCACGATTTTTATTTGGTGGCTAGGACAAATTCAAGAGAAAAAAACAAAATGTGTAAGACCTCTTCCAATGGGCTTGGAAGTGATACATGATTCTGACATTTTTTGTCAAATAATAAAAGAAAGAGCAGATATGAACAAAATAGAAAAACATGCTATTAATATGAAGAAAATCAACAAAGCCAGGAGTTCATTCTTTAATCAAGAATAAAAGAAGGCAGAAATAACCATTGTCAAGAGTGAAAAAAGGCAACATAATTCAACTTTGAAAAATGACAGTGATTATGAGAACACTAAGAAAAACGTTATCCCAATACTTTTGAAAATGTGGATGAAATGGACAAATTCCTAGAGAAAAGATAAAATAGACACAAGAAGAAATAGAACACCTATGTAATCCTTTTTCTATTAAAGAAATTGAATCCATAATTAAAAGCCTTCCCATAAAGAAAACTCTCAATCATTTAAGAAAAAATTACACATTTTTTTAAATCAAATCTTAAACAAGAATAGAAAAAAAGGCCTCATTTTATGAGGCCCAAAAAACAAAAAACAAGAACAACAACAACAACAACAAAAACAGCCAAAGAAAATATGATGAAAATATTATAGCCCAATCTTGCTCATGAACATAGAGAAATATAAATTCATCTTTAAGGTAACTACTCATAGAATTAAAGTAGCTATGTACTTTCTAGTATTTAGCAGGAAAAAAGAAAAGAAAAAAAATTGTCCAACATAGGGAAATTCTAGACAAAGGGAAAAAATATTGTTCAATGCAAGAAAATACTAGAAAAAGAAGAATAATAAATGTCAGCTTTCAAGCAGAAAGCATAAAACGAGACAACAGAAACGAAGGAAAATTTATTAGTATCAAAACAAAAATGTAAATGGATTAAATTACAATGTTAAAAAGGAAAAATGAGGTTCTCAAATTGGATTAAATACAAAATTTAATCTTTTACTGTTTAACAAGGCCCCTAAAACATAATGACATATTAAGGGCAAAAATTTAAAAAATGACTAAATATATGCCAGGTAAAAAGATTAAGGAATGTTATTTGGCAAGAAAAAAGGCATGAAGGACTGATAAATGCTGCAATATGGATGAACTTCAAAAACATTATGCTCAGTGGAAGAAGCCAAACATACATGCATGATCTCATTTATATGAAATGCCCAAAAGAAAAGGCAAATAATTAGAGACAGAAACTACATTAGTCATTGTCTAAGGCTGGGAATGGGAATGGGGGATGATGATGGCATGAGATTTCTTTTTTAGGACGATGGAAATGCCTTAAAATTAGATTTTGTTGCTGGTTGCACAACTCTGTAAACATACTAAAATTCATTAAAGTATACACTTAACACAGGTGAATTTTATGATATGTAAATTATATCTCAATGAAACTGTTTTTAAAAAGATCAATTTAGGATGATAAGCATAAAATGGGACCCAAATAGATGATTTTATATGATACAATAAAACTTTTACAGTCATACATTGTTATATGCTAGACAGCACTGCATAAAATATATAGATAAAGAATATTAGAAAAATTCACCTTTCAAAGAAAATTGCAGAATTCATATCTATAGCATGATAGCATTAAAAAAAACCCTCAATATTTGTTTGTATGTATTTGTTAAAAGGGGAAGGTGTAAATGCACACCAAAATTTCTCACATCGAGTTAGTATTTCAGGAGGAGAGAACTGGATGGGGCGGAGGCAAAGGTGTTTAAATTTTCTGTTATTTCATTTAACTTTTACAATGAACTTTATTACTCCTGTAATTCAAATAAAATCCTCAACTCTGTCTTTAAGTTGAGGCAAGTATTATCATCAAACAGGCAATACACAAGCATGAATGTGAAGGATCTAATTATATATGAGTAATGATGGATTAATGGATAGAAATAAAAATTTTGTCCCTTAGAGAGAGGGACGGTCCCTACTTTCCTAGGGCGTACAGAACCACAGATTATTTACACCGGTTATGTAAACAAGGTCACCATTCTGATCCGTCAGGAGAAATCCTGGGCTTGTGAGCCAAGGCGCTTTCCTTCAGGCTGGGCGTCGGGTGAGGAATGGCCTCAATGACCTTCATCCTCCTGGCGCAAAACAGATGAGAAAATAAAATAAAGGTTGCTTTTTGTAATTAGTTCACAGCGTTTTAAGCAGGTGTTTTTGGAGAGCCTGTGTATTTGTTGCCTTTAGCGAAGCTGTTTTCGAGAACATTCGTGTCCTGCGTAGGCTTCATTGTGGAATGTGCCACCTCCAAGGCCAGGTGATGGCAATCCGGGTGACAGCTAGGGGGGCGCCAGCCGCCGGTAGGTGAGATAACTAACTAGTACAGTCAGTTCTTTTGCATTAGTTACCAATATTTTACCCCACTCCTCCATGCCCCACCCACTCTGAAGCGAAACGAAACAGCCCGCTCAGGAGGGACCACTATCCTGCTGTTTCCCTTGGTTGTCAGCCAGAGTGACAATTCCAAGGCAACCAGGGACTATCTCATCCTGTTCCAAGAAGCAGAATAATCCACGCCATCGCTGATTGTGGTACTACGAATTTTGTAACCTTTCCTCTCCCTCTGGGATGAACGTTTTCTTTGAGGGTGGTTTCAACAAATTATAGTGAAGCTGATTTGATAATGGTTATGAGAGGCTATTTTGGTTAAGAATTATGCCACTCCTTAGTCCTAGTGAGAAAGTATTAGAGATTAAATTCGAAAACCAGGGCCCTTCCATGGAACCCATGGCAAACTATTTTTCAAATCAATAACTGAGAAAAATTTTAATAAACTCTCCAAAGCAGAAATGGTATATATTTTTTGATCACTGGGCTGTAAATGCAACCAAAGATTTAAAATTGGAAAAAGAATCCAAAACCCTCCTTTCTTCTCCTAAATCCAGCTATTTAGAAATATTAAAACATCTTCCTAAATAAGATTTAAGTCAAAAAAGAAATCAAATATGTAATTACAGAATTAAACATTATTAGTACATCCAGACATTGGCATGAGGAAAACATTTCTTATCGATACAACAAAAGCTATACTTTGAGAAAAAAAAAATGATCATCTTAAGATGTTGGTCAAAGTGTATGAAGTTTCAGTTAGATGAGATGAATAAATTCGGAAGATTTAGTATTGTATAGCATGATGACGATAGTTAACAATAGTGTTTGGTATACTTGAAAATTACTGAGAGAGTAGATCTTAAACGTTCTCACCATAAAAAATGGCAAGTATGTGAGGTGGTGGGTATGTTCATTAGCTTGATTTAACCATTTCACAATGCTCACATGTACAAAAACATCACATCGTACACTGTTAAATATATACATTTTTATTTGTCAATTGTACCTTAACAAAAAAGCATCTTGAATGTTTTATTGTCACTAAACCAGAAAGAATAAAATTTAAAAAACACAACAGTATTTGACTCAAAAAGTTGATATCATAACTGACATACTAAAATAAACCTAAGAAAAGGAAAACAATTTTAGATATAAAAGTGCAATAATATAGAACAGAAAAATTGATAAATATGAAAGACCACTTCTTAAAATTAATAAATATCTACCATGTTCAATTAAGAAAAACAAAAACCAGGCCAGGCATGGCGGTGCGCACCTGTAATCTTAGCACTTTCAGAGGCCAAGGTGGGAGGATTGCTTGAGGCCAGGAGCTCGAGACCAGTTGCCCAGGCTGGTCTCAAACTCCTGGTCTCAAGATATCCTCCCATCTCAGCCTCCCAAATGGCTGAAAGTACAGGCTCGAGCCACCATGCCCGGCTACTAGTTTTACTTTTGAGTGGAAGATTGTGCTAGTATTTTTTTCAGTGCCTGTTAGGTTAATACAACTGATAGCCATTTACAACTGATAGCCATTTACGTTCACAGAAACAGTCAGCAAATTTGGAATACTTGTCTCTATAGAGGAAACATACGTAACTCACCAATAACTTAAATCTTTAAACTTAAATTAAAATAGCTTAAAATTATACCTGAATTAAATCTCAGATATCTTGTAAGAAGAAATAAAATTCCATGTTCTTCTTTATTGATTTTTTAGGTTGACATCTTATAATTTTTATCAAAAATTTGTAAGTTTAAGAAGATGTAACTGGTGGAATTTGGTAACTACTAACATTTAAAAATTAAAACTTAAATCCCACCACATCCAATGGTATCCCAATACCATAGCAATTTGATACCCACCACCCTCCATTCTTAAAAACATGTGAATCAGCTTCTATTTAACAATGGAAAATTACGCTTTATCCCTTTTTTGTCCCAGGCTTCTATTCCTCTGCCACTTCAAACCCCAGGAATTTATTTTAGTACATATTCCTTTTGAAACTTTATGTCAATCACCACTATTTTCTACTATAAAAATATGCATATAAATTGAATGTTTAATTTTTTTAATTACCTGTGAACATAAGGCTCTAAGTGTTAATTGCCTCTTGGATAGAGTTATCATTGCAATTGTTGGTAGTAAATAATTAGTCAAAACAACATAATGATATTAAAAATTTTCATAGATAATTATTAAACCAAAATTTGAAAATTATTGGAAATAAAGCTCCTAATGAGATGCATAGGGCCAGGTTATTTTCATGTGTCCCTGGATAAATATTGTTTACGATTTGAATGAGACAGGGCTCACATCACTTCTATTCATACATTTCACATTTCTAGATGTAAACCCTGAGAACCCGTGTTCATGCAAATAGAAAGGGAGGTTTTGTTGTAGCATTGCTGCTCAATTTGTTTAACCACTTCTGGATCATATGCCAAGAAGTCACCCACTGATGGAATTAGTTTTAATGATCTGTCTTTTGAAATTTCTGCTTCATTCTTCAATTGTGTTGACAGCAAAGAATTAATATGTTACACAGTCATTAGAGTTCATTCACTTAGGCTTTATTGAGATTTATCAAATGATTATTAGCCAACTTTTGCTGTGTAACCAACAAAATCTCAGTGGCATATAACAAAAAGCAGCTATTTTTCTCCCTAGCAAGTATGTTTGTCAACTGGGGCAAACCTGATCTAGGCTGTAGATCCATTCTGGTCTGTCCCATGTCTCATTCTGAGGTGCAGGATGAAGTCGCAGTGGCTCCCTGGGGTGTGGTCTCCTCACGAGAGAGGTCAAAGCATAAGGTACATCTTAAAGCCTAGGCTCAGAATAGGCACACGACCACTGGCCAAAGAAAGTCAGATGACTAAGCCCAGCATTGAAGGACTGGGATGAATATTCTTATCATGAATGTGTGGGGGTGTGAACGTTTGCTGAATAATCTAATCCACCACACCTATTACCTATTCTTCTTATTTACGTTGTTTTGTTTTCATTTAGCAATAACTTGTTCAAAACAATATATTACAAAGAGTTGGTAGATTAAGAAGAGAGATGAGGAAGATCTCCAAGATATGGTAATGTTCTTTTGTTTTTTTACCTGGGTGGTAGATAGTTGGGTTCACCTGAGGATAACTCAGTGAACTGTACATTGATAATCTATACACTTTTTCAGTAAGTAATGTTATACTCCAAATAGAAGCTTATTCTTAAAAAAAAAAAGAGTGAGGAAGTAAAATTTTTTATCAAAACTTTTTTTAACGCAAAATTTGTATAGTGATTCCTTTTACCTTATTATATGCTTTAAATATGTATTTTATCAATATATTAAGAACTATACGTTTAAAGCATTCAATTTATGGAAAATGTCTGCTGTGAAACCTAAGTAGCAAAGCTGTTTCTTATTTTCAAATCTATCAACTGAATCAGATTTACTTTGCATCAGAAAATCACTCACTGTTATAAATAGCATATTCAAATAAACATGTTTATGTTTATTTCAAGGAATATTATAAAAACATTGTGAAATAAATAACGGAATACATTTTGTAATACAGTTTACTAAAGGTGATTAAGATTTAAATTGTGCAGGTTCAATATAATGAAATTATCCACTTTACAAGTTAAAAAGCAAGAATGAACCTGTACACTTTTTCTTACATCTTAATTTCTAATAATGTAGTGTAATATATAGATAAAATGATGTTATTATGAAGGGACGAATATGATAACAACATAGTGAGACTTTATCTCTAAAAATAATAATAATGTTTAATAATATATTTTTATAAGCAAATAAAATATAACTGCTTTCAAAAGAAACTTCTGCAATGGAGACAGCATTTTGAGAATCATGGTTTGGAAATGTTCCCATCGTAATTTGGTTTTGTTGCTGAAGGCAGTATTTGTCACTTATAAAATTTCCTTTATCTGCATACTCTAAAAACATGGACACAAAGTATCTAACCTACTTTGTAACCTTTAATATATAGTCCCAGTGGTTGTTTTTGTTTTTGTTTTTTTTAGACAGAGTCTGGCTCTGTTGCCCTGGCTAGAGTGCCGTGGCATCAGCCTAGCTCACAGCAACCTCACACTCCTGGGCTCAAGCGATCCTCCTGCCTCAGCCTCCCAAGTAGCTGGGACTACAGGCATGCGCCACCATGCCCGGCTAATTTTTTCTATATATATATTTTTAGTTGTCCAGATAATTTCTTTCTATTTTCAGTATAGACGGGGTGTCGCTCTTGCTCAGGCTGGTCTTGAACTCCTGACCTTGAGTGATCCACCCGCCTCGGCCTCCCACAGTGCTAGGATTACAGGCGTGAGCCACTGCTACCGGCCCAGTCCCAGTGGTTTTTAAAGTTATTTGTTAAAAATATAAAAATTCAACACTCTGATTTTTTTAAAAGACCACTGATTGGCATTAGGAAGAGCAAAGGCAAAATTTCCTAATATTTGAACCAATATCTACATAATTGGTGAATGGGCCTGAAAAGAATAAATATAGTGATTTACTAAGGATCATTTATTTTTTCCAATTGGGATCTATGTGTATTTTTGAGGTATCTTTATAGCTAGGGCAGCTTTCTTAAAGAAATATAAAAATAAAAAGTTATTTGATCATTGTATCACCAAGTATTAAACTGAGATTTTAAAAAATAATAAAGCCCATTTAACCATATAACTTTTACTAAAATATAAATATTACAATTATTTTAGAGAAGCAAAAAGTTTTTAAAATTATTTTGAAATGGTTTAGCTCATCTTTTAAATTTTTCTTTTCCAACTTTATTTTATAATTTCCGTAATCTGTGAGTATAGTAGTAAATATATACAGTTATTAAATAAGTAAATTGGGGTGCTTACTCAAACATTTTTAACTGATGGGATGCAAGGATAAAACATTGGGAGCTACTTCTCTATAAAACTTTATGCAACTGAGTTAGAATATCTTGATGAAATAGATTGTCTGCCTGGAATATATAAATAACCAAAATTGGCTCAATATGTAGAAGATCTACCATGAATAAAATTGAAAAAGATGATAATTATCCCTTCAAATTTGCCAAAACCAGATGATTTTGTGGATGTTATTTTAGACTCTGAAATTATAGATTTCTCTTGCAATTTAAAATGTCCCAGAACATAAAGAAAGATGGAAATCTTCCCAGTTTATTTTAACCTTATACCAAAACCTGATAAAATTATCACAATGAAACAAAACTACAGCTAAATTTTACTTATGATTATAGAGAGGAAAAAAGTCCTAAATAAAATCATCAACCCAGATGTATTAAAAGAGCAACAAATTACTCCCATATTAGAGTTTATTCTTGGAATCAAAGATGGGTTAGTATAAAGAAATCTGTTAATGTAACAGATACAAATGATTTTTTTAAATGTCCATATCAATAAATGCCCTCTAAAAGTACCCAATTTTGTTCAACAGCCATGCTCAACAGAGAATTTAAGGAAACTAGAAAGAATATTCCATCAACATTTCATATATACACAGATGAATACATAGGTACCAAGATCTCTCTCTCTATATCTCTCTCTTTCCCCTCCCGCCAGAGGTAGTCCTATCAAAGTCATAAATACTTGGTGTAAACAGTTACTACTATTTTGTGAATCTTGGCCAATATAATGAGAAAAGCTAAGTAAGTTTCAAAATATTCAAATGGAAAAGAGTATCAATGTCTGCAGTTACTAAATTCTTTAAAAAAGAAAGTTCAGTAAAATGGCCATTTACAAAACACACAGAAATTAATTATAAAACAGTTTTGAAACAACGAACATCAACAACCTAGACATACACTTAGAAATACACAGAATTCATACAACATTTACAACATTTTCCAAGGGACATACACAACTACAAAAAGAAAACATAATAATGCTGCCAGATAAGAAGATTCAGCATTGTTAAAATATCAATTCTTACTAAAGTAATTACAAGTTGGCAGGATTCTAGTGGGAATTTTTTTTTTTACAACATGTAGCAGAGTGATTTTAAAGTTCAACTAGAAAAATAAACCGACTGCAATAATAAAGAAATTTTTGAAAACTAAGAACGAGAAGAGATTTGTTTTAAGGGTTTTCAGAATATATTATCAAAATATAACAATTAAAACAGTGGTGCTGGAATAGATAGAACAATAAACAGAGTAAAATTCTAGAAGGATTTCAAGCATACTTAAGAATTTAATATACGATAAAGTGACCTTTATTAGCAGTAGGAAAAATACACATTATTTAATAATGGTGCTGGAACAATTGGCTTGCCTTGAAAAAGAAGGCAAATTTCCCATCCCATACTGTAATCTAAAATAAATTCCAGATAGGTTAAAGATTTCAAATACAGAAAATGAATCATTTTTATAGTCAAGATGAATTTTCTAAGCATGAGACAAGGGTTGGAACCACATTTTGTTAACTTTCATTAAGCAAAATAATGTAAAAATGTGAATGCAAAATTAGAAATAAAAGTGAATATCTGCTTAGAATGAGAAAATGAAGCTGATAAATAACACAGACATGACAAAATCCCAGAAAAATAACATTTTTATTAACGCACTGTAAGATCTTTTTTTCCCTACATTTTTTGGCCTTATATTCAATTGTCTCCTCATATGACAGTAATTTTTAAATTTTTTCTAACAAGAAAATAAAACAGTGAACCCTTTCCTTCATGGTTGATCAAAGCACTTTCTTTAAATTGATAGACTGGAAAAGTTTCTTGCAGCTTCGCAACTCGTAATATAAATTTTTAGTATTGTTGCCAAATTGGGAAATCCTCTAACACGTTTCTTTCAGACATGAATTGGAAGACCTTGGGGCACTTCAAGTTCTAAGGCTGCACTCATTTAACAAACTGACAGATCAGTAAAAAGTGTGAATTTTTTCCAATTTGTTAACTCACACACCTCTTCATTAACTGGAAAATCAAACCATTCTACAGCTTGTTCACTACTTCTGTTTGAAATTTATCTCTCTATTTTAATGAATCATGTTTTCAGTATTAGTTGAGTTTTTTTTTTTTTTTTTGCTTCAATTTGCTTTTCATGTCAGAATGGTTTCTATGGAAATATAAAAATATGTAACAAATACTTTTATTATGTATGGACATTTAGAACATTATATACACCGTATTATCAAGTCTTAATTATTTTTATGCGCTAATAGGAGAAAATTTCTGTTATGACTAGGCATTGATGAGAACCAAACCCTGTGCTTATAATTTTGCAGACTAGCTCCTGGCTCTGTACATTTCAAGCATATTGTACCTATTCCTGGAAGTCATTCCTACAGAGACACAGCTAGCAAGAACTAAACTGTGCTCAGAAATGAGAGCAAACTGCATAAATGCATCCTACTAAACTCAACGTATCTTGAACTCGACTTCCCGTAGTTAGATCCCCTACAGGGCTATCGTCTGATACCATTTGACAGGAAGTTTAGTATAACGCAGGGGAAGCGAGAGTGAAAAGAAACTAAATGTGATTAAAATATCTGACTTTTGAAAGTTTTATGACCAGGATAACACATTACTAGGACCACTTCTGGACCTCTGAAAAGGGCCCATGTAAGTAAGGAGCCCTAGAACTTAAAGCTTCATCATAAATCTTTCTCTAAGACATAAAGGCAAGCCAGGAAAGAATAATATTGATCAATTAAATAACATAAGCACTATAAACAGCTGAAACTCAAGTATGACATTTATAGTTAAGAGGCAAATGACAAATGAAAGCTTTTGCCATATGTAACAAATAATAATCCATATCAATAATATAATACTAAGTATAAATAATATAATTCAGAAGAATGGACAGTTGCTTCATATAGATTTTTTAAAGTTTCATATTTTGCTCTTATTCTCCAGTTTAGGGTGTGTGTGTGTGTGTGTGTGTGTAGAGAGAGAGAGAGAAATAGCACCCAAACATACGAGTAGTTTAAAAGATCTGGTACACAATGAAGTTCTATTATTTATAAAAAAGAAGTAATATGGTTGCCTTTAAAATTTTAAATTATTTGAGAAATTGCTAATCTGCTTTTTTTTCTAAGCAACATGTGTAAAGTAACAGATACACCCTGCTATAATTGTTTTTGAACCATTGTTCAAAAATGATGTACGGATAATGCTGAGTTTTCCAACCAGTCAATTTGGAATAAGGTCAATTACTGTATAGACAACAACACATCAAAAGAGAGGGGGAATGGACAAAGTCACAGAGAATGAATAATAGAAAACGCATTTCAGGGACATGCAATAAAAGACCATCAGAGTCGAGGAATTGAAGGAGGAGGAACACATGGAACCAAACTAATCACTGTGCTGGTCTCAGCTTGGCCAAAGAGCCTTTGGTCTGACGTCAGAGGGAGCGCAGGCCTGACCACGAGCTGTCCTGTGATCTGTGTGAGAAAGAACCTCATTTCCGAAAAGGCAAATTTTGGGAAAAGATAGGACCTGAGATGGGGTGCATGGTAGCATGCAGATAATTCTTTTCTTTTTCCATTCATTGATATTTAAGTTATTCCTTTTCCTGTACGTCCTGATTCCTCCCTTGGTTTTCTCTTTTCACTACATTTCATTTGGTATCGTAGGGAACACAAATGCTAGAATTTAAAGAGTTGAAGTATGCCTCTGTCGTAGTTCCTTGTCCATCATCTCTTCTGGTCTGATGATGCTGATAATGTCACCTCTCCCAACAAGCAGTTGAAATGCTCAAAGAAAGAAAAATGCCAGCCGTTATCCTTATTTAATTCAATTGGTTCCATTCTAATCAACAAGTGCACATTGAATCTAAGAAGTCTCAGGTTCTATGCTGATTTCCAGGGATACATAGAGCAGGTTTCCCTGGTCATGTGATAGTCACATATATTAGTAATAACCATAATACTGTATGATAGGAACTATGATAGAGATATCTAATCAGTGGTGTGCCAAGTCAGATGAGGGAAGCAATGATTCTCCCCAAAGGGACATAGTTGAGCTGAGTCGAAAGAGTAAGACATCACATGCCCACTAGGAGGGAGAAGGCCATATAGGAAGTGGACGTATCAGGAAAACAAGGAGAAGTGGCTGATAACGGTGCACTCAGGGCATGATCTGGTGTGAATGGAGCAAAAAAGAAATGAATCAGGAGCTAATCTCCCTGTCTTCTGGAGTGGTCATGCTCCAGAAGTAGAAATGAACAGCACACTGAAGCCACCTTCAGAGAAACAACGGAGACAGAGCACAGAGCTTCATTCTCAGGGTGAAATTTCATACACTGGCTTCTTTTATTGTGGGGGGAGGGAGGCAAGGGAAAGAGGAAGATCTCTGTTGTTCTCTATCCAGAACCTTCTGAGGCTTTTGTTTGCCTTCTAAATACAGTCCAGCCTCCCGAACAGCACATACAAGTCCCTTCACAGTATGAAACCAGTGTAGCATCTATTTGCTATTTTCCCAGATTGATTATGGCACGAGAATCATCATTTCGAGAACTTCTTGGCAGAAACTAAGGTAAAAAAAAAAAAAAATCACTCTTATATTCGAACATGTATGCCTTTACAAATGCCAAACTCAGAGTTAACATGTTATAAAACTGCGGTTTTTGGAAGTTGAGGCACCTGAACACTTCAGACTCATGAAATGAAATTGGGAATGGCCAGAAAGAAATCCCCCAGCCCTGCCTCTCTGAAGGCGAGAAGGCAGCGAGAGCGAGAAGGCAGCGTCTGAGCTCTCGCAACTCAACTCTCCACTCGCATCTCACAGCTCTCAACGTAAAGTGGAGGGGACAGCCCTGTTGCTGAGGCAGGTCCCTTGGCCTCTGAGAAAAGAAGCACTGTGGTGGAGTCGATGTTGAGAAAAGACCAATTTTTATTGGTCTGTGAGCTTGGCGGCCAAGAAACATTAAAGATTTGGCTGGAAAAAGGTCAAGAAAAAAAAATAAATAACTTGGTGGAGAGCTGAGGAGGTATAAGTGGTGACTTCAGCCCTGGCACCAAACCGGATGTGGTGAGGAGGCCGTGACTTGGCAGTGCTCCGACCACAGAGGAGATGACAACCTTCGTCAAAGACACGGAAGTGAGAACAGCTGCTTTGAACTCTAAGAGAACAGCCACCTGCACTAAACTGTGGATACGATGAGGAATGTTCAGATGTGTGTATGTGTGTGTGGTGTCTGAAAGATTCAATTCCATTTTTATAATAGTAAGCCAGAGGCTAAAAATGCATGCTGATATCAGTGACTTTTTTTTTTCTTTTTTTGACACAGAGTCTTGCTCTGTTGCCCAGGCTGGAGTGTGGTGGCACGATCATAGCTTACCGCATCCTCAAATGCCTGGGCTCCCGAGTAGCTGGGACTATACATGCACGTCACCACACTCAGATAATTTTTAAATTTTTTATAGAGATGGGGTCTTGCTATGTTGCCCAGGCTGGTCTCAAACTCCTGTGTTCTAGTGATCCTCCCACCTCAGCCTCCTTAGTAGCTGGAACTACAGGTGCATGCCACCACACCCAGCTAATTTTTAAAAATTATTTTTGTGGAGATAGGGTCTTGCTATGTTGCCCATGCTGGTCTTGAACCCTTGGCCTTGAGTGATCCTCCCACCTTGGCCTCCTAAAGTGCTGAGATTATAGGTGTGAACCACCATGCCTGGCAAATGACCTTTTTATTATACTAAGCCAATTTTAGGGCCACTCTTGAGGCCACGTGTCCCATACCGTCTTCGTCATCATTTGTAGCAACTCACAAATGAGCGCTTCATCATCCGCTTCATCCTCATTCACCGTGGGGCATTCCCATTTCCAGCGCACCTAATGGCTCCACAATCTATACTGTAACTTGGACCAGAAACCCAGAAGTCATTCTAGGTATCTCTCTCTTTTGCACCTTTAACCTGCAGATTACATTTTATGTCTGTATTTTTATTGACTACCGTCTGTAAAAAATTGTTATGTCAAGCTCACTGAGAAAAAGCCTTCTTCCCATTTTTGTACATCTAATGCGTCATGTACTGTCTTGAATACAAAACAATACATGTTTCGTGAGCTGAAATAATACTTTTATACACTAAAAAGGTTTCATTTTATACCACATAATCTATTTAAGTATGCGAGCATTTTCATGTTTTTTAATAAAGGTCAAGGATTTAAAATGTTAATACTCAAAGAACGACAATCCTGGCCAATGTATACGATGGTTGGTTCCCTAGCGGCTGTGTACAGCAAAGTTCTACTGGACTCCTCTGCTTCTCGGGCAGGCCAGATGTCCTCATTTACTGGCAGGTAACACCTCAAAATGTCACCTGCGCTGGCGGATGGTGCCCTCTCTAGTTGGAATATGTTCAGACCATCCAATTCTTGAACACGCTCATTTCAGTAATTACACAGCACTATGCATAAGAGAATAAAAATCAATAACTCTTCAGATTAATATAAATAGAATTGTTTCTAGATTAATCCACCAAATTTTATTTATTACATATAAATAAATCATAATTCTCATCCTCAAAAATCTATTCTAAAAATAGAAAAGATGGACACACCTAGAGATAGATAAGAATGTAGACAAACAGAATGAGTATTTCTGACTTCATTCCAATGGAAACATTCCAGACTAAATTAAGAAATTCCTAGCTCTCTTCTTTCTCAAAGCTTCCTTCTTACTGTTTTTCTTTTCTTTTCTTTGAACGGAAGGGAAGAGAATCATTTATTTTGATCTCACCTTTTGATTAATCCCATTCTTCCTCTATCATTCTTTTTCTTCTATGGTTGTCATGGCAGGAGGAGATTACGGGAAATTTCTCAGTGCAAATGATGATGTGGTAATTTTCCATCTAACTTAGATTTATTTTTTTTAAGCTTTGTTATAATTTAGAACCATCCTCTGTCTTAATCTTTTTTTTTTTTTTTTTTGGTCTTCATTCCTATGGTTCACGTTTCCCCCTTGAAACAAACTTATTTTGAGAAATCAAAAGCACTAATTTTCATTCTGGAATCACTTCGTTGCATTCGGTTTGAGTGATCTTTACTTGTGAGTTTCTTGAGCCAAGCTTCGTGTGTTCAGTATCGTTTATGTGCAGGTCTCCTGAAACCCGAAAGCATCTTCTCTCCCGTACTACGCAAAGTATGGGCTGTCATGTTTCGGTAGGGTGAGCTGTGGATTACTGCTTATTAAAGGCAAATATCCAACAGGGTATTTGTGTGATTGGTTATGATTGATTAACTTCCACTTAGTCACTTAAACTAGAACCAGCTGCTTAAGACTGTGACAAAATGGTGTTTTTATCATTTTCTAATGAGTTCAATGTGGTTGTTTCTTTTTTTGTTTTGTTTTGGATGAGGTGAAATGTCCCTTTAATAAAATAGATTTGTAGCATGCATTTACTGTTTTATTTTCTCTTGAATGCTTCATTTATCTCAGTAGTGGTATAAATGGGAAATACACGGAGACCCATTGTGTAAGCACTTAGGGTGCTCTGAGGGTGAGGCTTAGTACCAATGAACAGAGACCCACAGGTGGCTTCCTAGAAGGAGAGGAAATGATTTGCCTTTTAGATTTGCTCAGCTTGCATTTAATTTATTTTGTAAAGAGCCAACAATGACACATACACTTTAGTTCAAATTTAATTTATGCTGTTTGATGTTTAAAATGACACCATATCTGTTCTGTTTACCAGGAGACTGTTGAACAAGGCCGGCCAGTTTCTTGTGAATCCTAGTACTCCCATACTACGGTAAATTAGGTGTTTAGCTCAGAGTCGTCTTTGCCCAATGCTCCACTGTCAAGACTGTGCATCCCTTGACACTCCGACAAACATCTGGTCTGAGGATGAGATTCTGTTAAAAACAACAACAGCAGCAACAGCCACAACCACCCGGGGAGTAGTTGGCATTGCTAGTCCACGTTCACGTTTGCTGATTGTCTGCTTGGGGTTCCCCAGTACACTTGAGACAAGGACTTAGAAAGGTAGTTCACTGAGTCATCCCAGGAAATGCAAATGAGGGCATGGGGGAAAAGAGGGTGGCAGTGAGGAAGGAGCAAAGGGAGGAGTAATGCCCGGGACAGCGAGGGCATTTATCCCCTACTCCATCCCGGGGGTGTTAGATCCCCAGTATTCCCAGCTGCCTAGCACGCTGGCTGGGAAAGCTGCCACGGCTTGGGCACCTGAGAAAGTCTCAGGCAGAGCCAGTGAGGGAGAAGCCATCAGGTGCCCAGGAACTGCCCCCTGCAGGTGCAGGTGAGCCCAGGCCCAGTGAGGACACGCAGTGTCTGCAACGCTGACTGCATCGGGCTTCCTTGCAGAAACCTGGGTAAGCCTTGTTCTTAGGATGACTGCTTCGAAAAATACTGCAAAATTGGTTGTGAGCTTTGCCAGGGTTCTTGTCTGAGAAATGTTTATCCTGTCTGGAAGAGAGTATCGCCGCATCCCAGGCAAAGTACAGACAGTGGTGAGAAGCAGTGTGGTCTAGTGATTAAGAGCATAGGCTCAGGGGCCTGACTGCCTGGGTGCGAATGCCAACTTTAACCCTAACTACCTGTGTGACAACGAGCCAGTTATCTCATCTCTCTAGTCCTGGGCCCTCACCTGTAAAGTGGAGCTAATCAGAATGTCTACCTCTCAGGTTGTTGTGAGGCCAATTGAGATCATGCATTTGAAGCTCTTAGCACACCAACCAGCACACTGAAGCAAAGGTTAGCTATTATCGTGATGATGTATTAGGTCATTAAATATGAAATGTTTGATTTCAAATGAGAAGTGTAGTTTATTATATCTCAAACAAGAAACGGTACAATTAATTAAAGTATGCACCTAAACTACAGACACAGTTTTGCCATCTGTGTCGTTAACAAGCTGGTAGCATGTTTATGCCAGCAGCAAAGAAGGCTGGAGAGTGAGTGGCCATGAAATCACGACAGGCGTTTTCCACAGCTTGTTGAGAATTGAATATTTTTCCCTGCAAGAAGTGGTCCAAAGCCTGGAAGAAGTGGTAGTCAGTTGGTGCAAGGTCTAGTGAATACAGTGGGTGACAGAGTTTCCAAGTCCAGCTGGTGTAGTTTGAGCAGTGTTGTTTGTGCAACATGTGGTTGAGCGTTGTCTTGCAGGAGGAATTGGCTTATCTCTATTGACCAATCTTGGCTGCTTAATCACAAGCATCCTCATCATTTAGTCCAATTGGTTGCAGTAGACATTCACTGTAATCGACTGACCAGGTTTCATGATACTGGAGTGGATAATACCAGCGCTGGACCACCAAGCAGACACCATAAGCCTTTTTTGATGAATATTCAGTTTGGGGCTGTGTTTCGGCACTTCATCTTTATCCAACCATTGTGCTGAATGCTTGCAATTGTCAAAAAGAATCCATTTTTCATCACACATAACAATACGGTGTAGAAATTGTTCAACTTTATGTTGTGCCAGCAAAGAAAGGCAAGCTTCAAGACGATTTCTCTGCTGATGCTTGTTTAATTCATGTGGAACCCGTGTACCCAGCTTCTTTACCTTGCCGATTTGTTTCAAATGGTCCAATATTGTTGGAATAGTAACGTCAAACCTTGTGGCTAATTCACGCATAGGTTGAGATGGATTCGCTTCCACCACAGCTTTCAGCTCATTGTTATCTACCTTGGTCTCAGGTTGCCCACGTGGCTCATGTTCAAGATTAAAATCACCGGAACAGAACTTCTCAAACCATCAATGCACTATGCGTTCATTAGTCACATCTTTCCCAAACACTTCATTGATATTTCAAGCTGTCTGGGCTGTATTGGTTCGATGATGGAACTCATATTAGAAAATAACATGAATTTTTGACTTATCCATGGTTTCACAAAAATTGCTGTAAATAAAAATCTGAAAGAAAATCACAAGCCAAAACACATGTTTAAAAGACTGAGGATGTACCTTCACAGTACAAATAAAACAAGAAGTGTCAAAGTGAAATGTCAGAGATATCAACTGTCAAACTTAGCACTTAAGGAAATCAGACATTTCATACTTAATAACCTCATAGTAAACTCTGCTGCTGCTTCTCAGCTGGAAGGATGTACAGTTGAGGAACTGGTTTTATCCTTAAAATTGAAAAGACAAATACTGTATGATTCCACTTACATGAGGTATTTAGAATAGTCAAATTCATTGAAACAGAAAGTGGAATGGTGGTTGCCAGGGCCTGGGAGGAGAGGGGAATGAAGAGTTATTGTTTAATGCATACAGAGTTTCAGTTTTGTAGCATGAAAAAGTACCGGAGATCAGTTGCACAACAATGTGAATATACTTAACCCTACCGAACTGTACATTGCAAATGGGTAAGATGGTAAATTTTACGTTGTGTTTTTTTACCACAATTAAAAATAAAATATTTTTTAAAACATATTATTTAAAAACTCCATCAACCATCATTAGACATTATCTTTATCAAATATTAAAATAATAATAATAATTATAGAATTAATAGAATAATAATATTCTATTAATAATTAAAATATTGATAGAATCCACAGCCTGCTGTAAGCATTACTCTTATGCTGTAGTCATCTACTTCAACCTTGACGTCTGAAAGGCATTTCAGATCACCCTAAGTGTGGAATCCATGTCACTTAAATTATTCATGTTGGGCTTCCAAGGAAAGACCCTAGCTAGTGAAAGTGCTTTACTCCCTGACACAGAAATCAAAATGGGCGTTTCTAACATAAATACTGCCTCTTAAACAGAAAGCTTCCAACAGGGTTGGGAAGCTACAAGAAAAACACAATTCAGAGGGTTTGTATGTCAACACAGATAGCTCTGTTTTCAGCTCCATGGAGGTAGATTCAATTTTCAGACTGCAAATTCAAGAATGTGGAAAGCTGATTCTTTAAGAAGAAAGACCCTTGTAAAAAAGATGTCCTACACAATCGACCAGAATAAAGTCCGGGACTACTAAAGCAATCCTGACAGGAAAGCCCCAAGAGTTGTATTCTGCCTATAGGTCCCAGGAGGGGAAGCCTCATGGTCCTCTAGAATACTTAAGTGGTTAAGAAGGAAGTAACTTTCAATCATGACCCATTGTTTACTAGTAATCCCACTTTCGAAGAATTGTCTCTTAGCGATTTTTGCAATTAGCAAAGTCACAAAGATATCACAAAAAGGCTCTGAAAAGTGCCTTTTGTGATGGTAATACCTAGGGATGGCCCCATTTCCCAGGTCTGGTCCTTAGCCTCAGGTTCCGATTTCTTTACTTCCCGGTTCTTTGCAATCTAAGGACCAGACCTTGGGAAATGACCATGCCTGGATATTACCATCTTTTAGGATTTTTTCTAGATGATCATTCAGCTTCTCTGAGATTGACTTATGTTAATTAAATTTATAAAAGACTGATCTTTACATTAGACTTACAATTTAACAATTTGGAATCCAGACCTCAATTTCTGATACCAAAGTCAAAATATTAATTGGAAGACTGTTCATATATTATGAAATTAGAAATAAAGAGAATAGGATTATCTTAAGAGAGACAGATATGAACAAGGAAATTTTTTTTTTTTTTTTTTTTTTTTTTTTTTTTTTTTTTTGAGGCAGAGTCTCACTCCGTTGTCCAGGCTGGAGGGCTATGGTGTCAGCCTAGTTCACAGCAACCTCAAACTCCTGGGCTCAAGTGATTCTCCTGCCTCAGCCTCCCAGGCAGCTGGAACTATAGGCGTGCACCACCGTGCCCGGCTGATTTTTCTATTTTTAGTAGAGACGGGGTCTTGCTCTTGCTCAGGCTGGTCTTGAACTCCTGACCTCAAGCAAACCTCCTGCCTCAGCCTCCCAGAGTGCTAGGATTACAGGCATGAGCCACTGCACCCAGCCTGAACCAGGAAAAAAATTATCCTCATCTTTTAGCATCTTATACCTCTCTAGTGACTTCAATATCTGGCTTAAGTTGGCAGTATTAGATTAATGCTAATAAATTCTTGATGTCTACCATAATATCCCCTTTTCAAAGCTCTACTGAGATCATTTTCTCTTTTAACACATTTGCCGAGACAGGGTATACTTATTAGGCTCCAGCTTTCTTAGTTACAATTGTATTCATTCCCTACTTTCTATAGATGACATGGGGACAGGCTTTTGGGCTTGGATCTGGCTCAAACTCTCCAGCCATGTATTTACTGGAAATCTCTTGGCTTCTTTCTGCTGATCCCACTTGGGCCAATTGGTCTACTTGCACTTTTAGATAAGAAAAAGTCCTTAGGATACCTCATATAAAGATAGTGACACCATTTATGACCACTCTTGAAGTTTACAAAAGCTTTCCCAGAGAATTAGCATAGGCCTAAAATAAGAGTGCTGCTTCGCTGCCTACGGCATTTCTGACATTTAGCACAGTGTCTGGAGCATAGTAGGCATTCAGTATGCCTGATATGTCTTGATTGCTTTTACCATATTCATAGAGCTCACAAAAATCCCCGCTGGCCATTACCACTACTGTATAATGAGCTCCCACTGGAACATGAACTACAGAGCAAAGAGAGGCAGATAGCTGTGAATACTGTCTTGTATGCAGTAGGTACTCAAGACATTTTCACTCAGTAGAATTGGTATACTTGTGATGGAGTCAGCCATGTCTCTACTAAATAAGAGGAGCTATCAGGAAACAGCACGGCAGGTGATGTCAATTGAAATCACTTGCATTCTAATCTTAACTCTGGCACTTTACTAGGTATACATGGTAAGTCATTTATCCATTCTGATAAATGGATATCAGATTCTGAATCTTCTCAATCTGCATTTGTAAAATGGAGGTGATAGTACCTGTGGTAGTCTGTGTTGCTATAGAGGAATACTGAGACCAGATATTTTTAAAGAACAAAGGATTTTTTGGCTCACAGTTCTGCTGGCTGGAAGATTGGGCATCTGGTGAAAGCCTCCGGCTGCTTCCACTCATGGCAGAAGGTGCAGGGGAGCTGGTGTGTGCGGAGATCACACGGAGAGAGAGGAAGCAAGGTGAGGGGGAGGTGCCAGGCTCTTTTTAACAACCAGCTCTCATAGGAGCTACTAGAAGGAGAACTGTCTCATTACCACCAGTAAGGCACCAAGCCATTCATGAGGAATCCGCCCTATTACACAAACACCTCCTATTTGGTCCTACCTCCAACATTGGGGATCAAATTTCAACATGAGGTTTGAGGGGACAAACGTCCAAACTATAACAGTATCTAATTTCATAAGGTAGTTGAGAAGAAAATGCATCTGCAAAGAACCTATGATGATACATGCTAGGATAATGAAAATCAATAAGTATGCTTCCAGTCATAACTTCCTGTGGTTTTCCTCAACTGTTCCATGGTCTCTAATCTTCCCAGCTCTGCTATTCACTTGTTACGGGACCCTGATAAGTCAAGTCGGTAGCTCGTAGCGTTGCTTCCCAATTCAGCACGTCACTTGTAGTCCTCCTCCCTGCCCCCATCCAGCCCTGGCCTCTCTTACAGAATGTCAGATGTGGAAGAGATTTTGAAGGCACAGAGCCCTTCCTCCTTAGGAAGTTGGGGTGTTTCCTCTCCACGCTCTACCTGCTCCTTCTCAGTACCTCGCTGAGTCTGGCAGTAGCAAGTACCTTGCTGTGCCACAGCCACGGATTGGCAATCTATCAACGCTGAGCTTACAGCCTCCACATGCAATTTTTCTCCACTACCCAGTGCTAGCCCAGCCCAAGGGATAGAAAAAGACCCTATAGTTTCAGCATTTTATAAATATCTAAGGATCTATTTCTAGATCTGGAACTCCAAGAATTTCTATCTGATTTTAAAGATACCCAAGATAAAGAGAAGAAATATGAAGTTGGAACATACAATGTCCTCATTTTAGGCTATCACATCAATGCTATTGGTATTAATTTCTCTAACATAAGGAAGAGGTGAGGCTACTTCAAAAATCAAAGCATGAATGTTTTCCTTCCGTAAAAGTAAGCCTTGACCAGTCTCAACTTTTTCCCCCTTCTATAGGCTACTAACCTTACGTGGAAGGGAATTCTGGGGCCCAATTGCCAAGCACCATTGCTATCAGCCAAGGGCATCTGTGTTAGTTTTCTATTGTTGTGTAACAGATGATCACAAACTCGGAGGCTTAAAGAAACACCCATTTATTAACTCACGCTCTTTAGGTCAAAAGTATAGCAGGCTCAGGGGCTCACAAGGCTGAAATCAAGATGTTGGCCAGATTGAGTTCTCATCTCGAGGTGCTGGGTAAAAATCTACTTCCAAGCTCATTCTCATTGTTGACAAAATTCAGTTTCTGGTAATTGTTGAACTGAGGCCTCCATTTCCTAGCTGGCTGTCAGCTGGAGGTGGAGGCGGTCACACACAACCCCTGACTGCCCCCACCCCAATTACTGAGATGTGGCCCCTCCATCCTTAAGCTACCAACTTGTCCGTGGAATCCTTCTTGTGTTTTCAATCTCTGGCTTCTTCCTCTGAGAGGAAACTGGAGAAAACTCCGAGCTTTTAAAGGACTTGTGTGACTAGGTAAATGCCACCTGGGCAATCTTTTTTCTTAAAGCCAATCGTGCCATATAACATAACCTAATCTCAGGAGTAAATTCCACCACGTTTACAGTCCCAGGGAACACACAGGAGGTGTACGTGGGGGATGAAGTTCAGGAAATTTGGGGACCATCTCAGCCTTCTGCCTATCGCAGCATCCCAAGTCATATGGTTCATCAATAGGCCGCTTCCATGAATGAACTTGGGCTACATTATACAAAAAAAAAAAAAAAAAAAAAAAAAAAAATCAGTGGTAATTCACTTTGCTATTTTGAATTTGTGTTCAACACAAAATCCAAACTGTTATTGAACATATCAACTCCCTTTTGAGGGCTGATGGAGGATCCAGGCCAGGGTTTTGGCCAGGCAAGCCAGAGTCAGAGACTGGCCCCCCAAAGAGCTGCAAATAGAGCAGAGCCTGCAGCTGGAGGCACCAGGAGCTCCGGGGAGGATTCCACCAAGTTAGCAGGGAGTGATGAAATCCAGTCAGGAACCAGAATCCAAGACCAATTCTAAGAGGCCAGAAAAAGACCAAAATGTGAGATGAAAGTTAAGGGCAGGAGCTTTGCAGCATGGAGACAGAATAGGGCAGGTTAGTCAGAAGCCAAACACAGAGAGGGCCGAGGTGATTGCCTCAAATGCCACTGGGGTGTCTGTCTGTCTGGAGGAGTGGAGGGAAAAACACATGTGCCCTCTGCCTCCTCATGAAGGATAGGGCCACCTACAGGACGGGTCCCTGACCACATTAACAAAGAAACATTTAATGTTACCAAGGGACAAGTCCCACAGCAACATTTGTTTCTGGCTGCCCTGGCCCTGAGAAGGCCACCAGCTCTTTTGCAGTCTGTCATGGCGAGCATGTAAAGTGTTAAAACAGCGCATTTCTGCCTGCTGTGACTGCCCTTTACTGCAGCTGAACTAGCCAAGTCCTGGGTAAGAACAAACCTTCTGCTCCTGTCCAGCAATTCTCCCTTCTCTCTCCCCTTCATCGTGTCCCTCTTCTTCTGAGTTAATTTGCATTATTCCTCCTGCCTAACAAAAGCCTTCTCCTGGCCTCCCTTCCCATCACTTGCTTCATTTGTTTGCTGTCTTTGGCAGAAAAACTCCGTGGAAGAGTGTTGTCAGTCCCTGCCTTCCATTCCTCTACTCCAGTTCCTTCTTTAACCCATCTGTTATGGCTTGAATGTGTCCCCCAAATCCCCAGTGCAACAGTGTCGAGACGTGGGGCCTAATGGGAGGTGTCTGGGTCATGAGAGCTCTACCCTCATGAATAGACCAATGCCAATTATAAAAGGGCTTGAGGCTGCAGGTTTAATCTCTCTCTCTCCCTCTCTCTCTCTCTCTCTCTCTCTCTCTCTCTCTCTCTCTCTCTCTCTTTCTCTTTCCCTCATGCCTTCCACCATGGGGTGACATAGCAAGAAGGCCCTTTCCAGCTGCCAGCACCTTGATATTGAACTTCCCAGCTTCCAGAATTATGAGAAATAAATTTTTTTTTATAAATTACCAGTCTGTGGCATTCTGTTATAGTCACTCAAAGTAGACTAAGATATCATCCAAACAGGCTTTTACCTCTAACCCTCTCTTGTTGAGGTCACCAGGCATCTCCACCTTGCTAAATATAATGGTCAGCTGTCAGGTCTCATTGGATGCTATGGGTTACTCCATATGGAGCTGCTAAGGGCTCCATACTCTCTTGTTTCTTCCTTCGCCCTCCTGATTGTTCTCTCACCTTCTCCTTAGTTGGCTCCTGCTCTTTTCAGACCTCTTTCTGCTGGCATGCCCCAGGGCTCAGTGCTGGGCTCTCTCTCTGTCCACACTTACTCCTTTGTTGATCCATCCAATCTCATGGCTTCCCTCTCTACATGTCCAATGGCTCCCACCGGAGACTGTTTATAACAAATATGCCGTTGACTTTACTACCTGAATGCCCAAATCAACATGCACCAAACCAAATTCCTGGTCTTCACCACAAAGCTGGCTCTCCCTCAGTCTTCCCTGTCTTCATGGATAATAGATTTAATTTCTTCTTTCACTCCCCACATCTGATTGTTCAGAAGATACTTTCAATTCTATCTTCGGATAAACATATTTAGATTCTGCGTCTCACTACCCGCATTGCTGCAACCAAAGTCAACATATCGTTCATTCTTGCCCAAATGTCTCTAATAGCCTCCAAACTGGTCTCACTGCTTCTGTTTTTGCCCCTCTGGGTCTCTTTTCAACCCAGCAGCTAGAGTGATCCTTTAAAATCTAGGCTGGCTCATATTTTTTCTCCACTGAAAATCCTGCAACCACTTCATCAAATGCTACTAAGACAAATGCCGAGTTATAAAAATGAAAAACACAAAACTTTGTGGAGTGTACTTATGGGTGGCGACTTCAATAGTTGTTATCCATCTCAACCGAGAAATTAATTTCAGAGTCGCTCCACCTCAGTGCTAATATTCACATTTTTGGCTGGATAATTCTTTGTTGTAGAAGGCTGTCTTGTGCATCACAGGCTGTTTAGCAGCATCCTAAACTCTACCCACAAGATGCTTGTGGCAGTTCCAAAGTTGTGACAATTAAAAATGTCTCCAGATCAAGAGAATACTAAGTCAGGCCACAGAGTGGGAGAAAATGTTTGCAAAAGACACATTTGATAAAGGAATATTTTGTAAAATATATAAGAACTCTTGAAACTCAACCATAAGAACACAACCCAATTAAAAAATGGAGCAAAAGATCCAAATGGACACCTTACCAAAGAAAACATATAGATGACAAAGAAGCATATGAAAAGATGTTCAACATCATATATCATCAGGAAAATTCAAATTAGAACAATGAGATACTACTACATACCTATTGGAATGGCCAAAATCCAGAACACTGAAAACACCAAACAACAGTGAGATTGTGGAGCAACAGAAACTCTTATTCCTTGCTTATGGGAATGCAAAATGGTACAGTGAGTTTGTAGGACAATATGGCAGTTTTCTATAAAACTAAACATACACTTACTATATGATACATCAATCACACTCCTTGATACCTATCCAAAACTTGAAAACTTACATCCACACAAAAACCTACATGGAACATAGATGTCAAAATCCTCAACAAAATACTAGCAAACTGAATTCAATAGCGCATCAAACAGATAATTCACCATGATCAAATGGATTTTATCAGGGATTCAAGGGTAGTCTAACATATGCAAACCAATAAACAAAGTTTACCACATAAACAGAAGCAAAAGCAAAGACCATAAAAATCATCTTGATAGAAGCAGAAAAAACATTCAATAAAATCCAGCACCCTTTCATGATAAAAACCCTCAACAAACCAGGCATATAAGGAACATACCTCAAAATTATAAAAGTCATATATGACAAACACACAGCCAACATCATACTGAATGGGGAAAAGTTGAAACATTCCCCCCTAAGAAATGGAACAAGACAAGGGTGCCCACTGTCACCACTACTATTAAACGTAGTACTAGAAGTCCTAGCCAGAGCAATCAGGCAAGAGAATGAAATAAATGGTAACCAAATCAGGAACGAGGAGGTCAAACTATCCCTATTTGCTGACACAATGATATAATGATATACTCTTGTATCTAGAAAACCCTAAAGACTCCACCAAAATACTCCTAGAATTGATAACTAAATTCAGCGAAGTCTCAGGTTACAAAATCAATGTACGCAAATCAGTAGCATTTTTGTATACTAATAACAGTCAAGCTGAGAGTCAGATCAAGGACTCAGTACCATTTACAATAACTACATAGAAAAAAAAAATACCTAGGAATATACTTAACCAAGAAAGTAGAAGATCTCTATAAGGAGAACTGCAAAACGCTGATGAAAGAAATCATAGATGACATAAACAAATGGAAAAACATCCCATGCTCATTGATTGGTAGAATCAACATCACTAAAATGTCCATACTGCCCACAGTGATTTAAGGATTCAATGTAATCCTCATCAAAATACCAATGTAATATTTCACAGATCTAGAGAAAATAATTCTAAGCTTCATTTGGAACCAAAAAAGAGCCCAAATAGCCAAAACAATCTTAAGTCAAAAGAACAAATCTGGAGGCATCACATTACCTGACTTCAAATTATGCTACCAAGCTATAGTAACCAAAATGGCATGGTACTGGTATAAAAGTAGAGACATAGACCAATGGAACAGAATAGAGAACTTAGAAATAAAATGATCTACCTACAACCAATTGGTCTTCGACAAAGCAAACAACAACGTGCATTGGAGAAAAGAAGCCCTATTCAATAATGGTGCTGGGAAAACTGGATAGCCACACACAGAAGAATGATACAAGACCCCTATCTCTCACCACATACAAAAATTAATTCAAGATATAAGACTTAAATGTAAGGCATCAAACCATAAAAACTCCAGAAGACAATGTAGAAAAAACTTTCCTAGATATCAGCATAGGCAAAGAATTTATGACTGAGACCCCAAAAGCAAATAAAGCAACAACAAAAATAAATAAATGGGATTTAATTAAATTTAAAAGCTTCTGCACAGCAAAGGAAATAATTAACAGAGTAAATAGACAACCTACAGATTGGGATACAATATTTTACATTTAGTAAAGCACTAATATCCAGAATATACAAAGAATTGAAACAAGTAAGAAAACCCCAAACAACCCCATTAAAAAGTGAGTAAATGACATGAACAGAAATTTTACAAAAGAAAATAAACAAATGGCCACCACACATCAAAAAATGCTCAACATCACTAATCATCAGTGAAATAAAAAATAAAACCACAGTGAGATACCTTACCCCCATCAGAATAGCCATTATTTAATAGTCGAAACATAATAGATGCTGGTATGGATGCAGAGAGAAAGGCACACATATACACTGTTGGTGGGACAGAAAATTAGTACAACCTCTATGGAAAACAGTATGGAGATTCCTCAAAGAAATAAATGTAGATTCACCATTCAATCCAGCACTCCCGTTACCGGAAAACTACCCAAAGGAAAAGAAGTCATTTCATCAAAAATCCACCTGTACTCAATTGTTTTTCACAGCACAATTCACAATTGCAAAGATGTGGAATCTACCCAAGTGCCCATCAATTCATGAGTGGATAAAGAAATATGGTACATAAATAAGATACGTATATCATGGAGCACTACTCAGCCACAAAAAGGAAGGAAATAATGTCTTAGCAGCAACTTGGATGGAACCGGAGACCATTATCCTAAGTGAAGTATCTCAGGAATGGAAAAACAAACACCACATATACTCACTAATAATTGAAAGCTAAGAAAAAGGGCACACACCGGCACAAAGAAATGTAAGGGACATTGGAAACCAAGAAGGGGAGCAGGGAGGAAAGTGAGGGGTAAAAACTTACCTATCAGGTACAATGAACACTATTATGGCGATGGGTACACTGAAAGCCCAGACTTAAGCATTATAAAAAGTATCCATGTAACAAAAGCGTTTCTACTCCTTTAATATTTTGAAATAAAAATTTAAAAAAACTACACAGGATGTTTACAGCAGATTTATTCATAATTGCCAAAGCTTGGAAGCAAACAAGACATCCTTCGGTAGATAAATGGATAAATAAACTGTGGTACATCCAGACAGTGGAATACAATTCAGAGTTAAAAAGAAATGAGCCATCAAGCCACTAAAGGACATGGAAGAACCTTAAGTGCATCTTACTAAGTGACGGAATCTGTGCTAGTCAGGGCTTTCCAGAGAGAGAGAACGAAGAGGATATAGGTAGACAGAGAGATAGGGTAGATAAGAGGAGTTGGTTCCTCTAGATAATGGGTTGGTTTCTTGGGCTGGTTGCTGAAGGCTGTGGGTCAGAGTTTTTTGTTTGTTTGTTTGTTTGTTTATGGTTTGGCCATTTTTTATTTGTAAACTCAGTCTCTCAATCTGAAAGCCCAGTGCTGTGTTGGGGAATCTGGAGGGTTGGGAGAGGGGCACCCTGCGGGGTGGAGAGGTCAGGGCCCAGATCACACAGAACCTTGTAAACCACTAGCAGGGTGCTGCATCTCCTTTTAATGTAATGGGGAACCACTGGAGGGCTTTGAATAGAGGGGTGGTGGGATTGGATGTATGTTTTGAAAGAAACACTTTTGTTGCTGTGTGCTTTATGGATCTGAGAGGGGGAAGTGCAGAGAAAAATTAGGAGGCGGTTGCAAGAATCCAGACATAAGACAATGGTGGCTTAGTCTAAGGTGATGGCACCTAAACGGCACAGGAATCTTTTCTGAGCTGCAGTTAACCATCTGGATATAATTTAGCTATCTGTCTCTCTCCTGTAGGGAATGATTGAGCTGAAGGATTGAGGATCAGCTTGAGTTGATAGTTACATTTTTTATTATAAATTAGTAAGTTGACATTGTAATGTACACGTGAATCTGTCATGAGTTTATTCAGTATGAGTCACTTGCTAGTCGGCATGGATGCATTTATAAAATTATTGCTAGACCCAAAAAGTGAGGTGCAGACATGGTGGCCACATTGTGTTCCTGCCACATTGTTTATCTGGGCAGCCTAGACAGCTTCTAGGCCTTCCCTTAGAGGGCCCTGTATCTATCCCTATAGCATCAATTCTGCCTTTAGATCACACAATTAATAGTTATTCCTATTAATCTTCTCCCTGGTAGGCATTGCCAACCTTTCAAAATATTTCTGGACTCAATTACGCTGGCTTGTTTACCTATTCATTCCTTCACGGAACACCTATTGCAAGCCAGGTAGAAGACTAGGCACAGGGAACATAGCAGTAAACAAGACAAACGTGGCTCCTGCCATCTTTAAATCCATACAGTGAGGGGGATCTGCATTAAACAGGCACACGCTCAAGTGAGTATGTCATTACACATGTCCGCAAGATCCAAATGGTGGAGGTGGGGGCTATTTAGATGGTGTGGTCAGGGAAGCATGTATTGGTAAATATCATTTAAATTGAGGCCTGAATGATGAGAAGGAATCAATGCAGCAAAGACCTGGATAAAGAGAGCATGAAGACTCTGAGGAGGGATGCAGGGAAAGAAAGGTAGCAAGACTGGCTTAGTGAACTCCCAGTGGGGACAGAGAGGTGAGGGTGTGTCGTGGCAAGAACTGCTGTCTTGAAGGTCATGGCAGTGCAGTTCCCTTGAACAGGAAGGGACAGGACTGTTTAAATTTTTAAAAGATCACCCTAGTTGCTATGTGGATGGGCCGGAGGGGGCAGGAGTGAAGGCTGGGAGAAGAGTTAGGAGGTTGCGTGGTTGTCCTGGTGAGACACGTTGGTGGTGGGACCACATATTGAAGGTAGAATTCAGTGGAAAGATTTGAGAGATGTTTTGGAAGTTAAATGGATGGAATCATTTTTCTTACAGTGATGGATTGGATATATAGAGAGAAGGGAAAACAAAAAATGACCCCCTAGTTTTTGGTTTCAGCAATGGGTAGATGGCTGGAAAATTATGTTTCTAGACTTCCCCCATAAGTTTTCTTACGTAATTCAAATGCTTGCTTTAAAAGGATGTGACCCAGAGCTTCATGATTCATTCACTGCTTCTCAAGCATGTCCTCTAGTTTTGTGTTGGCTCTGTGGTCTTACTCGCTACTTTTCACGTTATCCAACAGTTTCCTTACACATGGCTTTGTATAGAACCTGTATCTTTTCCCTCTTAATTTAGCCCATAACATTTATTTCCATTATGTGCAAGGATGTATTCAACTGGATAATTCATTTTTCTGTTAATTTAGTGAACTCTGGGAGTCAGGTTGTGTGAGTCCTCAGAACACACTGTATCAACGACTAGGTTATTCACGGGAGCTGGGTGGATCCTTGGTCCCTCCCTCCCCAAAAATAGAGTGAAGTTGCATAGATATTCCTTCCAATGATTTACCTGACATATAGCTCAATAAGTCCTGTGTAAGAGGAAATCATTCACATTTTCAAGTTTTACTAAGAGAACCTATTGCTTAGTTTAAGGAATACATATTTTTGGTTGTGTATTCTATTTTTAGCCCATTTTTTTCCCCTTTTAAATTTGACCTTAAAAGTTGGACAGAATAGCTATATTTACATAGAGCTGTTCTAAATCATATGGAAGCTTTTTCCCCCCACTTTATATTTTTAGTTACATGTATCATATATGAATATATTCTCAGTGTAAAAATTCAAACCAAGAATTATTTGAAACAAATATAGCCTAAAATATGTAAGTTCTCCTTTGTCTATACATACGGATGCATGCAAATATGGGTATGTAATTACACTCTATCCATTGACATGCAACTTCTTACAAACATAACAATATATCTTGAAGCTCTTTCCATATTTATACATGTAACACTATCTCACTCTTTTTTAATAATTGGAAAGTATTTCATTGGATATTCTGTAATTTTTTTAACCATTCCCTTTTTAAGGGATATTGAAGTTGTTTGCAAAATTTTACTGTTACAGACAATTCAAATGATCTTTCCTATATATGCTTCTTGTGTACACAACTGAATATTTTTGATAGATTCATAGAAATCAAATTGTTTGGCCAAAAGTTATGTGTATCTCATTATACCAAAAATCTGTGTAAGTTCTTCACATCCATACAACAATCAACACTGGATATTAATAACCTTTAAACATTTTTGCCACTTTGGTGAAAGTATCCAATATTGCCTTAATTTGTATTTATTTCTTTATTAGGGGTTGAGCATATATATTTGCCATTGCCCTTTTTTGTAAATTGCCAACTTACATTTATTTTTATGTTGAGTTGTCTTTTTATTTATAGGAATTATTTATTTATTTTATATTTTCATTCATCTTTTATGTACACTTAAAATGTTTTTCAGCCCATCATACATCTTTAGTTTGTTTATGGTATATTTTATCATGTAAAAATTTAAAATTTTATGAAATTAAATCTTTTTTTAATTAAATCTTTTAATTTTTACCCTTAGAGCTTATAGATTTTCTTTGCTAGTAAAAAGGTCTTTCCCAGCCATAGATTATAAAAACTATGCTCCTGTGTTTTATCCTAATACTTCCTGTAGATTAAAAAACTACTTAGCTCTTTATTACATTGAAGATCTGTTTTTGTACATGGAGTTCGTTAGAGATCTAATTCCTATTTCTAAAACATGTGGTCATGTTGAATAAATAAATGAACTTAATTTTTTCCTTTCTCAGTGCAAGGTATCAAGGAATACATGCTGTCAATATGTCTTATTACTGATGATGTTAACTTTCATTACTTGGTTAAGACAGTGCTTTCTGGGCTTCTCTACTGTAAAATTAGGATTTTCCCTTTTGAATTAATAAGTACCTTGTGGGGAGATATTTTAAGGTTTTGCAAATATTCATCTCAGTTTCTATTCATGGTTTTGCCCACTAATTTTCACATTATTTGATTGTTCTTGTGTCTGACTAACGATCATTTTCTATCTCCCTCATTTCTTTCATATTTGTGAGTTGAAATTCTATTTTAAGGAATAGTATATTTTTCTTCCCTAGTGATTGATAGATTGATATAAGTATGGACTCATAGATATTTATTTTATTCAATGGGTTATAATCTGATACTATCATTATTTATTTTATCACTCAGAGTGTTCCAGCTTTGGCCATGGGGAACTCCTCTGAATTGGCTCCTCTGTTCTTTTGACAGAGCTCCATCATTTGTCAAATGCGCCTTTGCTTTTCGACATCACCAGATATTCTGGGCTCATCTTATATGTTCCCCACCACAGCATTGGAATCAACACTTTCTCCAAGGAACCTTGGTTCCTTTTATCAGAGAATGGTATTTAGAACCAACACCTGGGCTCCAGATATGCTAATTGCTATTGGGTTGTCATTGTTTTTAGGTCTTCTCAGCATGCAGAACTAAGAAATAATATGTATATTAATCCATGCAAATGTGCGTATCTATATGTCTTTGTCTACGCATCTGGATATATATGTTAAAAACCATGAATTCATACTAATACCTTTAGTTTTAATCCAACACCACAGACTTCAATTCTATTCTCTCTCCTTCCCTTATTTGTAACTTTTTTCTCCAAAAGTAAAAAACCTGACTCTTGTTACCCACAATATATTTACAAAGATGTCAACGCTAGTATTAACATAAGTAGTCCTATGGACGTTTTCAGTTAGAAAAACCCTGGGATATTATTAGGTGTAATTCCTTTATTTTAGAAATGAGAAAATCCAGGCCTGCAGTGATTAAGTTGCCAAAGGGAAGAAGCAAATTACTAAAAGAAAAGAATTACAAATGTCAGGATTTTAAATTTTAATATTGTGTATATTTCACGGGAGAGTTTAGAAAGGACAGGAAATGTAACGTCGAGTGACTGCTGAGAAGAGGCATTAATTCATATTTCTTTCTTTGCTATCGCTATCCAAGTGAGGCCATTCTGGTTAAAAAAAGTAAAGCATTTGGTTAGCGTGGCTTGTGTATATAACATGGCCAAAAGCCTGAAAAACTAGACGTACTACTCATGTGGTGTTAACACAGCCTCCGGAAAATGGAAGAACCAAGTGTTCCATTGCCGTGTCTAATTTCCACAATGACGGACACCGTCAAATCCTCACAGGTCATTAAATTTTATAGATCTCGTTACATGAAATGGACGTAAAAGAGCGTTTTATTTCTTCTTTCTCTCATAACTACCATCAACATCTTGTCGTTCCTGACTAAATGTCAGTCACAGTGACTGAAATTTCTAAAATGAAGATGAACAGAATAGTAAGCCTCCCAGAAAGCCGTCTATTTTTCCAGTTTGCAAATTGACGATCAAATGTCCCATGTTGAAACCATGATTTTTAAACCCCTTCAGTGTTTCATCTCCTCTCCGCTATGGAGATTTGGGATCCTGTATTAATGATGCCTTCAGATTCTGATTTTCTTCGAGTGGCCCAGGGCTAGACTGGAGGAGAGAAGAGGTTTGCCCTCATAGACAAGGTGGCTATGGAAAGAGGTGCCCATGGCATCTGGGAATTGAAATGTGAAGTGTGTTTTTCTGTAAAACTATGCTACATGTGATGGTCAGGCTCTACTATCTGCTAATAACACAATGTATGTGGTGAGTAAAAACCTAAATTCCACGTATCCTATTTCTGTGGGAAAATATTTCCAAGAAATCAAGTTAAAACTCAGCTCATGAATCTACTTAGAACTCAGAAAAATCAACCAGAAAAAATCAAACAACCCTATCAAAAAGTGGGCAAAGGACATGAACAGAAACTTTTCAAAAGAAGACAGAATAATGGCCCAAAAACATAAGAAAAAAGGTTCAACATCTCTAATCATCAGGGAAATGCAAATCAAAACCACAGACAGTGAGATATCATTTATCTGCAGTGAGACTGGCCTTTATCAAAAAGTCCCAAAACAATAAATGTTGGCGTGGATGCGGAGAGATAGGAACACTCATACACTGCTGGTGGGACTGCAAACTAGTGCAACCTCTGTGGTAAGCAATATGGAGATACCTTAAAGAGATACAAGTAGAAGTACCATTCGATCCAGGAATCTCATTACTGGGGCATCTACCCAAAAGAACAAATGATACTCTATAAGAAAGACACCTGCACCCGAATGTTTATAGCAGCACAATTGGCAATTGCAAAGATGTGGAAACAACCCAAGTGTCCATCAATACATGAGTGGATTAATAAAATGTGGTATATGTATACCATGGAGTACCATTCAGCTTTAAGAAACAATGGTGATATAGCACCTCTTGTATTCTCCTGGATAGAGCTGGAACATATTCTACTAAGTGAAGTATCCCAAGAATGGAAAAACAACCACCACATGTACTCACCATCAAATTGGTATTAACCAATCAACACATAAGTGCACATATAAGAAAAACATCTATTGGATGTCGGGCAGGGGGTAGGGGGTAGGGGGGAGGAGGGGACAGGTATATGCATACACAAAGAGTGCAATGTGCACCATCCGAGGGATGGACACGCTTGAAACTCGGTCATGGGGGGGGAGGGGCGAGGGCAACATATGTAACCTAAACATCTGTACCCCCATAATATGCTGAAATAAAAAAAAAAAAACTCAACTCATAAATTGATGACACCCTGTTGAATTTGTGTGTCTATTAAATTTCAGCAATTTTATCCTACTATATTTATAATTTGTTAATTACTAAATCTTAAATTGTACTCTGGGCAGATTTCATCCTTGGCTTGGCTAGAACGATACCAAGGAAATGGCAAATTGGATCATTACCTTGGATTTTGGGAAGTTCTGCAAAGCTGGTAAGCAGTGCTTGACTTTCCTGTGGGGAGAAGAGCCTAAGTGTTCACAAGAAAAAAGACAGTAATCTCACAGAACATCCTCATTATCTTCAAAGCAACTACTTTTTCCCAGTTTCACACTTGCATAGTTACCCTTCCAAATTTTTTCCCTTTCTATTTGCATTTGATACATATTTTAACTTCACGTCATCTATTATCAAATAATCCAAGGGGCGACGAGTGTATAGAATGATTGCAACCAAGACCACAGCCTGGGGATATGAGTTAGTCATGAATCTTTATCCTGAGTCAAGATATTTATGGACATTAAAACTAAAGATGTGGAAAATATGCTCTTGCTTTGTGTGATTTAAAGAATTGGAAATTATTTCTGAGTTGTTTGATTGAAAGGAGATCTATAAAATTGCCGCCTCACAAAACATTGAAGGGTTTATTGCTTAAATAATCATAAAACAAAAATTCTTACCACTCCATAAGTAGTAGTGTCTTTAAAAAAAAGTCTTTTTATTGCAGGAGACATTACAATAAATCTTTTCCAGAAAATATACTAATTTTTGATGGTTGGTATTTTACTGAACACTTTTTCTTACTTATCAAGGGTAAAAATATTTCTTGGAGGACCTTTTTTTCTCCCAATCCAATAAAGTAAAAACATTTATAACAAAAGAAATAAGCTCGAGACAAAAAACAGTTATTTTGAGGAATCCACCAAGAGGAATTGTGGGGGGTTGTAAAAAACTGACTTAAACATGTACGTTTGCAGTGATAATAGAATAAGCAAAAAATTATTCTCCAAATAGATTATATTTTGTGTGTTTTTCTCTTTTCACATTTGTTAAGATGAAAGTTTCTCTTTCAATTTTACCAGGATTCAGAATACTTGAATCCATCCCATCACTCGCATTAACATCAATAGGCCTCAAAGTGAGAGAATAACAGTCCCCACAGTGTATCTAAATGACGCTCTGAAATGGGTCCTATAAATTTTAATACATTACTAATCTCATTTTTGATCCACTTCACATCTGAAATGATAAGTTATGATAAAAAAAATTTGTAAAAACAGTCTACCTGTTGATGGGGAGCATAGACGCCTGAAAAAGCTAGAGCCGGTAGGATACAATTAGTTGAAAATATTCAGGAGGAGAATGTGGATCATATTTCAAGTTCTAAAAGGAAAAAGATTTTGCCTTGGCATTGAGATCCTGGGAATGAGAAGTCAAGGGAACATTTTACTTTGTTATCATATGATCTTGTTTAGAACGTTTCTTAGAAAATTGTTCTCTGAAATAAATCTAAGTGACTGAACCTTTTACAGTTTATATTAAGAAGGACTTGCTAAAATTCTAGCATATTTCAAGCAAAATCTAACTCACTATCATAGTTTCTTCTGTATTTTAAAACAGTGTTCTCTATAAATATTAATAAACATGCAGGGCTAAAATCTATAAGAAGTCAATCTTGAATCTGCAGATATATTTTGGGGGGTATAAGAGGTTTTTTTTTTTTTTAAATGAGCATTAAATTTTATGTTTGTTTATTTTAATGATGGTCTAAAAAGTGACTATTCAATACTATTTGGTCGACTTTTTTAATGATCAAATATCATATGTGAACCCAGTATTTTTGTTTGTTTTTTTTTTTTCAAAATATTAAGGGGGTACAAATGTTTTAGGTTACATGGATCATTTTTGTAATGCTTGAGTCCTCGCTATGGTTGTGCCTGTCACCCAAATAGTGTACATAATACCCGTTAGTACATTCATCATCAGGGAAATGCAAATTAAAACCACAATGAGATATCACCTTACCCCAGTTAGAATGGTTTTCATTAAAAAGTCCAAAAACAATAGATGTTGGTGTGGATGCAGAGAGAAAGGAATGCTTATACATTGCTAGTGGGACTGTAAATTAGTACAACGTCTGTGGAAAACAAATATGGAGATTCCTCAAAGAACTAAAAGTAGACCTACCATTTGCTCCAGAAATTCCACTACTGGGTATTTACCCAGAGACACTTGCACTTGAATGTTTATTGCAGCACAATTCACAGTTACAAAGATGTGGAATCAACCCAAGTGCCCATCAATTCATGAGTGTATTAATAAAACATGGTAGGCCGGGCGCAGTGGCTCACGCCTGTAATCCTAGCACTCTGGGAGGCCGAGGCGGGCGGATCGTTCTGAGCTCAGGAGTTCGAGACCAGCCTGAGCAAGAGTGAGACCCCGTCTCTACCAAAAATAGAAAGAAATTAATTAGACAGCTAAAAATATATATAGAAAAAATTAGCTGGGCATGGTGGCACATGCCTGTAGTCCCAGCTACTCGGGAGGCTGAGACAGTAGGATTGCTCGAGCCCAGGAGTTTGAGGTTGCTGTGAGCTAGGCTGATGCCACGGCACTCACCCCAGGCAAGAGAGTGAGACCCTGTCTCAAAAAAAAAAAATAAAAAAATAAAAAAATAAAACATGGTATATGTACACCATAGAGTACTACTCAGGCATAAAAAAAGATGAATTAATACCTTTTGCAACAATCTGGATGGAACTGGAGACCATTCTCCTAAGCGAAGTATCACAAGAATGGAAAAACAAACATCACATGTACTCACTGTGAAAGGGCTTTTGTTTGACTTAGAATTGTGTTGGAGCCAAGGAGTTCTACGTTAATTGTTAAAAACTAATAAGAACTAAAGAGAGGTGGTGGATGATACATTCAGGGCAAGTGAAATCCAGGCTGTATACAGGAAGTTTTCCTGAGAAGTGAGGCTAGGACTAAATCATCACTGATCCCAGGAGTACAGGCATGAGAAACTCAAAATAATCTTGCAGCTTCTGGTTCAGGGAGGTTAGAAAGACCACACCTCTTTGTCAGCTCTCTCTTCCTGAGAACTCATTAAAATGTCAGTAATGGATTTTGACAGAACATAATTCTCAACTTTGAACATTAAGGAGAACAAGAGGGGCAATATTGAAGTTAAGATATTTCCACAAATTTTGGAAAATTGGCTGAAGAGTGTTGACTGATGAAGGAAAGCAGAAGAAGCTACAGCTTAAAATACATGCAGATTTAGGTATGAAGAAGGCTGAGAATAAGACACAAGGCTGAAGGTATGGTGATCAACCATCTTGGTTTGTGTCGGACTGTCCTGCTTTTAGTGTTGAAAGTCCCATGTCCTAGTGAGTCCCACACTTGCAAGCAAACGGAGACAGTTGGTCACCCAAGCTGAAAGCGTGGGGCATTGTGCAAAAGTTCATGCATAAATTGACCTGCTCCTTCTATTTCTACTTTCCACAGCCAAGCATTTAAAAAGAGAGAAAAGAAATACACTACACTGGGCTAATCTCTGAGTATTAGATGTTTGGAAAATTTTAATTGGTTTCATGCCCTTTGTAATTTATATTTTAAAAAATTAATTATAAAATATAAATGTTATGATAATTTAGTTTATATAATAAAATATAAATATATTTAATCATATGTAATCTTATGTAAAATATAAATTGTATGATGCATACTTTTATTATATCAAATATATAAAATGATTTATTACTATTTAATTATAAAATATAAAACCATCAAAATCTTTGTAATTGAGGAATAAAGCAATACTGTGCTGTCTCAGTTGTCATATAATCATGTCACCTACCAGCGATGATTTAACAGAACAGCATGCAGTCTGGCAAGAGTAATTTTCATCGTACTGATATTGTATTTTTGTTTGCATTTAATTATTATCTTTTTATGGTTTTATAGCTGGATTCAAGATGTAAACATTAGGAGTTTACACCTACTTTTATATCTGTAAGTATTTAGATAACATTATAAAAAGAATATAAGTCTATACTTCAGTGCATGAGTTTTTGTTTTTAAAGGAGTATATATTAATATATTACGTAAGTTTGATATAATTTCCCCTCTTCTCCATTATTCAGGTAGCCTGACAACTTGGCTCTACTAAGTAGATTTTATTTCATTTGGTTTCCCAGCCTTTTGGGCCCCTGTGAAGCTGAACTTCAGCATCCACACAGGTAACAGAACAGCACGGTTGCTACTCCCAACTAGATTGAAGCCCAGGTCATGGCACAATTCACTATGAAATGAGTTACCTTTGGAGGTTCTTAGTCTCTATTATGGGATGTTAGACCGTCAATCACAAGTTGTACACAAGAGATAACACAAAAGTGAGACTATCAGAGTCTTCTTAATACCTAAGGAGAATTGACATCCCATAACATAGGTTGGTTCAAGAAACTATTCAACTCTGGAGTGGTCTCCAGTGTGCACACATTCTTAATAATGAGCTTTCCTACACACTCTCCACCGACGTTCCAGTCTAGAAAAACAAGCAGTTTCCAGTGCGCTACATTTTATCCTAAGTATTTAGGCAGGGTTGGTGTGAGAAGTATAGGAAAATAGCCATCTCACATCCCAGGGCTTTCTTGCGCCCTGGTATACCAGTGGATATGAAAGACCATAGCCATAGTGTTAAGTTTTCAAATCCATCAGTCATGACAATGGAAACTTCACAAAAGAGCATTTTTGAAGTAAAAAGAGCTATAAACTCCTGTCAAGACACTGTATGTTAGCTTCAGAAAATGAGACATATTCCTAGACAGGGAATTTCGATGAATTAGGGTAAGTGGATGCTGTTGAGCAAATTCACCTATGAGGTTGGGCAGCTAAGACACTTAGTGGTCTGTTGACCGCCCGGTACTATTGAAGTAGCCATTCATCGGTTTTCCTGCAAACTGGAAACCGTTTTAAGAAAACTATGAGTACTCTAGTTATAGAAACAAAATTTTGGTAAGGAATTATATAACCTGCACCATGGACTGAATTGTGTCCTTTTCTAAATTCATATGTTGAAGCCCTAGCCCCCAGTGTGCCTGAATTTGGAGATGGGGCTTTTAGGAGGTAGTTAAGGTTAAGTGAGTTTATAAGGGTGAGGCCATAATCTGACAGGCTTGGGGGCCTTGTGAGAAGTGGAAAAGGAAGAGATCTCTCTCTCTCTCTCTCTGCCATGTGAGAACTCAGCAAGAAGGCGGCCACTTGCAAGCCACAGAGAGAGCCCCCACCAGAAACTGAATCAGCCAGAACCTTGGTCTTACACTTCTGGCCTCCAGAACGATGAGGAATAAATTTCTGCTAAGCCACCCAGTCTGTGGTACTTTGTTATGGCAGCTGGGGCAGACTAATATAAATTCCTTAGCAAATTTTCTTCTTTACAATATTTTTTCTTCATTTTAGCAGTTTTTAATAGAAGTCATAGATAAGATTACTTTATTCCTGCATCTTCTCAATTGTTTCGTCCTTGTATTTGCCGTTCTCCCTTCCTGCTTGGCAAGATTTGACTTTCAATTGAAGGATCTTTTTGCAGTTGTTGTCTAGTGTTAGCCTAGTGATAACCACCCCGCTGGGCTGATGCCCACAGGGACAGTTGTGCCATTACCCTTTTCCCGCTGCACCTGTTCAATGTAGATGACACACTTCTTCCCGTGAACCTGGATACCTTTGCCAATTTGCTGACCTTTATAGTGTCCGCACACAACCTGAACTTCGTCATCCTTTAGAATGGGCACAGATGGAGCATCGTAACTTCTGTCTCAGCTTTTTGGAAAGAGGGGAAGACTTGATCTTCCTATGAACATGGGAAGGTGCATGGAAATCCCTTTTGCGGGTCTTGCTTCAGTCAGAAGCCACAAAGGGATTAAACTTCATTTTGGCCACTCCACTTTGGTGATCCAACAATATTTTCAATAAGCATCCAGAACTCAATGAGATTTGAAATATTTCTGAAGCAGCTCCTACATGTCCGCATGCAATTTGTAGTCCACAGTGTGGGGTTCAAACTGTGATGCAGGTGGAGTTGGCTTTTGGAACCACGAAGCTTCAGGTTCTTCAACCTTTTGCTTTCCTTGTGTCTCACCTCCAAGCCCTGTGCAAACCCAGTAGGGGGTCTGCTGCTGACGCTTCCACCTAAGGGCAGGTAGCCTCCCAACACTGTTCTTGCTTTAAGTCTCTGAACTCCTAATTTGTAATGAAAGACTAACCACAGAGTGGATATAATTTTTTTTTTTTTAAATAAAGCTGGGTTGTTTTACCTTTTGTTGTCCTGGAAATCATACCACTCTTACTTAGAGGGAGGACTTACAGGCTGATGGATGAGTCATTTTCAAGTGATGTGGAGACTGCAGTGTCAGAAGAAATGGTGCCTGTTTCCATGTGCAGCTCTGTCCTTGCTCTTCCTGGAAGAAGAATCTTTGGGCTGGTCCAGCTGGATTTACTGTAAGCCTATTAACAGGAATGACCGGAGTGTTGAGGTGTTGCTCAATGTTTTGTCTGTTTGTTTATTTTGTAATTCCAGCCTCAGGACTAAGAGACTGCCTTACCTTGTGTAAATCTTCCTGCACTACCAATGTTATTTTCTCCTTTTCTTTCCCCAAGCGCAGAGCCAGCCACCTCCTTTTATGCTCTTTTCTTCCTTTGTCTCCTAAGGCTCAGATTCCAGCAATTAAAATCCATTATCCACTGTCCCCTCTGTCTCTTTACAGCATGAAGTTTTTGCTATAGATGCCACAGGCAATTTTTCAGTGATTGGATCATCCATTGCCTCGAATCCATTGATCCCCAATGTCTTAGCCTGTTTGGGCTGCTATGGCAAAATACCTTTGAATGGACAATTTAGAAATAATAGAAATGTATTCCTCAGAGTTCTGGAAGCTAGGAAGTCCAAGATCAAGGTGCCAGTAGATTTTCTGTCTGGTGGGGGCCCATTGCTCGTAGATGGTGCCTTCTCTGTCTTCATGTGGTGGAAGGGGCGAACAAGCTCCCTCAGGCCTCTTTTATGAGGACATTAATTACATACATGAGGGGGGAGCCCCACCTCTCAAAGGCCACACCTCTTAATACCATAACTTTGATAGTTGGGATTCAGCATATAAATCTCGGGGGGACACAGACATTCAGACCCTAGCATGCAGGGAACCAGAGAACGACCCTCCCGGATGGTACCGAACCATGATATTTTAGAGACAGAGCGAGTGAGCGAGGATTAAACTTTATTCATCTCTGTAGATCCAGTTTTGTGGTGCATGGCTTCTGGGAAATATTTGTTAACTGGTTGAGTAACTGATGAATGAATAAAAGTACATGGGTGGGAAACAGCTAGATGCTGCTTAAAGCCTCTCAGGAATGAGGTAGAAACTGGATAGATGAAAATAAGGTGAGTAGATATGAGAACCCTAAGAACCGACATTTCTGGAATATGGGGCATTGTGTTCCAGGAGCAAGAGTTCCCAAAATTCCCTATTGAATTACGTAGGACTTCAGGTTATTCTTCAGGAAGTGTGGTTATGAATGGATGTGTGCACATACCACATACCTACCTGTGGATTATACTGTACATAAGAAATGAGTGTATGGAAACAACCTTAATAAAACGAGAAAAGATGAGCTACAAAATATGGTTTGGATGATTAAGAGTTATATCGATTGTAGCTGCTTAAGCATCTACTAATCATGAAGCACAATATCATTTACATAAAGCAGTAATTTTATTGTGACTGATAGAATACTAAATTAACTTCAGGGAGATGTGGTTTTTATTGTGTACTGTGCGGGTGGAGTGGTTTGGTACCATAAATTCAAAACTCTGTATGACTATGACTACTGATAAATTGCATAGACTACAGTGCCTGACACATAGTAGGTCTTATTAAATATCCATGGATGAATATTATGCAGATATTCAACTGTGGAATTTTAGTAGCAATGAGCCAGTTGTATACTCCCTATACCTCTAACAACATCACTTTGAAAACATTTGCATTAGAAGACATGCATTTTTCAGTAAGGCTTTAATTTTTGTGATCTCCTTGTCTATGACAAATCCACATGCATATTTGTATATATAAACTTCTTTTTAAAGAACAAAGCCTAATGATCAGCCTAAAACAGGAATTCGATTATTGTCAACAGTAATCCAAAGAGGGTAGCAGTTTTAAAATATGCAACTATGTATCTTTGCAGTTGAGTAATATTTGTGGATCTTTTCGGTTTATTTTTTTCCATCTTGATTAAGGCATGCTTGACAAGTAAAAATTGCATATATTTAAAGTGTACAACGTGATGTTTTGCTATAGATATACATTGTGAAATGATTGCCAAATCAGGATAATTAACATATCCATCACCTCAGATAGTTATGATTTTCTTTTTTTTTTTCGGTGGTGAGAACACTTGAGATGAACTCTCAGCAAATTCCAAGTATAAAATACGTTATTATTAACT
The DNA here is from genome assembly GCA_004363605.1 of Indri indri. NCBI lineage: Eukaryota > Metazoa > Chordata > Mammalia > Primates > Indriidae > Indri > Indri indri. The sequence goes on along the minus strand of RJWJ010000623.1, from coordinate 20,159 downwards.
ATAGTCATCATGCTATACATTATTAGACCTGCAGAACTTACTCATCCTGCACAACTAAACCCTTACGCCCTTTGGCTATCTCCCCCTTTCTCCCAACCCCCTACCCCTGGCAACCACCATTCTATTCTACTTTTATGAGTTTGACATTTCAGATTCCATGCATAAGTTTGATCATGAAAGTATTTGTCTTTCTGTGTCTGGCTTATTTCAGTCAGCATAATGTCCTTCAGGTTTATTGATGTTGTCCCAAGTGGTAGGATTTCCTTCCTTTTAAAGGCTGAATAATATTCTATTGTACATATCACATTTTATTTTCAATTTAGCTCAGAGAACAAACATTACCAAAAGCCTACTAAGTGTGAGGTCCATGTAAGATAATTCCTGTGTTCGGGTCTGGGTAAAGACAATTTAAATACAGTCATGTATCACTTAACAGATGGGAATACATTCCAAGAAATGTGTCATGAGGTGATTTCATCCTTGTGCAAACATAGAGTGTACTTACACAAACCTAGATGGTACAGCCCACTACACACCTGAACTATATGGTATAACCTTGTGGTAGCAACCCTCAGGCCGCAGATGGGTGCCGATTCATGGCCTGTTATGAACCAGGGGCCCGCACAGCAGGAGTTGAGCAGTGGCTGAGCAAGTGAAGCTTGATCTATGTTTACAGCCACTCCCCATCGCTTGCCATCACCCCCAATCCCAGTCCGTGGAAAAACGGTCTTCCATGAAAACGGTCCCTGGTGCCAAAACAGTTGGAGACCACTGGAACCTATTGCTCCTAGGCTACAAACCTGTACAGCATGTTACTGTACTGAATACCACAGGCAATTGTAACACAGTAGTGTTCATGTATCTAAACATGTCTAAACATAAAAAATGTACAGTAAAAATACAGTTTAAAAGATAAAAATGGCACACCTATATAGGGAATGTACCAAAAATGGAGCTTGCAGGACTGGAATTTGCTCTGGGTGAGTCAGTGCGTGAGAGGTGAATGAAGGTGAAGGCTTAGGACATTACTGTACTGCCTTAGACTTCATAAACACTGTGCACTTAGGATACACAAAATCTATAAAAAATATTTTTCTTTTTTCAATAATAAATTAACCGTAGCTTACTGTAATGTTTTTACCTTATAAACCTTTAAAAGACCAAAGACCAGCCTCAGACTTTTCCTTCATTCCACTGTATATCTGAACACAATAGCTATAAATTATGAGGAAAAAGGTTGTGGCCCCAGAATTCTGTATCTTGAAGGATGTCATTCACATACGATGGCAACGGAAAGGACCCCTGTATGCTTCCTGAAAAATTTACTCAGACATAGATGATAACCACGTGGGATACAAGTAAAATTCAATAACTCAGCAATATGAGACACAGTAGAAAAGCACAGTGTTAATAAATATTATAGATGGCTAATAATGTTAGCGGTCTTCAAAAAGACTTTGAACGGCCACAAAAATGGCATTGAATCCTCAAAAGATGACAAAATAAACATTGCTCGTAAAGACGTAAAATGATATTTAACATTGTAAATTAAAAAAAGAAAATTAGAAAAAACCATTGTTATCTGTCAAGTAGGAACATTCAAAATATTAACCATCTCTCGATGTTGTGAAGCAATAACTCTCATTCTACTCACACTTTTTTTATTTTAGAAAGCTATTTTGCAAAATGAATTAAAAGTCACAAAAATATTCAAATCTTTTTACTCAACATTTCCCTTCTTAGCAATTTATCTCAAGAAATTAATTAGAGGTACACACAAGGATGTTAAAGTGAAGATGAAAAATTTGAACCAAACCAGCTACCCAATAATATGGGAAAGGTTTACTTAAAATGGGCCATTCATATAAAGAGATGGTGTGCAGCTTTTACAAGCCATGGTTGGAAGACTAATCAATGATTTCTTACATCACTTGCTCTACAGTATTTTATGAGAAATATACACTTAAAAATTCAGTAAGGTCTCAATTTTGTGAAATGTGTTTAAACAGAGAGTTTAAACATTAGAATGCTAAACGCCAAGATATTACCAGTCCTTAGGTATAGGATATAGGATTAAAATTATTTAACTTCCCTTCCTTGCATTTTTCTATATTTCCCAGTATTTCTTCAGTGGACTTTTTTTTTTAAAAAAAAAACTTTTAATTTAAGGAATTAAATAAAGTTTATTTAACAAAGATTATTTATAAAAATGTCTGTTAAAAACTTACTTTCTTAAGAAAACCCAGCAAAGATTATTTTTAGAAGCAAATGATTTCTCTCACTGACAAATCTATAAAGAAACAGAATATTTTACACTGCTACTGAGGCAAGGGAGGATGACGTAAGTCCGCAAAATTTTTGTGGAAATAAGTCTAGAAATGTGTAAATAATAGCTTCAAAAGAATTTCTTTTTGACCGATTTATTGGACTCTATCTTAAAGGCATAAAAATGTACTTTTACTTATAAAATATTTATGTGTATGGATGTTTATTGCAAAGAATTTGGAACAACCCAATCGTTAACAGTAAAAGAATGGGTTAAATGAAAAACAGTAGAGTCACTTGTTGTAATATTGGTCACTCATTAGAAATCATGTTGACAAAAATTATTCACTGGCATTGGAAGATACAATATAATACCAGTAAAAAATACAGGATACAAAATTGAAGTAAGATAAAAAAAATTGATAAATATGTAAATGATGGAAGAAAATATTCCAGAATATATTTGGTAATCTTCTCTGGTAGTGAAATTATAGAATATTTTTTAAAAATCTTACACAATTTTTAAAGCATATATATAAACATAAGAGCAATATAATCTTTTAACTACTCTCAGTGGCTTAAACACTATCTCCAAATTCCTTAACGTGTTATACAGGCCTGTTCCCAATCCATGCTCTGAACGTCTCCAGGCTCTTTCCCCACCACTGTTGAGTAGGACTTGGTGCTGTGGCCAACCTGGGACTTTTACAGCTCTCTGAGCAAGCTGGGTCCTTTTCTTGTGTGCCTGGGATAAGCTGTTTTGCTCCCAAGAATAACCTTCACTCTTTTCAACCCATTCTGGTTAATGGTTAAACAGGAAGATTGAATGTCAGATTAAGTATCAGCTTCTAGGGAAGCTTTCTAGATCCTTCCAGAGAGGTAAAGCATTCTTACTCTCTGATCTAATAATACTATCTACAATCTTCTCTTATGGCACTTATCACACTGTCTGAAGATAATTCATTTGTCTGTGTCTTTCACTAATATGTAAAAGGCTTGAAAAAGTAGCATGAGTGTCTGTTGTATAGCCTACAGTATCTCAGCGGTACTGTGGGTACTCAATTATAGGCACTCAATTAAATAGTTTTCAATTAATGGGTTATTGATTACACACGCTTTAAATTCCTAAAACTATAATCACCTATCAAACCAATCACCCTTGAAAACAACTCACAAGGATTCATTATTCTATTATAATTTTTAATTTACAGTATAAACTATTAAATGTATTTAGCAATCCATGACACATATATTAGTGTCACAGAAATATTTATATGTATAGGTTTATTGAACAAGGTAGACTTAATGGAATACCAAAAAAAAAAAAAAGAATTCTTTTTCTTAATACCTCTTCTGCAAACCTTGCTCTGTAGATCCATATCTTTGTGCTCCTGAGTAAAGTATTGGCATGTACTGAAACTAAAACCTTACTATTGAGATAATAATAAGTTCTCTTATTATTCTTTCAGATGGAAGAAAATCCAAGGCCAGTGTGATGTCAAAATGCCAAGTTCTCAAGCAATTTGAAACTTTTCATCCTTCTCTAGTTCAAATCTGATTACTCAACCAATGTGGAATTTCTCTTCCTCCCCAGGTCTAATTGGCTGTATATTCCAGGGGTGGGGAAACTTTTCATGTTGGAAGGCCACATTAATTTAGCTCTAATCAGAAAAGGCCACATTCAAGAAGCTTCAATTAGATATACTTGAAGATGTATGTTATTTTGTAAAAATCTAACTACTATGTACTTAATAATTTCAAAAAATGAAAACTATTTTTTAATTTTCAAGTTTACTAACCTTTTAATGACTTTGTTATGTCTGCTTTTTGTTGGAAAGCATTAGAATATTTGGTTGCAGCATGGAGATCCATGGTTTCAGTTGATCCTCAGATGGGTGTCAGTCATTTGTGACCTTAAGGATGTTTTGATTTGAGTTAGGTAGGAGACATAGATTCACAGCAATAAGTGATTGAAAAGCAAGAAGGCATTTTTCAGGCATGTTTTCGAAGGCATGGGTATTCTACTGCGTTTCTCCATATTTCAGTTGGATCTTTCTTAGCATCAAGCAATGACTTTAAAGTGTCATCTACTGAGAGCCCAATTAATTCCATCTGCAGTTCTTTAGGCACCTTGGTAATATCAACTAGGTGAGAATGAAATGTTAATTTGAGTGTGATGTCATGATTCTCAAAGTTAGTGAACCTTTCATTATATTCGCCAATTAGTAAGTCTATAACAACTGTGTATTCTTCAAATGATTCACACATAAGATCCTGCTCATCCATGACCTTTGCTAACTGGGAAAAATGTTTATCCAAAATTTCCTTTTGAAGAAAAACTGTTTTGAAAAAAGTTAGCTTTTTTTTTTTTTGAAATGCTTGGATTTTTTTGCCACATATCATATATAGACTTAGCGTTACCTTGCAAAGAACTACTCAAGTCATTTTAATTTGACATGATATCACACAGAAATGCTATGTTCCTGTAGAAGTCTTCTTTCAATAATTCACATTGCTGATTCTGTTCTTCATAAACTATAACTATCTGTTCTCCCAGAGATAAAATTTTGGCTAACACCTGTCCCTGAGATGCAGAATGATATGGCAAATTCACACTGAATACCTCATTTTTCAACTTTAGCATATTATAAAATTGACAATGCTATGTTGCATATACAGGAATATAGTTAGCAATATTTATAGGTCATTGCAAAGTGTCACTGAGAATAGTAGCTACAGCACAGAGATTTTGCTGATGCAAGATACAATGAAAAGAAATGACAGCATCTGGATCTGTTAGTATTTCTTTTTATCTGTGCAATAAACCCTTCATGTTTTCCTGCCATGGAAGGTGCACCATCTGTACACACACTCTCTAAATTGACCAAATTCAGTCTAACTTCAAGACATTTATCTTGAAATATATTGAAGTTCCCCATGTTCTGTTTGCAAGAGTGACCAAAGTGAGTAACTCTTCATAGCAAAAAAAAATTTTCTGTTATGACCCGAAGGAAGTATAAAAACTGAGCTGAGTCAGTAGTATCAGTTGATTCATCCAAAGCGATTGAATAATATATATTTTCCTTTTGAAGTATTGCATGAAGTTATTCTGTTAAGTTGAAGGCTAATCATGCTGCCAATCAGTTATGGTTCTCCTTGAAAGAGTCAGTTGTTTGTACTTTGAAACGTTATCAGAATCTAAGCATCCTACAACTTCAACAATGCATTCTTTCACGATTTCTGCATCACTGAATGGCTTCCAATTTTTCCTGAGTATATAAGCTACTCTATAAGTTGTTTCGGTGGCATTATTTCCAGGTCTTATTGCTGCTTGAAAGAATTATCTTTGCTTTTGCTTTTCATCTTTTAATTTCTGCAATATAATCTTTTGTGCCTCTCCCTCTAATTTAAATTACTGTGGTCCTTATGAGTGTCATAACACTGATGAGCACTGAATTTCTTTAATGTTGACATTGCAGTATCCAAAGTAAGAAAATCATCTTATCTTTAGCAGAAACAAGATAATATTGCAATTCCCAATTCTCATTAGAAAATCTGTTTTCTTGCTTCAGCATTTTCTTGGTCTTCTTTGACATGACGGGCTTTTAAGCAGACAGAATTAAAAAATACTGTTGAGCTGTGCAACTATTCACAAATTCTACTTCAAACAAAAACATAGTGCAGTGCACCATTGTCAAAAGCTAATAACGGACTGGTGTACTTGACCCCCATAAACTCTCACCAACCAGACTCATGCAGTAGTGGCTCCAGTCAGGTGGGGTTAAGTTAAAACTAAATCATGAGAGTAGCAGCCGTTGATTTGGTCCGTATGGTTTACTAATGTTCTAATTATGCTGGTCAATCTAGGAGGATTATTTTGTTGAAATTTATTTCATTCTTTGGTATGTTAAATATGTTCATTTTAAAAATAAAATAAAAATATAAAAGATGAACAAAAATGTATGAATAAAAGTAAAAGGATTTGCTCTGTAAAATTTGAATTCAGTCAAAACGCCATGTTTAAGGACCTAGAAGGCCATATGTGGCCTTAAGGCCGCAGGTCCCCCACCTCTGTTATGTTCCATGAGCTTCCCTTCCTTTTCCACTTACCAATTTTCCGATTCTCTCTCTTGCAGTTGGGTTTGGGCTAGTGACTAGTTCTGGCAAACGGGCTGGAGGCAGTTAAGAGTGAGGCGAGTTATCCATTCTCTTCGTCCCCTCGTGCAGCTGTAGGTTGAGATAGCAGCATCACAAGACGGTGGATGCTCATTATTCTGGATACCCGAATGAATCAATGGAACAAAGTCCCCTTCCAATAAGCACTGAATATATAGCATGAACATGAAATAAATCTTTGTTGTGTTAAGCTATTGAAATATGGGTGTTCATTTGTAACTGTGGTTATCTTATTCTATCTGACTAATTCAAATAGAATTGATGAATTAGTCTTTTTCACTCTAACTGTAATTAGCTGGAATTTGACGTGCAATCCTTCCTTGTGTTTCTGTCCGCCTCCGCCCTTTTTTCCCCTCACTCTTGAGATTGCATTGGCTTATCTTTTTCTCCTTCATGATTTTCTCCATCCCATAACTCTGCGTCAAGACCCATCAAAATTGACTGATCCATTCCTGATCATCTAACTCCACCCCACCACTCTGCCACACTGTCCACCACCTCTTTTCTGGAATGCCTAGACTGCTGTGATAACTCCGCATCCATCCATTGCCTTATTTATCCTGTATACTGTGCCGCACAGCTTTGATTATGCTATTTGCTCAGACACCTCCTGTCCACAGATGTCATCTGAACTCTTCTTAGGCTGACATTCAAGTCTTTCATGTCAGTTTTACCCACTCTGCCATTATGACACCTGTTTTTTCCCCTACATGCCCCTGCTGCCTAAAATCAGGCTGATTCTTCTATAAACACACATCACTTCCTGCCTTGGCTCATATCAGATGCTTTCTGGCCAGACAGTTCAAACCATGGCCACCTTTTGAGCCCATCTGAGGCACCTCTTCCTCCATGAAGGAGCTCTCACTAGGCCTTTCCTTCCTCTGAACTCCTTGTATGTACTGTCTATAGCTCATCTGTGTGCTGCTTTTTCACATTTTAGGGTTCCAAAACCTGTCAAGGAAATTGTGGTTTCTTTCTTCAATAAATTCTTAGAGATGTCTGCATTCAGACTCTAAGGAATAATCATTTCATCAATCCTATGCTTTAATAACAGTCTTAAGAAATAACTTATGTAAATCGAATCTAATTTTCTCGTCTAAAGTATCAATCAATGATTTGGAAAAGATAGAAGCCTGAACAATAATACTAATTGTAAATGTTCATTACAAAGTTCTATTTATTATTTTAATTATTAGTATAGTTTTTCTTTTAACTGCTCTGTAAGATATATAAAATTTCAATTCTGTCAAAATTGATGAATTGATGTCTCTGGGTAAAGCCAAGGCCTATGAGCTTATTTGAAATTTACTTGTGTTGTCGATTTACTAAGTGAAATGTGTTCTTCAAGAAACCAAGTGTTGGCCAGGCACGGTGGCTCATGCCTGTAATCCTAGCACTCTGGGAGGCCGAGGCGGGAGGATCGTTTGAGCTCAGGAGTTTGAGACCAGCCTAAGCAAGAGTGAGACCCTGTCTCTACTAAAAATAGATAGAAATTATCTGGACAACTAAACATATATAGAAAAAATTAGCCGGGCAGGGTGGCGCATGCCTGTAGTCCCAGCTACTCGGGAGGCAGAGGCAGTAGGATCACTTGAGCCCAGGAGTTTGAGGTTGCTGTGAGCTAGGCTGATGCCACAGCACTCTAGCCTGGGCAACAGAGTGAGACTCTGTCTCAAAAAAAAAAAAAAAAAAAAAAAAAGAAACCAAGTGTTGTGCATTGAATTGTGTATCCCATATGAGTTGTTGAAATCCTAGCCCCTAATACTTCAGAATGTGACCTCATTTGGAAACAGGGTTGTTGCAGATATAATTAAGATAAGCTCATACTGGAGTAAGGTGGGCCCTTGGTCTTGGTATAAGAAGAATAGAAAGATACAGGGAGGACCTGGCAATGTGAAGGCAGGGCAGAGATCAGAGTGATGCTCCCACAAGCCAAGGATTGCTGGCAACACTCAGAAGCTGGGCTAGAGGCATGGAACAGATTGTCTCTGAAAACCCTCAGAAGGAATCAACCCTGCCACCCCTTGATTTTGGACTTCCAGCCTCCAGAACTGTGAGAGAATGTTTTTCAAAAAAATGTTGTTTTAGGCTATCTGGTGTTACTTCGTTACAGCAGCCCTGGGAAACTAGTACAACAAACATTCAACATTACTACCTTTAACAGCAGATACTACATCACAGGGGTCTGTGAACTATGACCGGTGAACCAAATCCTGCTCATTACTTGTTTTCATAAATATGAAATTATTGAAAGATAGCCATGCTCATTACTTTAGGAATTATCATGGCTTCTTGCATGCTCTAATGGAAGAGTTGAGTAGTTATCACAGAGACTATCTGGCCCACAAAAACCTAAAATATTTACTGTCTGGTCCTTTACAGAGTTTTCCAATCCTTTAATGAGAAGGTTGACAATGTGTAAGAGTCTAACTGCGGATTTTTTTGTTTGGCTCTCAAGACCAAGATTCATTCTTGTGTCTATATTAGTTGGGATGGGCTAGGCTATGCTGCAGTAACAAACATCTCCCAAGCGTCAGTGTTTTAACACAGTAAAGGCCTATTTCTCATTCACATGATATCCACTGTGAGTCTGGGAGACTGCTCAGTGCAGCGGTTTGCAATGGAGTCTGCCTTAATCTAAAATGTCTATCATTTCATATGCTTCTGTCAACCTTGCAGATTTAGAGAGACCAGAGAATTGCTAAAGGTTTTTTCATGCCCCTGCCTGGAAGTGACATACTTCATTTCCTCTTACATCCATGGGCCAGAAACAGTCATGTGACTCTGACTAACTACAAGGAGACTGGAGAAAGTAGGTTAACTAATAGTATATTTATAAGTATTATTAGCTCCACCATACTTCTACATTGTTGGGGTATGAGTCCTAATAAGACTAGCACTTCAATGACCTCTGGCACCAAAAATATTCTCTAGTAATGTTGTTGAAGAGTCACAGGGAATACTACTTAAGGTAATTTCTTAAGAATCTTTTAGTCATTCATAAACCTGTGATCTTTATAAATAGTGAGATTTGGTTTGTGTGTGTGTGTGTGTGTATGTGTGTGTGTGTGTGTGTGTTTTGAGACAGAGTCTTGCTCTGTTGCCCAGACTAGAGTACCATGGCATCATGATAGCTCACAGCAACCTCAAACTCCTGGGCTTGAGCAATCCTCCTGCCTCAGCCTCCCAAGTAGCTGGGACTACAGGTGTGTGCCACCATGCCCAGCTAATTTTTTCTATTTTTAGTTGTCTGGCTAATTTTTTTCTATTTTTAGTAGAGAGAGGGTCTTACTCTTGGTCAGGCTGGGAAATTTTGGAATCATCATAAATGATGGTTTAAGAAATACCTTTTGTGACTTATAGTACCTTAAGATTAATAGCTCCAAATAAGAAATATTAAAAATCTGAATATGTACACCCTGGCATCAGGCTATAAGCATGTTTAAGCATTATGATTAATCTCTGCCATCTTCATACATGTGAAGGGAACTGGGTCCAGAAGTCACATACTTTAGTTGTATATGCAAAAAGAGATATTATGTATGTAGGTTTTTTTCATATAGGTGTGTAGGTTTTTTTTTTTTTTTTTTCTGGACACAAGCAAGTAGATAAAAGAAAACGAAATACCAAAAATAAAAAAAAAAAATTAAACATAAACCTTTCCAATCCCAGCTGTTACTTCCTAGGTAAAAGTGAACCGAGGAATGAAATGAGAGCTCAGGGGAGTATTGTTCCATCTACGCCCTGCCTTATACAGGAAGTTGTCAAGAAAAAAGGTCAGTGGGTGCTTGGGAGGAAAAGTTCCTGGGGCAGGGTTTACAGCCCATGGTGCCCAGACACCACGACTGCTGTGATTGTTCTTCCTGTGGTGGTGGGGCCTGTTCAGATGCTGTCAGGATGAGGTAATTCCTCATTTCCCTGCCTTCCTGCATTGGACACTCCCGAGTCCATGCTCTGTCTATACCGTGTTGGCAGCTGCTTCCTTGCTCTCTGTGGGTGCCAGCCTGGCAGACTGGAAGGGAAGGAAAGTTTGGTTCCTCTTATAGAATTTCTCGGAATCTCACCACTTTCTTTCACTGTGCAGCCGGAGGGGATGGGTGGGCGGCCCTGTGATCTTTGTCTTCATTTAAGAGATTTGTTTTTGCACGTCCACTGAAGCTGATCATTGTCTTCCAATCACTTTGGTGCCATCTTAGCCTTGAGGTTTATCTGAAATGCGATTGTTGCTGATTGGTTGCTTCTAAACATGCCAGGGTAGCCATTTGAAATTGGTGAGAGTGAGGGTTTTTCTTTTGTTTTCTTTTGAGAATGGTCAAACCAGTTTGCTTGAAAGTATAATTATATACTCCAATTTTCCTCATAAAACCTCAAAACCTTTGGTGTAATCACCTGAACCATCTAGGGGTGGGGAACCTGTGGCCTTAGGCCACATGTGGCCTTCTGGATTCTTGAGTGTGGCCTTTAGACTGAATCCAAAGCTTAGAGAACAAATCCTTTTATTATTAATAAAGGGATTTGTTCTGTGAAGTTTGGGTTTGGTCGAGGGACCGCACTTGGGGATCTGGAGGGCCACATGTGGCCTTGAGGCCACAGGTCCATATCCAGGCCAAGGGTCAATAAAACCAAGAAAAGAATATTCCACAAAAAGAAGTAGAACTTTATCACACATAGCACTGTCCCACATGATAGCACATAAATAGGTATTAAAACTATAGACACAGCAAATTCATTCTTCTTACTAGGAGAAAAGCTTTTAAAATATAAAATCAAGTTGTGTCATAAGCATGGCAATACAGATTTATTTGAGCTACTGAACTCGATAGATTTTTAAGTTGTATACATTTATGAAGCATAAGAAATATTAAGTGGATCTTAGTAAGAGATGGAATCAGTTATACTGACATGAATTTGACCAATCACATATGCATAGTTGTAAGAAACCAGCTACTTGCCAACTCGAACTTAACTGCCATCAATGTGAGAATCTATAAGAACCAAAATTATGCCTTTATAAAGTTTGCCCATAAACGTAATCTCATTTATTTGCATTTATTTCTTATGAGGTAGGTATTATGATTCTCATCGTTCTGGTTAAGAAACTGAGGCTTCATAGGGTTAGTGACCTCCCTAGGATCACCTGGACATTGCATGACCTTGGGGCTCAAGTTTCCGATGCCAAATATGTGTTCAAGAGGTTCAGAAAACAGGAAAAACTACTCTCAGTTCTTAATTAGCCATCAGAGCTATTTGTTCATTAAAATGTTTAGATATTTTCCTCACTTGAGTGTTCATAAATGGTTCTACATGACTTAGGAGTTGCTTTGCATCACTGCATGTGGAAAATTTCTTATACATAATGTACATGCTTATTCTAGGGATCAGTCTACTTGACCATTCCAGGTATTTTGATCTTGTTCTTGGGGATGTTTCATTGATAGGGGTTTAGGGTAGGCTTTTGGTTTACTTTAGGCACATTTTTTATGTAAAGTTTATAATCTCAAACAGTAAAGTAATCTGATCATTTTTAAATGGAAAAGGCTAAGGAAGTTTCATTTTGAAAATGATTAACTTTTATTTTTGCATAAGATTATTTCATATGCTTCTCATTTTACTGTAAGTAAGTACCCCGTATATGTAAAAACAAAAAGTAATGTGCCTGTGGAACCAATATTAATTATCCCAAGAAAAATGTGTAATAATTATAGTGGGAAAAGTCCTGTAATAATAATAAACATAAAATAAAAATAATAAAATATTTATTAGTAACTTAAATGTACTAAAATCCAGGACCCAACATCTCTGGATAAAGAATCCCTATTTCCAATGTACCTTGGCAAATTTCCCTTTTCTCCTGGCTATCAGGAAGCTCAGAGTCTAATTTATGGCATACTTTGCACTTCATGGCATTCCCAATTTCTTCTGCAAGATTTTTCCTGATACTTTGAATTTTAAACCAATGGGATATACATTTTAATTGTAATTTGTCTCCATTCCATTATGGAAGTTGATGTGATTTGTTTAACATCATTTCAGCATTTATTAAACATCTGCTATTTAGGAGATCTGGAGATACAAAGATAGGTAAAACAATAGCCTCTGCCCTCAAACCAATTATGAATTCACAAAGAGAGAACTAAGTAGCTAACTAAATATGCAAATAAACAAATAGCACATGCATAGATACGAACATGAGTCTAGAATGCCACATGAATCAAAACTATCCTTTAGTTGTCAAGAAATTAATGGATCGCCCATCCCATAGCAGGGTAGGTGCACAATAGATATTTGCTGAGTGGATGAATAAATTCATGCCTGGCCAAAAAATTATAAAATATAAATATAAATACATAATAAAAGAAATAAAATTTCATGGAAAACAATGTTACATGTTAAAAATCTGAGGAATGATATAACTAATTCTAGAGTGATCTCAAAAGAGACAGAACATGGTATTCAGGTTCTCCCCATCCCACCATTTCAAGGAGCAGAGCAGCTGGAAAGTGCTGTCTACTTCTTGGTGCTCCAGGGTTCCACGCTGTTCAATAAGTGCCTGCTTCCCGAAAGATCCTTTGAGGTGGGGGATAAAAAGGAAGAAAAGGGACAAAAAAAAAAAAAAAAAAATCCTAAAATGAGATACGATGGCTGCAACCAACTGGATTACTGATGTTGCATACTTTTATGAAGCTAGTGATATCTTACCAATATGTAAAGTACAATAAGAACTGATTTGGAAAGAAAAAAAAGGTTTATTGAGTATGTTCCATAATGCTTTCAGAGAATCTACTGCTGCAAGCACTGAAAAGGTCATTTATTAAATAGATTCGACATAGTTGAAAGCATCTTATATCTTCCAAAAATGAGCAGCAAGCCAGGGAGAAAGGAATTGTACATCTCATTAGGCATCCTGTAATCCTGCAGCCTGTCTTTGGAAAGGCCTGTGTAAGGTAACTATTTCCTCCTTTTCCTATCTTATCTTGAGAATGGAGAAGGTTAAGGCAAAGAGAGCAAAGAGCTTTGCAAAGGCTCTACAGATCGGGCTAAATCGAGTTCCTCTTACCTCTGCTTGTTATCAAAGCTGCCCATGGTACAAAAAGTGCTCTTTGTCACACAGAATTGTACTTGTAAATGTATTGCAAAACCTGAGTAAGACTTGCTAGAGCAGTCCAATCTTGTTTGTGCAATAAAAATAAGTGAAGGTTGAGAGCATTCTGGCAACCAAAAATCATGCCAATACATTTTACCCCGTTTGCCATCTATTCCAAATCCATTAGGTCTTTGCTGAAATGCAATAGTTTTGGCTTAAAGACCATCAGTATGTGAATGGCCTAAATGTTCACATTCTGCTGAGGAACAAAAGGAACCAAGGAAAGAGCTTCCATATCAAAGCCTTCTTTGAAAGAAACTTGCCCTTGAGGACAATTGAAAAGATTGGGAGAAGGTTTGGATTTAGACCCTGCTGGGGCCTTAAACTATTTTGCATTAACGTGTCATTGACTAATCCATGGCACCGAACACACCGTGCTAGGTGGAAATGTTTATTTTAGATCTTCCATCTGATTTTCTCCATGCCCACTTCCATGTTTATTTACGTAATCATTCTAGGTCATATTTGTGTGATCACTCTGACTTTTAAAAAGTTCTCTGTTTATATTTCCTGAGAATCTTCGTCAGAGCTGGACTTCTGGGTACTTATCAAGTCTTCGTTGAGCCTTCACTACATCAAGGCTCAGGGCTGGCTCTAAGCAAAACTGGAGGTGGGAAAGCTTCCAAGTTTAGTGGTCTCGAGCCCTCACTTCTGATATTTCTCCCAACTTACTCCCCTTTTCCTTCTCTTCCCTTCCATCAGTCACTATTGCTAATTAAAGACTCTCCAAGGCACTACAGCACCTGGCCCACCTCTCCTTGCACGGGCTCCTGTGTGCTTGGGCTCCCTCCCAGGCCCGACTTCGCTGGCAGGTGCTGGGGGCCGCCCAGCACGGGCCTCCCTGGATCTCCAGGCAGAGCGTGGCCTCCCAGAGACAGTGTGCATCTAGGGTCATGAGGGGAGCTCATGATGGACAACAAACATGATCCTTCCAGCCCTGTGCTATTGACCCCTTAGGTCTGGGGTGGGGCCGGGGAACCTTTATACTTAAAAAGTGTCCCAGCTAATTCTTATGCAATCAGAAATCAAATATATATTTTTCAATGGCTGCTCTTACTCCAAGGAGAGCTCAATTATGATGAATTTTAGATAAGCAGGTGGAGAAGGTGAGACCTTTTTGGAAGCATTTGCTTAAAGTGATTAAGCTCTGTGGAGGCCCGGGACCCAGGGCAAGTCTTATCCAAGAATAATGCATTGTTGGCCCGAGACCCCGCCTCCCCCAATTCCCTTCTGCTTTGTTTGCCTGCAGGGAGCCACAGAGGATGTTAAAGATAAGGCTGAGTGGAAACTCACCCAGGTGCAGCCAACTGATAGCCAATCAAGAGGCTTCTATATAGAAAACTCCCCTCTGAGTCATAGAGCACATCCTTTTGAAATACTGTTGTGAAAATAATTATTTTTTAGGGGACAATGCTTCCAAATTGACAGTAATGTACCCAGCCATTTGTGTAGTTCAGCCACCCTCAGACTTTTTGGTCTTAGAAAACCTATGCTCTTAAAAATGATTGACAACCCCAGAGAGCTTTTTAAAATGCAAGTTGCATATATCAATATTTACTTTATTAGAAATTAAAACAGAAATATTTTCAATAGTTATTAATCCATGTAAAATAACAATAATAAACCATTACATTAACATCCATAACACATTTTTATGAAAAATATGTATATTCCAAGACAAAAATAATTCAGGAGAAGAATGGCATTGTTTTACATTTCTACCTATCTCTTTAATGTCTCACTTAAGAGAAGAAAGCATGATTCTTAAATCTGCTTCTGAATTCAGTCAGTTGACCGGTTGTGATATTGCACTTCATGTAGGATTTGGGAAATATTACACACTTGTGGGATAATGTCATTTACAAAGATGAATAACATCTTGGCATTATTATCAAACAGTTTTGACCTTGTGGACCCTCCCCAAGGTCGTGGGGATCCTTGGCATATCCACTTTGAGAACCACTGGAGAGCTCCTCCTTTCCTTCCTCTCTTGTTTTTTGGTTCTCATATGGACAGGATTTTAAGTACAGATATAGTGGAATATTTTTCTTTGTGAACACAACATACAAATAGTAGTTCTTAATAATACTTTTAAGAATGTTCTAAAAGAAATATGTCATTGAAGCAGCATGAGAATAGTCTTCTTTCGTAAATGTTATGTGTTGAATAATCTTCATGAGTTGAATTTAATCTCATGTTGATTCTTTCAAGAACAACATTCTATTCCAAAATGCCTGCACCTTCTGGAAATATAAGGAATCTAGAAATTTGTACGAGTGATGGTGGAATGTGAGACCCACTTGACTTCCTGGGGACACAGTTCACTTTGGAAATGGGCAGTTTGATGAATTGTTGAAATGGTGTGTCATGACACAGCAGTTAGATTTTGCTTATCACATAAATGCCAGATGTGGATGGACATACCTCACACAGTGTCTACTGAAGATTAAGACTAAAGTGGTAATAGAATTCTGTCCTGGACCTTGTGGCTAATACAATGACTATGTGAGAATAAATGGTGTGTGCATGGTGTGTGTGTGTATGTGTGTGTGTGTGTGCGTATGTGTTGGGGGGTGTGATGCAGAGGTTCCCAGATTGTAACATATACATTTTTATGATGTAAGCACAATGGTTATAGGGAAAATATAGCTTATTCTATGTTGGCGAGGATGCAGAGAAAACGGAACACTTACACATTGTTTGTGGGTGTGTTAATTAGTACATCCTCTATGGAAAACAGTGTGGAGATTTCTCAAAGAACTAAAAGTAGATCTATCATTTGATCCTGCAATCTCACTGCTGGGTATCTTCCCAGAGGAAGAGAAATCAGTATGTCAAAAAGATGCCTGCACTCCTGTGTTTATCACAGGACTATTCACAGTAGCAGAGATATGGAATCAATCTAAGTGTCCATCAATGGATAATTGAATAAAGAAAATGTGGTATACGTACACAATGGAATACTACTCAGCCATAAAAAGGAACGAAACTATGTCTTCTACAGCAACATGCATGGAACTGGAGCCCGTTACCTTAAGTGAAACAAGCCGGAGATGAAAAATATCACATGTTCTCACTCATAAGTGGGTGCTAAAATATGTGTACGCATGGACACAGAGAGTGGAATGACAGACAATGGAGATTTGGAAAGGTAAGGAGTTGGGAGTGGCGTGGAGGATGAGAAATTACTTAATGAGTACAATATTTGTTATTTGGGTGGATACCCTAAAAGCCCTGACTTCACCATTACACAATCTATGCAAGTGACAAAATTGCACAAGCACTCCATAAATTTATAACAATAAAAATAAATTAAAAGACAAAAAATAACACCCTTCAGTCTTAGTAACATGCCAGTGGCAAACCTAGTTATTCTGCCTTTGCTTAGGGATAACTTGCCTCCTCTCTGTATACTCCTGTATAGAGTTCTTGGTTGTAGTTACCTTTCCAATTAAAAAAAAAAGTTTCTCTGTGTCAAGTTGTCTTACGCCCAGTGCTTTGGTTTAATGGGAATTGCGATATTAAGTACATGTTAGAACTGGGCCTTGGCACTGCGCACGGCCGTCCCTCAATCAATATGGATGGCAAACACATCCTGATTGTGAACGTGCGTGTACAAATACCCAGATGTTTAGATTCAGTCAACCATTCTCTAGTTACACAACTGTAATCAAAAGCTGACCTTTTTATTTCACCTGTGTCGACATTTAAAAACCAATTCGCTTACTTGTAGACAGAAACTAATCAGAATGTGAATATTCTAACACATCAAGTGAAATTAAGATTTTTTTTTTTTTTTAGATTTTGAAACGTTGGTCCTTCTTCATGTCTTTATTGTTTTTGTTTTATTTTGTTTTGTTTTTTAGAGACAGGGTCTCACTTGCTGTGGTATAATCATAGCTTACTGTAACCTTGAACTCCTGAGCTCAAGCAATCTTCCTGCCTCGGTCTCCCAAGTAGCTGGGACTACAGGCATGAGCCACTGTGCCCGGCCCATGTCTTTATAGTTAATGCCTACATTTCTCCATTTTGATTTTAACGCCTAACTGAAAATAATTTCTTTGATTTTTTAAAAAATTTACTTCATGCATTATTATACACAGACGTGATTATTATTTTAACAGAAGTAGTAAATGTCACAACTATTATTTCCATAATAATATGTTATCTCAATAACCTCATACATTCTTAAATAAGAATATAGACCTTGGGACTCTGGCCATGGAAGCTCTGGGCATCTCCTTGCTGTGGCTATGGCAAGACCCCTTGGACGCCTATGCACACCTTCATTCTTACACTTCCCGGTGCTTCTGCTCACATCCTCTACAGATTCCTTCTCTGCCATTGTTCTATTTCATCACTAGTCTCTGTTCATCTTTTTCCATCCCTTGTCAGAGCCTGATCCTAGTTTTTAATCCCCATCACTGTACCCCCACCCTGCAAAAAATCTTCTCCTGGACTTATGGTGGGCTCACTTCCAAGAGCCATGTACAAGCATGGGAGGTATGGATGGAAGGTTGGCGTGCTGTAGAACATGTGTGTGTGTGTGTGTGTGTGTGTATGGCCTTGGATTAGGATGCATCATTTTGGTGGTGCTAATGCAATCTGCTTTCCTGGTAGCCTACTTTATCCCTGATTTCCAATCAGTAAGTATACTGGTGGCATTCTGCCATTTCACTCCCATACATATCTTTCCACTTCCAAAGAGATTTCTTGGGAATAGACAAAGCAATGGGACAGGAACCAAAATAAGTCTTGCCAGGTAGTAAGACCTTCCAACGTGACACATAACAGGTCACATCTTTATGTGATTTACTATCTGCAGCTAAGTCTGCCCCACTGTGGGCCACTTATAAACGTCAGGAAAGGATTAAACAACTAAAATTCCAGGTTCCTACACTGAAAGGAGGGGAATATATGTGATGCTATAGCCCTAAAGCAACATAAAGAGAATCAATAATTTTTGTGATGCAGAGAAGGTTATTTTGTCAGTTCCAGCAAACATTTTGCAGAATAAACATTGTGGGCTAATGAACCCCCTTAAATTCCAACATGTCATGGATTTGTGTAGTTGCAAATTAGACTTAGCAGTATGTGGTGCTATGGAAAATCCAGCATAATACTTAGAGTTACCGCTACTCCTTGAGTTAATTGTGTGAAAAATCTTTGCAATTATTTTATCAGCCCAGATTCAAGGAAATGATGAGTGTAGAGGGTAGACCAGAGAAAGAAAACAGAGGGAATCCCAGATGACAGGGAGCCAAAATGACAACAGAAAATGAGGAGGATGCAGTTAGGACCCAGCTGGAGGCTTAATCACTTAAGGATTTTTGCTAAGAGCACGGCACAACATTTTAAAAAATTCAACAATTTGTACCAAATCTTGGTTATGGACCATTCTTCAGTTCAGCTTGGTGAGAACCCACTGTGTGTTCCCTACAAGGCATTAGACATGGGGACAAAGGTGTCTCAGACGGTATTCCTGCCCTCAGGGAGCACAGGTCTGGTGGAGAGGAAAGACGGACGGCACAGTGCGGTGTGATGGAGCCAGAATGCAAGACAGTCATCACATCAGGGAGCCACTGGGCTCAGCATGGGAGGCAAAGGCCAGACCAGCGGGGAGGAGTGGGCTGCCACCCAAGGTGTGGCCAGCCTCCTGGGGCTTCTACTGCAAGTGATTAAGCACCACTGGTGCCCTCAGGGAGAGAGGCAGATCCAGGGGACAAAATCCTCCAATGGCTGTGGTATGCCACCCAGGTGCAAGGGGAAGGTGGGGGGGAGGAGCCTGGGGCCTGGGCAAATACCAACGATGTAACAGGATGAGGCAGGAAAAAAGGAGGAGAGAGAGTGCTGAGGGTGGGGGAGGGGAGGACGATCATTATTTTGCTGTATTTATTAAGATTCCTGATAAAATAACGTTTTTGGGAGCAAGCAACCTTTCCTGACATAAAGGTTATCTGAAAACAGGTCTGAAAAATCAAACATGATAAAGTCAAACTGCAGACTTACATGCTGATAGGAAAGTATTATGCAACGAAAATTAAATTAAAAAAAATCCTTAATACTACTGACCTTTTAGACACAATGCTTGATAATATATTTCCAACATGTCATTCTTTTTTTTTTTTTGTCTTCTTCACAACTGAATGCATGCAGTCCATCAGGTTAAATCAAGTGAATAAAGAAGCCTCATTTTTAGCAGGCTTAGCAATGTTCATCTTTATCTCTGTTGTATTACGTGTATGAGAATTGTTATATATCTCTATCGATGATGTCTGCTTTCATCTGTAGCTATTTTTTAATTTATTTATTATTCATTCACTCATCTGCAATAAGGAGACCATTTCAATTTTTTCACCTCTGACCAATGGTCAGATATTGTCGCGCCCCCTCGCCAGCAAGGACGACGCGGCAACCGGAGTTCTTCTGAGCGTGCTTTATTGAGGCTCCTTACAACTTACATTATGCGGAAGACGCCGAAAGCGGAAGGGTGCAGGCTTATATAGGTTGGGCTACGCAAGGCAATGAGTCAGCAACGAGCATGCGCACTGGCTTGTTTACCCGCACCGGAGAG
>RJWJ010000622.1:184625-198508 GCA_004363605.1 Indri indri | reverse complement strand
TTATGATTGAGTTTTATCTCTACTATTGGCTCGTTAGCTCTATCTCTTTGTTCTTTAGTTTTTTGGGTGTGTGTGTGTGTGTGTGTGTGTGTGTGTGTGCGTTTGCTTTGGGGTTTAAAATACATGTTTTTAACTTATCACAGTCTACCTGTAAATGCTATTATATCACTTACATTAGTATTCTTCCATTTCTTCCTATACATTCTTTGTGTTATTATACATTTTTATCTGTATATATTATAAACTATGAAATATACTACTATTTTTTCTTCAAATAATTCATTATCTTTTCAAGAAACTTTAAAATGAAAAAATATTTTAAATTTACTCACGTATTTACAATTTTTAGGGCTCTTTATTTCTTTATATAGCTCTAAATTTCTCCCTCGAAAATGTCTTTTAACATTTCTTGC
Organism: Indri indri; assembly: GCA_004363605.1. Taxonomy (NCBI): domain Eukaryota; kingdom Metazoa; phylum Chordata; class Mammalia; order Primates; family Indriidae; genus Indri; species Indri indri. The sequence continues at coordinate 198,095 of RJWJ010000622.1, read as the reverse complement.
AGTTCAGATATCATGAATACAAATTCTTTCAACTTTTGTTTGCCTAAAAAGTCATTATTTTAACTCCATTTTTAAAAGAAATTCTCACTTAATATAGAATTCTAGTTTAACAGGGTACTTTCAGTTGTTCAATTTTCTTGTTCTGTTGTTCTGGTTTTCTTATTTGTTTGTTTTGCTTGTTTGTTTTAGTTCCAGCACATTAAAGATGATGGTCCATTGTCTTATGGTTTGAATAGTTTCACATGAAATAAACTATGATAATTCTTATCTTTGTTCCTCTATCCACAGCCTGTTTTTCACCCCCACCTCTGGCTGCTTTTTGAGATTTTCCCTGTATCAATGATTTTTACAAATTTGGTTATGATGCGTCTCAGTGTGGTTTTCTTTGTGTTTATTCTGCTTGAGCTCCTTGAACTTCTCAGATATATGGGCTTATACATTTCATCAAATCTGGAAAATTTCAGCCATATTTCTTCAAATATTTTTATAGACAAAAATATTTTCCATCCTTCTGAGGCTCTAGTTTTACATATATAGATTAGACAGTTTGAAATTTTTCCCAAACTCACTGAGGCACTGTCCATTATTTTTTGAGGTTTTTTTTCTATATATGCTTCATTTTGGGTAGTTTTCATTATTATATATCCAAGTTCCTTCTTTTTATTTCTGCATTGTCTAGTCTGCTATTAATTTCACCCAGTGATTTTTCATTCCAGATATTTTATTTTTTAGAACTAGAGTTTCTGTTTTTTCTCTATGTATTTCATTTTTATCTTCATTGCATTCCTGTTTTTCTTTAAATAATTATGCCTATTTTTAATAGCTGTTTTAAAATTCTTATTTTCTAATTTCATCACCTCTGTCATTTGGGGTATGTTTCTATTGACTTATTTTTCTACTGAATATTGATCATATTTTCCTGTTTTCACATGATTAATAAGTTTTTATTAAATGCTGAACTAGGTTGATTTTATGTTGTTGAATGCTAGACTTCATGGTCTTCCTTTAAAAGAAGAATTATGTTACTTGAAGAACAGCTTGATTTTTTCAAGATTAGGTTTTTTTTTTATTTATTTCAGAATATTACAGGGATACAAACATTTTAGTTACATAAATTGCTTTTGTACTGTTTAAATCAAAGTTATAAGTGTGCCCATCCCTCAGATAATGTTCATTGTACCTGTTAGGTGTCAATTTACCCATCTCCCCCCTCCCTCCCACCTGCTTGATTTCCAATGAATGTTATTTCCATATGTGCACATAGTGTCGATTGATTAGTTCCAATTTCATGGTGAGTACATTGTTTTCCAATTCTTGTGATGTGGCATTTGTTTTCCAATTCTTGTGATGTTTCACTTAGAAGAATGGTCTCCAGGTCCACCCAGGTTAATACAAGAGGTATTAGTTCACCATTTTTTATGGCTGAGTAGTACTCTATGGTATACATATACCACATTTTATTAATCCACTCATGGATTGATGGGCACTTGGGTTATTTCTACATTTTTGCAATTGTGAATTGTGCTGCTATAAACATTTGAGTGCAGGCATCTTTTTTATAGAATGTCTTTTTTCCCTTTGGGTAACTACCCAGTAGAGAAATTGCTGGATCAAATGGTGGTTCTATTAGTTCTTTGAGGTATCTCCATACTACTTTCCATACAGATTGTACTAGTTTGCAGTCCCACCAGCAGTGTATGAGTGTTCTTATCTCTCCACATCCACACCATCATTTATTGTTTTGGTACTTTTTTGATAAAGGCCATTCTCACTGGAGTTAAGTGATATCTCATTGTGGTTTTGATTTGCATTTCCCTGATGATTAGAGATGTTGAGCAATTTTTCATGTGTTTGTTGGCCATTAGTCTCTCTTCTTTGAAAAGTTTCTGTTCATGTCTTTTGCCCATTTTTTAGTGGGGTTGTTTGATTTATTCTTGCTGATATACTTGAGTTCTTTATAAATTCTAGTTATCAGCCCTTTATCAGATATATAGCATGCAAATATTTTCTCCCATTGTGTAGGTTGTCTATTCGCTCTAGTCATTGTTTCCTTGGCTTTGCAGAAGCTTTTTAATTTGATCAGGTCCCATTTATTTATTTTTGTTGTTGCTGGGGTCTTCTTCAAAATTCTTTGCCTAGGCCAACATCTGTAAGAGTTTTTCCAACATTTTCTTGTAGAATTTTTATGGTTTCATGTCTTAGATTTAAGTCTGTTAACTATTTTGAGTTAATTTTTGTGAGAGGTGAGAGGTGTGAGTACTGTTTCAGTCCTCTGTATATGGCTAGCCAATTTTCCCAGCACTATTCACTGAATAGGGATTCTTTTTCCCAGTATATGATTTTGTCTGCTTTGTCAAAGATCAGATAGCAATATGAGGATGGTTTTATACATGGATTCTTTGTTCTGTTCCATTGGTCTATGTCTCTGTTCTTGTGCCAGTACCATGCTATTTTGGTTACTATAGCCTTGTAATATAGTTTGAAGTCTGGTAGAGTGATGCCTCCCAATTTGCTCTTTTTGCTTAAGATTGCTTTTGTTATACAGGATCTTCTGTAGTTCCATATAAAACATAGAATTATTTTTTCTAGATCTGAAAAAAATGATGTTAGAATTTTAATAGGGATTTCATTGAATCTGTAGATAACATTGGAGAGTATAGACATTTTAACAATGTCGATTCTGCTGACCCATGAGCATGGCATGTGTTTCCATCTGTTTATGTCCTCTGCTATTTCCTTCCTCAGCATTGCATAGTTCTCCCTATAGAGATTGTTCACCTCATTAGTTAAATATATTTCTAGGTATTTTATTTTCTTTGTTGCTATTGGAACGACACTGAGTCTTTGATTTGGTTCTCAGCTTGACTGTTGTTGGCGTATATGAATCCCAATCTTGTCTGAAGATTGTTTTAAGCTTTGTAAAGTAGGTCTTGAGTAGCCTTTATTCTAGGGATAGTTTAGCCTCACTATTAAGGCATGACCTCTCTGAGGTCTCCACCAAATGCCCCAAGTTTTCAACAGGGACTCTCCATTCTGATTGCTCAGAATTTGAATATCTTTCAGCCCTTTGTGACCTTTGGAAACCTTCAGTTTATAAATCCTTCATTATTCTTTGACCAGCCTCATGGAATTTCTTCCTTTGCATTCATGGTTAAGGATTCAACAACAGATTCAAGAGAACACCTGTGTGGCCGGAAGTGGTGGCTCATGCCTGTAGTCCTGGCACTCTGGGGGGCTAAGCTGGGATGATCATTTGAGCTCAGGAGTTTGAGACCAGCCTGAGCAAGAGCAAGACCTCTGTTTCTGTTAAAAATAGAAAAAATTAGCTGGGCGTGGTAGTGCACGCCTGTAGTCCCAGCTACTCAAGAGGCTGAGGCAGGAAGATCGCTTGAGCCCAGAAGTTTGAGGTTGTTGTGAGCTAGGCTGGCACCATGGCACTCTAGCCCAGGCAACAGAGTGAGACTCTGTCTCAAAAAAAAAAAAAAAAAAAGAGAATACCTGTGAAATTTTTGAACCTCTTTTACTGTGCAACTCCTTCCTCTCTAATACACTTGCTTGATAATTCATCAGCCCAGTCTTCCTGAAATCCAGTCTCTGTCTCTGCAATTTAGCAATTTTGCAATGCTCTGCTTGAGATTGCCCTCTTTGAACTAGGTGTGGAAAATGTCTCTAGATATAAAGTTGTGCAATCCTAGGCTTACCTCACTTATTTCTCTAATTTCAGGAATCACAGCCCTGTGCTGCCTGTCTTCCAACACCCAAAACAGTTGCCTCATGTACTTTGTCAAGTTTTTTTTAGTTTCTTATGACAGGAAGGGAAATACGGACTCAGTTACTCCATCGTGGCCAAAAGCAGACATTTGCCCTGAGTGTGTTTTTATTTATTACAAAGCACTAACATATAGATTACTTTGATCTGGGGACAAAATAGCCCTAGAAAGGTTGAAAGAATTGATTGAATAGAATGAAAATGTTATATATGTCAATGAGTATTGTGTTGTATTATTATTAGTGCTGTTTTTGTTTATTTGATTTAATGAATTGGGGAGGAAGGAATTAGGAAAAACAGAGTCACTAGAAAGCTATTTCCCAACAGGGAGGACTATTTTATTAAATATTTTCACATTTTCTGACCTTTCCTTAGGTTATTGCCTGTATTAGGCAGGACAGACTAGATCATTCTACAGTTATAAGTAACATTCCAGTAGCAGTTACTTAAAATAACAAAGTTTTATTCTCACTCATTCTTCCCCTCCATTATGGGTGGATTATAGCTCTGTTCCATATCATCTTCTTTTCATTGCTCAGCTAAAGGAGTAGTACCCATATGGGACATAAACGGTTTTACAGCAGAGGAAAAGAGGTATGGCAGATGGTGAGATGGCCCTTAAAACTCCTGCATTGAAAATGACATACGTCCCACATTGACCAGAACAAGTCACATGATCATGCATTACTTCATCAAGGCAAAAATATAAAATCCTTCCCCAGGGAGGGGAACTACAGGGAAGAAACCAAAATATTTTGTGAATATTAATACAACTTTCTATACCCCTATACACAATATCTTATCTTCTGTCTTGTATTAGCTCCTACCAAGAAGCTAGACAGCATCAGGGAATACAGCTAAGCATTAGAATGTGGCATCCATCCTGAATGAACATGGTCTGTGCTTAAATCACTACCACAGCCATTAGCAAGGATAAAGGGGGATCTATGTCTGCTGATACGTGGAGACCTCCAAAATACATTGTTAAGTGAACAAAAGCAAGTACATACTAATGCATGTGGTATAGTTTCACTTGTGTAAATAAAAGAATATTTATATATCTGCATGTGTATGCATGGAAATATTTATTCTAAATGAATGCACAGAAAAATCAATGCTTCCAAAATAATCTGCAAGAAAATGTTTCTCTGGAACAGAACATAGGTGTCTAGACCAGGAGAGATCTTATTGTACACCCTTTTTTACTTTTTAATTTTTTTCAAGGGTATTCATTGTTTTTCCTAATGACTTTTTAAAAATTGCCACCTTCATGTACACTGAAGAGTTTAATGTCAGTCAACCAATTTTCCCAGCAATGTTTCAGTATGTCCCAGAGGGTTGATCACATTGCAGAATGACCATAACAGAGATGAACTTCAGGAAGTCCTTCAGAGTTTCCAGAGATCAACCTAATGAAAGAAGAAAAATATGAAATGAAGCTTTCAAGTTACTTCCTCAGGTCCTGACATTGGTGCTGTATTTTCTCATGCCACTTCTACAGAGATCCCAGGAATACAGAGCTTAATGCTTATTTGTGTTACTTCTTTCCTGCCTAGTATTTCTCCCACAAAAACTGCCATTGATGAACTATTCTATCCCCTAATCTGAAAAGGGATTCTGCAACATCTGCTTCCTGATCATGGAACTTGACAATTCTTTCCAAAATGCCAAGAACCAATCCTGTGCCTAAACCTTACAATGAACAAACAGATGCTACTTTCTCCAGAATTCCTCACTTCACAGGATTAGAGCTGTAGCCCCTTTACTCAAGAATAAGGTCAACTCCACACTGGAATAATGAACACGCTAACTAAGAAGTTCTTGTTTTTATTGTGAGAATCAGAAAGTTGCACAGCTATCTCTGTCACTACGTTTTAAAATGTTTTATGACACTAACCATCTCTTAAAATTCTTCTGTGTTCATGTGGGAGACAGAAGAAAGGCCACCTAAAGATGCCAACATCCTAATCCCTGAAATCTTTAGATATATTATGTTACATGGCAAATTACAGAAACAAATTATGTTCCATGAGAATTAAGGTTGCAAATTAAATTAAGATTGCTGATCATCTGACCTTACAATAGGGGGATTGCCCTGGATTATCCAAGTGGGCCCAGTGTAATCCAAGGGTTCTCTAAAGTGGAAGTGTAAGGCAGAAGAGTCACTGAGAGAGTGATGAAAAGTGAGAAAATGTCGACCAGTCACCGCTGGCTTTGAAGATGGACAAGGACCATAAGCCAAGGAATGTGAGTAGCATCCAGAAGCTGGAATAAGCGAAAAACCAGATTCTCCCCTAGAGCCTCCAGAAGGAACACGGCCCTCCTGACAACCTGATTTTAGCCCAGGGAGACCTGCCTCAGACTTCCGACCTACGGTATCATAAGGTGATAAATTGGTGTTGTTTTAAACTGCTAAATTTGTGGTAATTTGTCTCATTAGCAATAGGAAACTAATACAATATGTTTATATCACAGTGTGTATACAGAGCACTGGTGTCTCATACTCAGGACATAAACTGGTTTTCTTGACAAGCCTGAAACAGAAAATCTGGGATGTGGACTCCACAGACACCTGATCATGCTATCCTGCTTTTCTTCAAAGCAATGAAATGTTGGAAGTCCTCCTGACAATCGAGCCATGCAATTAATGTTAGAAGATCCAAGAACAGGTCATATTTGAATTGGATGTGAAATAAGTTCTTTGAAAGAAAAACAACTTAGTCAGTTGTGCCACGCACAAGCCTTCCACAGCACTTACTCAACTTCCTTACGGAAAGGTTGCACTCTTGTCCTAGTATGTTACCCACACCACCTGAAGCACATCTAGGGGTTGCTTTTTACTTGAAAGTTTGACCAGATGCGCCATCTATTTCAGTGAGGGTAGAGAGGACAGAGGCAAGGATTCTATTTAAAAAAATACACACAAGCTTATTTGACATAACCCAAAACATAAATCTTTCTCCAAGAAAAATTGATCAATAATTGATCATATCAATGGTGTTAACCATTTCAAAGAAAGGGGTTCTGGATAGAGTAAGTACATCAGAATGGCTTAGAATACAACTAACTGTCTATCCTCTTAGCTATGTAATAGTTACTTGTACCACACCAATGTCAGACATGGACTTCTTTTATATCCTGTAAGTTTAAAAATATGTGGGCAAAAACTTTGTCTGGGGCATCTCCACCTCATTCCAATGCTTTGTTGTTACATTTCTGAAAGGAATGGTGCAGACAGCACATCTTGAATCAGATGTCTGTAAGAAAGTAAATAATAAAACATACAAGGTATTTAAATTGCTTAATAGGTGGTTCCTACATTCAACAGTAAGTGCCAATCTTGCTTATTTCCTAAGAAAGCTATCTCCAGATTTAACAGAGAATTTATACCAGAAGTTATTCTTTATGCTAGTCTATGTTTACCACTTTTTCACTCATGTATTCCACAAGAGATTGTCTTTTATTAGCAACTGTGCAGCTGAACCGCAGTGCATTAATTTTATAAATGAGAGGTTGATGTCACTATCGCAAAAGGTTCAGGCAGAGGCTTAGAGTGCGGAATCCCATGGTGACCTGCTGTGATGGGAGCACCCCAGGGGCTGTAGACCACAGGAAAACCATTAGAAAGCTCTCCTCTAGAGACATTTTGCTGTTTTTTACTCAGCCACTTAAGGAATGGTCAGGGCCACAAAGTCAAGGAAGCAATCACTCTTCTCTGACTATTGCAAAGAATGAAATGGAGTCTCTGGGCTCCTCCACAACCATTTGTACTGACATAACCTCGAGAAAGGCTTGCCCATCTCTCACTGGAAAAATTACATTAGCCAAAGAGAAAAGCCTTTACAAATGCCATGGGGGCAGGAGAGCATTATTGGCTTATTTGCTCCCATTTTAAGCTCACGTAGTTTTTGTTTCATCAGTCTGGACAGAAATAAGGGTGTGAATTTGGAGTTTGGAGGAAAGTGACTCAAGGGATGGAAATGAGGACAAAGAGCAACAGGATGACTTCACCTAGAACAAGTTTGCAGCAATGATGGATTTTCTTGCAAAGACCTGTCCCTCCTTGTTTGTTTGTAATTACCGTTCAAAATAGTAGAGATGGATTGTTAAAAGCGTCACTAACAAATAGAAAGATACTTATTAGAAGCCACTAACTTTTAATAAAAGATAATAAAACTATTATAGAAAAGGCTTTTCCAGCAACTGTGGGAATTTAATTTGATGTTATTACTTCTGTGCTTTTAACTTTTAGATTCAGTCTTCTGAGTGGGTTTCTATTTCTTTCATTTATTTTATAACATATATCTTTATATATGTAATAAAATAAAACATATTTTATGGTTAACATTTGGAAACAAATAAGGTTGACAATACCCAGCTAATGCTACCCTAGCAGACTTCCAGGTACTAATATACGATAAAGGAAAACCAATTTTCTCAGACAATTAGCAAAGTAAAGCATGTATTAGTCAATATTTTAAATGAACTGCCTCAGGACGATTTCTCAAGGACACGTTAGGCATTAGCCGATTGATATTGCTGACGTCAACAGTAACCATGGTTTAGATTTATGCTGTTACATACATAGGTTAGAGGAAATTGGTATTGAGTCATTATCAAAGGTTAATTCCAGTAAGAACTGGTTATATTTGATTTATTGCATGACTGTGAATGTACCACTAATCTTAGCTAGAAATTTTCTAAATTCATGTTGCTGGTCAAAAGATATTTGAGGTAAATAGGTCTAAATTGTAATTACTATTGTAAAACAGTAAAAAGCTAATACATCAGATGTGAACTAAGTTAAATTGGTTATATAAATACATGTACACATATTTAGAGGTATACAATTTCTTTAAAAATTTAATTATGGTGAAAAAAGTTTTTGGAAATAAAATATATCAGGAAATTGAAATGTTTTCTCTTCTAGTGATCTTTCAGATCTAAATCACTTTTTCTTTTGTTTAGGAACAAAAAAATACTATGTTTAATCTGGTTTGTCCTTAAAATCATTGTCTTTCTTATTTTTGAAATATAAATACTTGGAAATGGAAAAGCACATAGGAAAATTTTCCAATTTCAGGGGTGGGGCAAGAGAAACAAAATATCTAGAAAAGTATCTTATTTTTCACAGGTTAATAAAATCTCACAACTTTATACGTGGATATACATATTTCTAAATGTGAAAATTTTCAAAAACGTCACCTCTCTTTTGACTTGAATACATTTATCCATGCGAATCTAAACACACACACTCATTTATCTTAAAATTCTTACTTCTAATTAAAATGCAAAAAGCTGTAAACATTTCAGACCTAGATCAGGGTGTTCTCATTTATTATTGAAAGAACATGGTGACCTCTAAATACATACATACATACACACAGAGACACCGCAACTCAGACCCAGGGAGATGTTGCAAGCATTTGTTCAGTTACCATGAGCTAGGAGAGGGACAGCAACCGACTCACAACGCCAAAAGGTTACTATCCACACAGTAAACTAAAGCATGGGTTGGCCAATTGTCCAGAAAGGACAGACGGCAATAAGACCAACCTTAGGCAAGTTTTCCTCTTTGCAATGGGTCTTTTGACCTCAGAATCGCTTCCTGTGAAAGGGAGAGGGGTGGTGTGGAGCAGAGCTGGTGGAGGGATCTGTTCACCATGGTCTTCCCTCGCCAACTAGAAGCCAGATCTGGGTTAGAAGTCAAACTTGGAGTACCACAAATACGCTCACAGAAGTAGAGCTCAGAGCAATCAAAACAGTCCTGTCCATTTCTTCAAAAAGATCCATTTAAATGTATGTCTCCTGGCCCAAGGATAAGCTCAAAACCACTTGCCCAAAATGTGTGTGATAAATTACCTTATAGACTTTTAGAAGTCTTTGCAATAAGTGTGAGGCAGAATCCTGAAAATGCAAAAATTATGGTAAGACAATTATTACCTATTCTTGGACCATGGCATGACTTGCCATGTACCCTAAAATCCAGTCAGTTATGTTGAACCATCATTTATAATTAGCTTACTATTCTTTGGATACAGGGTTAAGAAGACATAGTTGGGCCCAGTATGGTGGCTCACACCTGTAATCCTAGCACTCTGGGAGGCTGAGGTGGGAGGATTGCTTGCGGCCAAGAGTTTAAGACCAGCCTGAGCAAGAATGAGACCTTGTCTCTATAAAAAAATAAAAAAATTAGCCAGATGTGGTGACACATGCCTGTAGTCCCAGCTACTTGGGAGGCAGGAGGATTTCTTGAGCCCAGGAGTTGGAGGTTACAGTGAGCTATGATAACACCTCTGCACTCTAGACCAGGCAACAGAGTAAGACCCTGTCTCAAAACAAAACAAAACAAAACAAAAAACCAAACATAGTTGAAGTCACTTTTAGTACATAATTATTTTCCAAAAGTACGTGGTCCTGAACTAGCTGCAGTGGACTAGAAATCACAGCAAATGCATGGCCCACGCTAGAGAGGGGAGAGTCTCTCATTCAGCCAAGCAGCCATTTGCCCTTTCAGGCACTCACATCCCCGTGAGCCACCCAATATGCCAGGTAGGATTGTCTTGCTTAGTTGCCAGTCAGAGAGAGGCAATTTAAATTAGCATAAGAAAAATTTTACAAAATTAAAAAAAAGAAAGGAAAGAAGAAGGAAGAATGAAAGAAGAGAAAATAAAGGGAGAGGGAGGAAAAAAAAGGAAAGAGAATACACTGACTTAAATAAGCAATGTGGAAAGGACAAACTCAGGTATGACCAGTACCAGAGACTCCAGTGATGCTATCTGGTACTTTTCCTTATGTCTCTTTCTGTGCTTCTCTCTGTGGGCTGGTTTCTCTCTGACCAGCATTCCCAACAAGGAGGCTGGCCACCTGCAGCTTCAGAATTATATCCTCACAATCTCAGAAACCAAAATTCCAAGCTCTGGTTAGAAAAAAATCACAGAAGAAAACATGATTACCCAGGTTGGTGACGGGTGCCCATGCTGGCCTGAATCTCTGTGGCCAAGGAGAGAGGGTCTCACAAGCAGTTAACGACTCCCAGAGCAAGGTGAGGTGAGTAGCAGGTCCCAGAGAAGAGGTCAGCGCTACGTCCAGAAAAAAAGAAGGATGCTGTGCAGACAAAACAGAAAATGTGCACCCCCTCACTCGATCCAGGTTTACCAGATTCTGAAAACACCTAAAAGGATCATGGGAGTCCGTGGCTCCAGCTCTTCACGCCTGCGCTCCTTCTGAGCACCCTGTTTTTAAAAGGGTCTAGACAAATTTAAAAAGTGTCTAGAAGAGTGATGGCACTAGAAGGAGCTGAAACTTATCACCTTACAGAAAGGAGAACAGTAGACTTCAAAAGTTGTAAAAGTCTTTCCTGTAGAGAAGGAAGCACATTCGTTCTGTCCTGCCGGCTTCTAGGGGTGACAACTGTAAGTAAATGCCTATAGGATTCAGAGAGGTAACGTCAGGGAGTGAAGCTAACCAGATGTTAATTCTCAACAACAGTGCACGAATGATAATAAATGGCAAGTACCACTCAGGCCCAAGATGTGGGAATCCGGGCAGTGGGGGGCCGTTGGGAGTTGGAGAACCTACGCTCCCTCTGAAGGAGGCAGTCCCCACTCAGGTTCAGTTAATGACTGCCCTGGGGGGATGTGGGTGCACTATTACAAGATTTTCCTTTTCAAGAAGAGCCAGAAAACCTTATTTTTATGTGAAATCTCTCAATTTCTTCAATGTTGGATCATTATTTTTAAAATCACCGTGTGGTCCAAACAAAATACGGTTTTAAAAGGGATCCCCCACAGGGCTCCAGACTGAAATCTCTGCTCCAGAAGGTAAAACTAGAGTTAGAGGTTCAGAGTTCTTAAGAGTCAGGTTTTTAGTCATTATAATTTATATATATTTTGGTTAACTAGAACTCTTCGGTCATGACGTAGTAGGTGTTCTGTGCGATAGTAGGTGCACTTCCCCGAAAGTATGTAAGTGTGAGTAGAAGCTGGTGACCATCATTGAGGCATCCCGAGGAGATGCACCCTGCACCAGGTCTACAGATTGACTCTGAAATTTTTGCAATAAGGTCAGAAAATGTTCTCGGAGAGAGATTCTAAAGAAGTAGAAGACAGCATGTGAGGACTGTGTAATCTAATTGGGACTTAGACACATCGCTGAAGGGGCAATGAAGAAAGCCAAAACGGCACAGTATTTCTAAATATAGGCAAGACCAATGGAAGATATATGTACATGTCACATGTTCTGGCAATGGGATAGGATTTTAATGAGCATTTTTTTAAATAAAAAAAAGTCTTCTTGACCCCGTGGCCACACTTTAGGATACTTGGCATGAAGGGAGCTTGGTCAGGGGTCAAGCGTCCTGGATCCTTGTTCTCGCTCTGTTATTCATGAGTCATGTGACCACGGACGAGTCACATTCCTCCTCCAAACAACTTGCACGATTTACCATCATCTCAAATTCAACATTGCTAACATAATATCCCCCACTTTCCTTTCTCCTCATGCTCCCTCTCTTGGTTTCCCCATGTCATACGAAGCAGCAAAATTTGACCTCTTCCTAGACTCCAGTGGGCCATCATTTGCCCACTGCCACAAAGGAGGTTTGTGACATGGCCTCGTGAGCAGTAAGTTAAAGAGGAAATTTGGGTGCATAGTGTAGGAAGGCAAAGTAAGGAATTTCCACTTGAAATCAAGATAATGACGTGCCCAGAATAAGAAACAAGTCTACAGCTGAGCAACATACCTCCTAAAAGAACACTCCAGGCAATACTGAAAGTGAACCAACACTGAAAAATTCCTCTGCAGAGACCAGGTAAGTTCTTAGACAAGGACCATTCTCTTCCCATTTTTGCCTGTAGGATTTTGGGCAAGAGAGAAGATTCCATCTCCTGGTTGTAGCTGTGTCCCCCAAACCTCCATGTAAAGTAAATATTTATATATCAAATCATGTGTATTTATCAAACTCAGTTATAGATTCCAACACACTTCCATAAGGGAAGAGATGGCCACTACCCATATTAAAAAGCAGTTATAAGAATCCTCCTAACATTGCCAATGTATGGCCCGAATACTTTTAATTTGAAACAACAACAACGAACTAGTGACTGCAGAAAAATTAACTGAATAGTCAGTGTAACCTTAAAATTTGTCTAAATGTAGTACATGTAAAATTTACCTTAAAAATTTACTGCAAAAGTGACTTCCCTTTCTGCTGAAAAATATCAACACTAAAATGCTTAGTCAGTCTGGGAGGTTACATTATTGCTCCCCATATTTTAAAAAAACTGCCTGGTGGGAAAAAAAAAAACAACTTTTCAGACAATTAAGATCATGTAAACAGTTCTTGACAAGCTCTTATTAGTGAGATGTTTCTGTCTTTCTCAGTGAGATTGCCCAGCTATCAATGAATATTATTTGACTAATAACTAATAATAAATAACATCTACATTTTAACTGAGAGGCAGTTTAGCAGAGTGAATCTATTTTTTTTTTTTTTTTTTGGTTTTTTTTTTTTTTTTGAGACAGAGTCTCACTCTCTTGCCTGGGGCGAGTGCCGTGGCATCAGCCTAGCTCACAGCAACCTCAAACTCCTGGGCTCGAGCAATCCTACTGTCTCAGCCTCCCGAGTAGCTGGGACTACAGGCATGTGCCACCATGCCCGGCTAGTTTTTTCTATATATATTTTTAGCTGTCCAATTAAT
>RJWJ010000622.1:0-184525 GCA_004363605.1 Indri indri | reverse complement strand
GGATGATCCGCCCGTCTCGGCCTTCCAGAGTGCTAGGATTACAGGCGTGAGCCACCGCGCCAGGCCAGCAGAGTGAATCTAGACTGTCTAAATTCAAATCCCTGCTCCAACACTTACTGGCTGTTAAGTTTCTTAACTTCTCTATAGTGTCCTCATTTACAAGACAGTAAACTTTCATGATAGGGTGTGGTAAGGATTCAATAATTTCATATATAAGACAGTGCCTAATGCATAGTTAGCACTTTGGAGCTGTGAGCTGTTGTTATTATTTCTTCCCCTGTAAAAGTCCATTCATCCCATAGTTATTTGGTAGACTGCTTCTCCTGACCCAGGCACTGCACCAGGCATTGGAGTATTTGTAGCATTGTGTAAGCCAGCAGCCAGAGGCTGACATTAGTGTAGGCAGTTCATTCTCAAATGCAAAACCCAAACAGTAAGGTGAAAGCAGCTGCAAGCCGCCCTCACCTATCTAATTAAGTGCATAAATTAGAAACTACATGGAGCGTGCTTCAAGGGGAGGTGACTCGTAATCTGTGAAATTTGCAGTTTGATAGTTACCCACTCAGGTGGCTTGTGCGACATCTACATTAAATTTTCATCTGGTGTAGATTTTTGTATTAGATGATGCTTCCAATTTGTGCTTTCGGTTCAGTCCCAGCTCCTGTTGTATGCAGAGAGAGTGATGAAAGAGGAGGCCATGCTATCAGAAGGCCGGGTGGGACAGAGCTCTGCTGTGAGCATGGTGTGCCAGCTCTCACATGTCCGTGGCCCAGGCCAAACTCTGCCCTCAGTTATGCATGCGCAGCTTGCATTGACGTCAGTAAGAACTGTGCTCATGTAACAGGAGGCAGGAATTTGGCTCTTTGATTTTAATAGAATTAAGTGCCAAAAGTTTTGCTGATGCAGGTTGCAAATTTAAACCCCAAAGGGTCAGGAAAATGCAACAGAATACTGTTCTGTTGGGAATCTCATGTTTTGCACAGGCCACATAATTAAGTACCAAATTTCTCAACCCTAACTTGGAAGCCCCTAATGCTATCGTGCGTTTGTGTTGTGTGTGGCCTCCCATTGCAGTAAGACCTTTAAGTATGATTCCAAGATTTGGTCTGTGGCTTCAGATAAAACCCTAACACATAGTCCTAATTCATTGTCTGTCACAGATTCCATTTCTAGTCTGGGCCTTAACAACAATGCCGAAATCAGTTGGTGGTGCCGAAGAGACTCCACTCCCCACCTTGGATGATTGGTGAATTATGTAATGACATTTAGGGCCTTCGCATTCTTATTCAGTCTAAGTTTCAGTGTAATTTATGTTCAGACATATCCATAGCTTTGTCTTAATATTTGTGTGGTTTTCGAAATGTAATTTAATTTTATGCAATGATGTTAACAATTGGGACTCCCAGACCTGAGCATCTGGTAATAAGTTTCTGAGTGGTAAAACACATTTCAATAGCAATATTGAGCTGGGCCAATGACCAAAAAACTAAGATGTTTCTGGTTCCTTCAACTAGCTTCTTAAAGTTCTGTTTCCTGCTTTGGATCCAGAGAAGCAGGATTTCTCCTAAACTGTTTACTTAGAACTTGGGTAGATGGATGCCTAAGTGTGTCTGCCATCCTGCAAGTTCCCTTGCAGATGGCATGACCTAACAGAGCCCTCTAGGCCACTTGTCACTTCTCACTGTCTCCTCTCTAGGGGAGTACTGGAGTGCATGGACGGTAAGTTTGGGAGCAAGACAAGAACATACCTAATGTATCCCTTTCCTCCTCCTCCCCTCTATGTGGTATCTCCCTGCCCTGCCTGCAGAAAATACATATTCTCTGCTCCCATGCAAATGGTTTTGCCCCCAAGAAGGAAGACAGCATTGCCTGTGACGGGGGCTGAAGTCTATTTTGTTCGAGAGGGCGGTATTCACAAATCTGGCATGCCTAAACCACATTCCCCTACAGCATCAGGAGCAACACGACTACTGTCTCGATATCTGCCAGCCCGACATTTTAGTGAGTGGAGGCTGCTAGACAAGAAGTCGTTACCTAATGTTTGAAATTGACAGACTAAATACTAATAGTCTGAGAACATTACTTGGAAATAAGGAGGCAACTCTCAGGGGGGAAAGAGTTTGAAAGTGATTGCCCTTGAAAATCAGATCCAGGGGTGCAGTGGGGTCGGGCAAGAGGTCTTCACTCTACTTCAAGGTTCAACCTTGTTTTGACATTGGGTGAACGATTCATGATTTCACACTTCACTGCCTCCCGGAACCAGGACACATGCAAGTCGGAGAGACGTTAATAGGTCTTCTTAGCCAGTGTTTCGCAAAATGAGAGTCACAACTGGTTAGCATGTCATGTAATCAATGTATTGAATTGTGACCAACATTTTTTAATGAAATGAATAGAATAGAATAAATCACCCCAGAGGGCTTTGCAATATCCTGAATGACAAGAGAACGTGTATTGTCTATTGTGGGTTGTAGTAACACACGTTTGAAATCTATTCCTTTTTTCTAACTTTCTACTTCATCTCCATTCTGTCTTTAATTTCCCTTAACTGTTACGCCCACTCCATCCGTGAAGCCAAGTGGTTATAAATGAGATTATGCAAATGGAAATTCCTGGGAAATCATTAAGCTCAAACCACATGTAAGGTATTGCTATGATTACTCTTATTGTCATCATTATTACTGGAGAAATGTCTGAGCTGGCCGACCTTCAGTTCTGTATAGCTCGTCAACACAAAAGAGCAGCCTCACCCGACAACCGCACTCTTCTAAGGAGCTACCGATGCTATCTATGCAGGCTGTGGCCCAGAGCCCCAGATCAGTTGGGATTAGAAGCAGAAAAATTTCTGACCTGGTAGCGCCCTTAGGCTTTAGGGAAGAGTGATAGTTATGACAAACCTTGCAGTTATACAGACTGGGATCCGAACCTAGCTCTGCCACTCACTAAGCACACAACTTGGAGGAAATGATTTAACTTCTCTGAGTCTCAAAATATCATCGTCATCAAAACAACTATTGTTTTAGTTCTGGAAAGATAGAGAAAAAATTTCTTCTCACTCTTCCTGGAGAACTTGCAGTGCCCCTGAGGTGATAGAGTCCTGCCTGAGCTAAGCGGGAGCAGGGAAGACAGGAAGCATGACCATGTCCCAGCCAGTTCTTCAGCCATCTGAGCACTACCTGTGCAAGGCCCAGGAGACCTACAGCCCTGGGCTCTATGCCACCATGTTCTGTGAGCACCACTGACTCTGCCTTCTAGTTTTAGGGACATTTGTCATTTGCAAGACCTTGAGTCTTGCTGTCTCCAGTCTCATTCATTTGACCCATTGGCATTTTGACATTGGATTCCATCTTGGTGTTCAGGAGCATCCTGTGGGCATCACTTGCCCAGAATAAAAGAGCCTGGGTTCTGTTATGTTTGACAGGTGCAGGGTGTAGGGATGGAAGACTTCAGCTCACACTCTAGTTCTGCCACTTTCGGATGTGACCTTTGTTAAATCATTTCATTTCACTATGTCATACTTTCCTCCTTCAATAAGATCGGATGAAACCAAACAGAAAATCCAGAGTCAAAGTGCAGTCAGTAAATATTAAGAATATTTGCATTTCCCAAAACAGAATGATATTAATGAGAGCAAACCAAATAACTACTAGTGTTTTTAAGTAACTAATAATAATAATTATAAATACTGTTCTTTTTTGATGTTGATCTTTACTATGTATATAAAAAAAGCAGCAACTTTTATTTTTCTCACATATACCTCTAATCAACTGAAATGACTTCCTTTGACACTCGTCACCTTTCAAAATCTGGTTCTACCAACACTTTTTACTTGATTTTCTATCTTTCCTCCTACTCTGCTCATTCCATGCTGTGGTCACACTCGGCCTCTACATTTCTCAAACATGTCAGATGTGTTAATAACTCCATGTTTTTGCTCATGCAAATGTCTTCCTCCCTCCCCTAACTCCATGCATGTGTTCAAGCCCAGCTCAGATGTTACCTTGTCTGTGAAGGCAGCTCCCAGCTCCTTTCTAGGCAAACCTTATTTTCCCACTTCAGGACTCCCATAGTATGTAATCCATACAGATAGTGTACAACACACCCTAGTATATACATCACAGCTCTACATTCTCTCCCACTCGACTATAAGGGACTTCATATTTGAATCTCCAGCCTTTCCATAGTGCCTGGCACTTAGCCAGCACGTAGTGAATATCTGATGAAAGAACAAAGTCATCTTGACTTCTCAAGATCTATCGCCTTTGACAAGGTTATGAAAGAGAGGTTATTCTTTCTCCTTTGGGCAGTAAAGCCAATCAGGGGCCCGGGCCTTGGTGAGGTCACAGGCAGAGCCTGTACTTGTGACCATGTTGTGAATCAGGTTTCAGGCTGAGGAGACCACCACATTGTTATCAGGCATGTTGCAGTAGGTGGGATAGTCTCTGTTTTGGACCAGGATGCATGGTGCCCAAGACAAAACAAAACAAAACCCTATTTGGATGCTGGGAATCTTGGGGTCTAGGTAGACCATGGGGCTCCTACCACAGCTACAGAGTGACCACAAGGAGGGACGGTCAAGTGGCCTGGGTCCTTTGAACCTTTCCCATCACAGTGCAAGGTCCACACTAGGGAGAACTGAGCCAGGAGTCAGATGGTTTCTGATTCCTGCACTGGCTTCTTTGAGCTCTGGTCACTTCAGACAAACATGAACCACTCTGCATGGACTGATGAAGTCTGCAACCCTGGAGGGAAGGGATGAGCACATATCAAATACCTGGAAGAAAATGCATAGCAATCTATAACAAAGGACCAAATATTCCAAACAGATAATAGGTTGCCTGGTTTATGATTCTACATCTGTATCACACAAATATAATCTGGGATGGTTTTACAGGCAAGTAGAGAAAACAATTGCTTTCGTTACGGAGCTTTAGCGCAATGGAAAGGTCCTTCCCGCTCCCCCAGCCCTATCCCAAAATACCTCCATTATCAGGCTACCTGATCACTACAGCATTAAAGTCTATCATTCCTTTGAATTACCACATCTTGTTTTTAAATTAATGACATTGGAAGGGATAATACATTCATCACAGGATAAGGTAGTTTATCAGATTTTTTGAGAGATAGAAGACGGAGCAGAGGGTCCTAGAACCTCAGCAGAGGAAAGGCTTGTCATTAATGGAAGAAGAGAACCAAAGGGAAAAAAAAAAGGCCACCTAAAAGAAACTTTGCCTCCTTCCTAACCTCCTAAGGGACTTACCTTAAAATTAATACAGCCCAAGCAGCACCTATTCCAATAATAGGGGCCTTTTTGTCCTAGGCTCTAGTCTAGCTGGCATAGAACAAGGTCCAAAAGAAGGCGCTCCTGTCTAAAATTGTTCCACAAATTTACTTAAACCAATTTGACAAATATTTATTGAGTATATACTACATGCTAGGCCCTTCAATAAGATCTGGAAATAAATAGCTGGACTAAATCAGTGCCTGCTTTTAAGGAATTCATAGTTTAGTGGGGAGACAAATAAATAAACAAGTATCATCTAGTGGCATAGATGCTATGATCAATATAAAGTTCAAATCACAGAGGAGGCACTGATGAGCCTGAGGCTTATCCAACTTTTTTAAACCTTTTATTGCTTGGCACTAAAAATCAATCATTAAGAAGAGACCTGTATACCTAGGCTGCAAAACAAATAAGCCTTACATGATTCTGTCCTTCTATGGGGAGAGTAGATACAAAGGACCCTGCTGTCAGAGTTTACCCTACATCTGCAGCAGCCTCCATGGGACTCCAAGAGATGCATGACCACTGCAGATTTCAGGCATTTACCTTCCAACTATAACGTGTCACCAGCCTCTCTGGAGGACCAAGAAGATCAATATGATAATATGGTAATGTCTCCAAAGCATGTTACTTCTGAGTGAAAGCTACTTTCTATAAACTATTCATAAAGGATATTTGACTCAAGGCCTTGGAGACCGCAGCCCTTGGGAAGCATCTCTCTGCATTAGAATCTCATACATTAGAGTGGGGAGGGTGCTAAGGCCAGTGTTGTTCAAACTCCCATCCCAACGCATGGCTGGTCTTGAAATCAATTAACTTGGCCACAACATGCAATTTTTTAATAGTGCAGAATAGAACAGAACAAGACAGGAGAGAAAATATCAGAGTATACCATACATAGTGATGTACCATAGTGATTCACCATTGTTTTGTAAAGCTTGTGTTTCCATTACATTCATGAGGGTGGAGGTTTGTGTTTGTGTGTGTGCACCATCACATGTGTGCATACTGGGTCACTGTGTAAAATGTGGGTGGTAATCCACAGTTTGAAAAACACTGCCTTAGTGTGTAGCCCAACCTTATCCCGCAGACAAGAATACTGAGATCCAGAAAAGTTAACACACTTGCCCAGAGTTCTACAGTTCGTTAATGGCAGAGCTAAAGCTAGAACTGGATTCCCACTTTAGTGCTTCTTCAGATCCTAGCACAATGCACAGAGGATTCTGATGGGGAAGGCAAAGGGAAGACCAGGATGGAGTGAGGCAATGGAGGAGCTGAACATTTGGGTCCTCTTTCACCAGTAGACACAAAGTGCACTAGACTGCTCTCAAGCCCTTCAACACCATGTTCCACCCACAAAAGAGTAGAAATAATTGGTAATATTTACGAAGTGCTTACTATGGGCCCTCCACCATGCTAGATGCTTTACATCTCAACCCTAATATGAAGCCGATAGTCTTATCATCCCAATTATTCAGGTGAGGAAACTAAACCTCAGGAGAGTTAGGTACTAGTCCAAGCTCACACAGCTACTCAGTAGCTGAGCCAAGACCTGCACTCAAATCTAATTTCAAAGTCATTCCTTTAAACCCTCTCCACCATAACTCTCTTTCCAGAGGCTTCCATGCTTTGACCATGTTTTTCTCTATATGTGCTTCTAAATTAATTGTATATGTTATACAAACCTATATATATGCATGTATATCTATCTAGATATATCTAGATAGATATAGAGATAAAGAGAGAGCAATATATAAAATCTCCAACCTTCATTATATTCCACATCCCAATTCTTATATTATGGGATAAAGCTATAGCATCCCCAAGAGGAAATAACTTACCCAATCAGCTCTACCATTCTCTTACTTTCAATAGCAGGGAAGATACCTACAAAAGTTTAGTTAATCAGGGAAGTTAGGATGACCTAAGCTTATTTTATATCCACACAGGACAGCTAGAGAAAGACCAGTATCACACAGAGAAGAATAGAATGATAACATGAGAGTTTAATCCCCCCAAATATACTTCTGCTGCTCAGCTTTTAA
This sequence comes from Indri indri, assembly GCA_004363605.1. Classification (NCBI taxonomy): domain Eukaryota; kingdom Metazoa; phylum Chordata; class Mammalia; order Primates; family Indriidae; genus Indri; species Indri indri. Next base: position 177,196 of record RJWJ010000622.1, on the reverse strand, counting down.
ACAGAATTTAATAACAACTGCTTCCATTTTTCCTGCTCACCTGCCTAAAACCCCAGGTAAGATTTCCACATCAACCTCATTGCTTCTGTTGAATTTAGAAGTGGCCTGATAGCCCAATATTTCAGTTTAGAATCTGGAGGCTGGATACTACCAGTCTTGATCCAACTACGTTTTTTGCTCCCATCCTGTTCTCTTTATTGCCTCTGTTGTGTTATTTATACACGTCCAACCCCTACTTGACTCTGAAACCCTTTGGGGAGCAGGAACTACATTTTATTTCTTTTTGGCCCCAGCCCCTACCACCTCGCCTCCTCTAGGTCCTAACACAGGCCCTTGTACATACTCACACTCAATAAATGCTTATTAGAGTTAAAAAATAATGAATTCCTGGTGAACTGACCCAACCTAATCATCTCACGAGGTCTGGCTGTTGGAGTGCAGAGCAGACCATGTTTATTCCATGAATACTGACCCCAGCGCTGGCCACCCACTGGCTATTTCTTGCCCATGCCTTTATGTCTTTCTATGCTTTTGTCCAAAACCAGGGTTACAAGGACTGGAGAAATAATGAAAATTTAAAATAATAATAATAGCTTCCAGGATGTTTAGCACATCGAGGAGTTCTCATAATTTGATTTCTAATATGGTTTAGGACTTTTACTGGAAATTCAACAAGTTGTTTCCCGGCTAGATTCTAACTACCTGGCCATGACTGCCAAGGTCAAAATAAACCCCAGCAGAAAACAGGAGCATGGTCATCAGCTCTTCCAGGAGTCAGGACTCCACAGTAAGAAGGAAGCGTCGGGGGCAGAAATGGAGATTTGGAAGCGCAGGCTTTCTGAATGCTGCCAGAGTTACAGCAAAGGATGCCCATGTGATAACGGTTGTAGGGTAGGCTTTGGTCAAGACGGCCTTGGCCAGAAATCCAGCCACTGTTAACACTGAGGGCCACATTTTTAGACTTGCTCGTTTTGCTGATTCTTAATGATTACATTTACCCATATTTTCTGAGATATGTTTTTAAATGGTTGACACCAAATTATGTGTAGGGGCGGTGCAGGAGGGGGGATGAAAATTTGTCAGCTCTCTCCTTTTGCCACTTTTGGCCACTTTTCCTGATTCTTAATCTCATCCCTCTCACTTTCTCCAAACTTGGTTCTACCTTGAATATTTCCTCTTTCTCCAATCCATCAACTCCCTCCTCCATGTTAGCTCCTTTCCTTCTACCTATAAAACATAACTGAGCTGTCTAATTAAAGAGCCTCCTTCTTTAAAAATCCTCAATGGCCCTCAAAGGCCTCCTAAACTTTAGGCACATTTCTCTTTAATCCTCGCATTCAAAGCCAACCACAATCTAGTCCCAGCGTGTCTCTCCACTCCCATCAGCCACTGCTGCTATCCGTGCCTATACAGATACCCAAAATGGGCTGTCCACTGGTCCAAAATATACCTGGGCTTCCCCACATCTAATCCTTTGCTTGTGATAGTCCACCATCTGAAAGCCCCCGATGTGCTCCCCACCTAGGAGAATTAAGATGCTACTCAAATGCTACCTTCTTTGTGAAGCCTTTCCTGATTCCCTAAACTGAATATGATCTCTCAAAGTTCCAAGTCCCAAAAACACTCGATACAGGAACTTCTCTTGTAGTATATATCATTCTACTTTGCACTACAGAGAAGTCTGTACCTGTCTAAGTATCCCTACTAGACTGTGCACTCCTGGGTGTGATAACTGTATGTTACTACATCTCTGGGACATCCCAGACCCTGACACAGACTCTCACACATTTAGTGGAATAGACATTTTAAAAAAAAAAGCATTTCTTGAGCACTTATGAAGGGGATGAGGATATGCCACTCCAGAATATGCCACTTTGGCATAAGGATGATTTTGAGCTAAAGGCAATTTAGAAAGAAGAGATGCAGGAAAACTTCTCTGTCTCCCTTTATCTGCCTAAAACAGGGCATGGATTTCCCTTTGAGGAAGTTACGCCTCTTGACCGGGAAGGGAAGACTCACTCGTCACCAGAAACCGGGATTCACACCGAGATGAGTCTGTGTAAACAGACCTTACTCAAATACCACTTATCTTTCATCAGTTTCTTCCATATATTTCCTAGTCACTTTCCCAAAATTTATACCCATAGAAGCCCAAATCCCCTGCCCTCTGTCTAGTCACTTCTCTATAATTTATTGCCCTTTGGATATCTGCTTCCAAGTCTATAGACTCTAACAGAGCAGTTAGAGTATCCTTGTAAAAAGGATACTCTTTGAGTTTTTATCTCCCCCCTTAGGTGGGACAGGATGATAAGAGAGGGCTAGAGTTGGGTATTTTCTTTGAGTTTTCACTTCTCTGTGAAACTTTCATGCACTTAAAAAGATTAACATCAATAAAAACTGTATGTCTTTTCATCTGTGAATCTGCCTTTGTCAGTTTAATTTACAAGTCCCTAGTCACTGAATGCAAGAGGGTAGAGGATAAATGTTCCCTTCCCTACACCTACTATACGACAGGCATTAGGACTGCATCAATCAGTGAAACAGGCAAAAATTCCCTCTGTCATGGAGTTCACATTTGTGCATTTACAGTGGGGTGGAGCAGATAGACAATAGACAATACATGTATTTAGTTTTCCAATGTGATACGTTCTATGAAGAAAATTAAGTAGGTGAGTAATTCTTTAAAAACAGTCCAAATATAGTTATAAGAAAATGCTTCCCTGAGAAGGTGACACATAAGCAAAGAACTGAAAGAGGTGAGAGAGTAACACACGTGGCTTCTAGACACAGGGAAGAGCAAGCGCGAAGATCTGCAAACTATATGCCTGGAGAGTTGGAGGAACAGCAAGGAGTCCAGTGTGGCTGGACTGGAGTGAGACAGAAGGAAAAAAGATGAGCTCAGAGAGGTAATGGGGAGACACATCACTTAGGGACTTGAAAGCCATTATAAGGACTTTTGGCTTTTACTCTGAGTGAGATGAAAATCACCGGAGGATTTTAAGCAGGGGACTGACATAATTTTTTATAAGGACACTCTAACTGCTCTATTAAGACTGAGGCTGTGGTAACAAAAGGGCCAAAAGACTTCTGGTTCCCAGTCTAGTATGTGAGAAGCTTGGAAGTTGCCACTGTGCTAAAAAGTAAAAAGTTGAACAACTTGAAAAATCAACAACTCTTCTTAGACCCATAAAAGAAGTGAGGTCACAGAGCAAACCACTACCCCTTTAATTGGAGAGACCAACAGGCGAGTACAGAGAATCCCAGCTTGCCAGAGCAGAAACCTCCATGGAGCCAGTGCTGGGGAAGGAGAACCTGAACTTTAATTGATGAATTGCTGGAGGCTCAATGTGGACGAGTCTGAGAGTTAAAAACTCCAGGGAGACCCGGTCACAGAGGCACCTCATATTTTTGTGAGTTTTACCCTCAGGAGCTTGATCTGGCTTTTACAGTGAATACTGGAGAAGAATCCCCTCATGTTTCTGGCAAGGGAAGGAGGAAAGAACCATTTTGAAATCTGGTGGAGCACTCTGTTCTTCTTAACAAGGTCTGCCCTCAGGACAAACCACGTAACAAGAGCCTGCTGGGGTTTTATCAGAGTCTAACTGACCTTGGGGAAGTGACATACCCAACTTCAGTCAATGTGTGCCATCTCCGTGGGAGAAAGAAAATACCCAACTGTAGCCCTCTCTTACCATCCTGTCCCACCTAAGGGGGGAGATAAAAACTGAGAAGCACTTGTTAAGTCCACAGTTCAGAGGTACAGGCTCACTAAAAGACTGAGACTACATTACTAACGGCCAATTTACAGCATTTCCTTTTACCCAGTGCATCATGTCCAGCTATCAAGAAAAAATTACAAGGCATACTAAAAGGCAAAAAACACAGTATGAAGAGACAGACCAAGCATCAAAACCAGACTCAGATATGGCAGAGATGTTAAAATGATCAGACTGGGAATTTAAAACAATTATGATTAATATGCTAAAGGTTCTAATGGGTACAGCAGATGACATGAAAGAAGAGATGGGCATTGTAAGCAAAGATGACAATTCTAAGATGAATAAAAATAGATACTAGAGATCAAAAACACTGTAACAGAAATGAAGAATGCCTTTGATGGGCTTCATAGTAGACTGAACATAGCTGAGAAAAGAATCCCTGAGCTTGAGGATATCTCAATAGAAACCTCTGAAACTGAAGAGCAAACAGAAAAAAAAAGATTGGAAAAAAAACTGAATAGAATATCCAAGAACTGCAAGACAACTACAAAAAGTGTAGCATATGTCTAATGGGAATACCAGAAGGAGAAGAAAGAGAGAAAGGAGAAGAACTATTTGAAAGAATAATGATGGGAATTTCCTTGTATTAGTGTCAGAGACCAAATCACAGATCCAGGAAGCTCAGAGAACACCACAGAGAATCAATGGCAGAAATACTATGCCTAGGCATAACATATTCAAACTACAGAAAATCAAAGACAAAGAAAGATTCTGAAAGAAGCCAGAGGAAAAACAAACAATTTACCTGTAAAGGAGCAAAGATAAAAATTGCATCTGACATGTCCTCAGAAAATATGCATGTCAGAGGAGAATGGAGTGAAATATTTAAAATGTTGAGACAAAATTGCCAAAGTAGGGAATCTAGTCGGGAGACATTGCCATCGTCCAGGTGAGAGACAACGGTGGCTTGGACCGGGAAGGCAGTGGTGGACGTGGTCCAGTTCTGGATACATCCTGCATGTAGAACCAACAGAATTTGTTGACAGGTTAATTATGGACTATGAAAGAAAGAGAAGCTGATGTCAGTATTGTGGCCCCAGCGATTACAAATGTAGAGTTGCCATTTACCGAGAGGTAGGTCTCAGTGTTGTGCCACTGTCTGCGCTGTGTTTCAAGATTGTTCCTTCCCCCCTCTCCTTGCCAGAAACACAAGGGGATTCTTCTCCAATATTCACTGTAAAAGCCAAATCAAGCTCCTGGGGGTAAAACTCACAAAAATGTGAGGTGCCTCTGTTACTGGGTCTCCCTGGAGTTTTTAACTCTCAGACTCGTCCACATTGAGCCTCCAGCAACTCATCAATTACAGTTCAGGTTCTCCTTCCCCAGCACTCGTGGACCGGTGGCAGCTTCTGCCCACGCTGTCAAGTTTCCCCACCGCCGGGAGGTGACCCTTCTCGGAGGCAGCCACGCCCCCTTCAGAGAGGTCTGAGTCTCAGTGGGGTGGGGAGGGCTCCCTCCTTGCTCAGTCCCCCTCAGCCTTAGAAGTCGTAGCTGCTTTTTTAACTCACCACTTCTTTATCCCTCAGCATCTTCTTTTACCCCTTTTCTTAATCGATATGCTAGCAAAACAATGCACTAACATAAAATAATTCTTCGTATTATTTTTTTTTTTCTGTTCAAATCATTGGTATGGTTTCTGGCTGGGCCCTGACTAATCCAGTCAGGGAGAGGGAAAAAAACACAGCAAAGTAGTGAAGGACACAGACAGGTGGGGTGAGGGGGCCTAGAATCCAAGTGAAGAAAACATTGCAAGAAGGCGGGAGCAACCCAGTGTCAAATGGTCCTGATTACCAGGTGAGAGGAGCACCAAGCGCTGACTGTGGCATCCAGCAGTACGGAGGACATTTGGTGACCTTGAAAGGAGCACATGCCAGTTTTACCTGCTCAGCATCTTTCTCTCAATGCATGGTATCAATGCCCTGATTTGCCTTAGGATGCCACCCCTCTTTCTCTCACATTACATGTGGTTTGGGTAGCTTTGACCCCCGAGCCAGGACTGTGACCTAAGACTGGTCAGAGAGCCACACCCCTTGGTTGCTGTGATTGGCTCAGGGATGAGCATATAACCCAAGTGGTTACAATTCAATTCAAACCCAAGACATTTACTGGAACACCCAGGAAATGGGAATCGTTTTCCCACTGGACATCAAGCTGAGAAGACAGGCTATAAGCCCAGAGATATTGGTCGTCACGTTGCCACCAAAAAGGTATAGCCTGCCTGAGAATGGAGCCCACACAGAGAAAATAGTCAGGAAAAACCAAATTCCTATCAGATTTGTATGACCCTGGGATTTAGTTGAGCCTAAAGCTTCCCCTGCACTGTTTAGCTGCTTGAAATTATAGACTCCTTTTCCTGCTCATGCCATTTGGAAGATAATGCTCTTCCCTTACAACCAAAAGAGTCATGAGCAAATTAGTAACATTCAATTAGCGATGACAGAATGCAAAACAACCGATGAGTTAAGTGACTTGCCCAAAGTCTCTGTGGCCACACTGAGTCTATACGCCAGGTCTCCTAACTCTAGAACCAGTTCTTTCCACTACATCAAACCCTCCTTTAATGGAAGCAGCTCCATTTATCACGACTAGCATTTGCACATGTCACCTAGGAACTGCCATTGTTCAGCTTAGGGAGGAGAAAGATTTAGACTAATAGATTGCAGTATGACTGGAAGACTTTTCTGGATTGTGTTGAATGGCTGTCCTCTATGATGTGAGAGTTTGTCATAGTGAAGAAAAGAAAATTTCAAAGTATCAGACTGGTATGACATTGTGATCAAGGGAATTAGTAAAAAACTATTTATTTTGATACTAACTAGGAAATAGAGAGAGATACATCCTTTTAAGAGTATCCATTCTTGTCCAGGGTCAGAGCAATGTAAGTCATAGCCTCTATTTTCTTTTTACCCCCAAATGCTATAATTAAAACTGATGTGTTCCTTTCATTAAGTCAGCTGCAGACAGTAAGCTAATTTGACTACTGGTCCCCTCGGTCATGGGTGGCTGAGGACGTCAGCATCCTACGCCAGTCACAAATACGTGCTAAACCACTGTTTGCCCTCTGGAAAGCTTGCCCTGGCCACACTGGAAGATGTCCCTGGTTAGATATAAATTTAGGTAGACAGATTACTCTGTCTCAAAGCCACCACATGGCATCACTCCAGAGCCATGTCAAAGCCCCAAGCATAGGAGGACAGCATGATGGCCCTGTTGCCAAAAAAGGTGCTTTGTCTGTGTGTGTGTGTGTGCGTGTGCTTTAAAATCTCAGTGCTTAAATCAACCAATGAAATATTCATGGGATCTAAAGTAGTGGGCAAGCGAACGGCTTTCTTATGGGAATATCAATATTCTTGGAGCCAGTCTTAATCCAATATTCAGAAAGCTTTTCTTCCCCCTTCTTCACTTGGGGCTCAGATTTATTTTCAGAAACTCTCACCCTTTCACAATCTTGCTCCATTAACAGCGTGGGTGGTGGCCGGTGTGCCAAGGGCGGAGCGAGGTGACAAGGAGAAGGCACCGTGGGTGTGGGTGCAGCTGAAGGAGAGGGGTGCTCTCTTGGATGCGGTCACAGGTACGCCCAGGAGAGACGCGTAGTGTGGCTGCTCTGGGAAGCCGGAGAACGTGCAGTCGGGTACTGGCTCTAGTGTTTCCGTCTGGTCTGGTCTATGATTCCAGGTGTGTACGTAGGATTTTCCTTCCTGGCAAGAGCCTGAGGGAGGGGTGGAGAGAGGGAGGTCCTAACCAGTGTCATGGAAGGAAATTACTGCTGGAGAAGAAAATATTTTCCTTCATCCATTCTCTGTGGCACTTGGGTGCCCCCCATGAGTGCAGAAAGGGGCACAGCATGAGTGCCCGTGAAGGCAGACGTCACTAGCAGACAGCTCCAGTGCTACCTCACGTCCCCCGCCTGTCCCCTGCCCCACCTGGCCCCTCCAGCTTCCCACCTCCACTCTCCACCACCTGCATGCCTGTTCTTAAGGTGCGTGGAATTCTACATTCTCCCTTCCCGGCTTAGCCTCTCAGTTCGGACTGCCAAAAAGGGGGCCGGTTAGGTTGGTGGTTTCCTGCTGTGGGTACCTGTCCCTCAGGACGGGAATAAGGCCCGCCAGCTCGTTCCAGATCTGCCCTCTCCCCAGGGCTGGTCTGTGTTACTGAGGCTGGTCCAGCACTGCCCTCTCGGGTGCCCCAGGAGCTGGGGAGGCACAGAGACTTCTTGGAGACGGTCGCACAGGGCGGTTCTGCCAAGCCAAGCTGGGCACGGAGGAGGCCCAGTTACAGGTCGAGAGAGGTAGGTGTGGGCTGCAGGGCTCTGGGGAGGAGACTGCTCTCCACACGCTCCCCTCCCCCACCAGCGGGCCTCTCTCCAGCAGCAGCGAGTGAGCCCCAGTGTTCACACCGGGCTTCAGAGGTTGTCAGGCAGACGGAAACGCTACTCCTCGGCCAGGGGGAGGTGCAGAGGGGCCTCTAGCTACCAGAAATTCCCTGTGTATTTCTCTTCTGCAAGCTAAGTCTTCAAATGCAGGCTTGGGGAAATAAACTTTTTTAAAACTTTCTATGCTTTAAGATCGATGTGCTATAAATTTGGGGAATACAGCAATGATAGTCAATGTATCAAATGAAGTTATTGTATTAATATTTTCTCTTGCATGCTCATGCTTTCTGAACACAGTGCTTGGAGAAGGGAATTGCCTAAATTTATTGTAGAAAGCAAGGTATTGGAACTCTCTAGAGAAGTTTCAACCTTATTAGGTACTGAATAACGTAGGCTGACTAACAATAAAAAGGAAAGTGCAACGAATGAGCAGGCCATGAAAGGACACCCTCTATTCGCCTCACTTCTCTAAGCCAGCACGCTCTAAAATTACTCAGCAAACACCTGCAGGAATCTCCACGGGTCCGCGTATCCTCCGGACCTTGGACCGCACCACCTCCTCTGGGACGCTCCTTCCTTCGCAGACAGTCTTCTGAGCCAGGGACCCTGGTGCTCTGTCGCAGGGACACTCGCCTGTCAGTCTGGGGTGCAGAGTCCGCTGTACAAGCATCTCCGCAATGGCAAAGACCAAAGAAGAATCACCACTTCCCTTTGTTTACGGCCCTGTGAGTCCTTAAGAGATGCCAATCCCCACCATCCATCCACCAAAAACCTCCACAAGAAAAACCAAAAAGCCAAAAACTAGCTGGATCCGACAGAGAGGGTGCAAATGCTGCTGCCTGGTACTCGCAGAGTCCGGCTCTGGGCTGTCCTGAGTGCGCTCGCTGTGTGACCTCGGGAGAATTATTCCACCTCCTGGCGCCTTCGTTTGCTCGTCTTTGAAATGGGGACAGTAATAGTATCTGTCCCACAGGCTGCTGTGATAAATACATGAGTTAATACACATAGTAAGTGTTATAGGTGCATTAACTACTATTGTTACTATTAATAATATAACATCAATATAATTATCATCATTGGTGGCTCCAGTGTTTGTTGAGTGGAGTTCTTGTCAGGTCCCTGTGGAGAAAATATCCTCATCAACTGAGTAACGTGAAGACCCTGAAGTCCACCCGCAAGGCACTGTGGAACTTGGATCTTGTCCCAGTCCAACTTGGTCCAGCTCCACCAAAGGGTCATCAGAGTTCACCTCCTGTGATATAAACAGGTGACTGTGATATAACCATGTGACATATAATGTGATATATATACACTGATGGCTAAGATGAGGTTTCTGTCCACACATTCGCGAACCCAACTGAGGTAAAAAAGAGTCCACTGAACCTACACCCGGGATCTGATGTTGACGCAAATAACTACCATGAAGCTGTGATTGTTGCCTGTAACGCACACTGCCAAAGACTTTATGTTCTTTCATTTAGTCCTCTAATATTCCTAGTGGTAGGTAGATTCTATTTCCTCCCCATTTTACTGATGAGGCAACTGAAACTCAGAGAGGTTAAGTAACTTGCCGAGGGACACACAGCTGACAAGCAGCAAGACCCAGGAACCACACCGAGGTTTATGTGATGACTCCTGAGTCTGTGATCTTAACTTTTATTCTTTACCCCTAGTTCTTCAAGTCATTTTTAAAAGGAATCTATCATATAGAATATATTCCTTTGGAATGGTTTTGTGAAATCAATGTGGATTCTTAGCAAATATTACTCGATTTATTCTTGTTGAAAATTAAATGCCTTTGATGGCTCATGCCCTGTAATCTGGCATGTGCTTCTTCCTTTGCAGTCTTTTTAACAGCAGAAGCCACTCAAATATTCAACTATAGATCCTACCCAAGGCAGTCATGTCAGCAGTTTGTAGATATGTTTTATTAGGCATTGTTTATATACTCTAACAATTATTTATTGAATCAACACAATTGTTTCAAATAATGAGTTAGGCTTCATTGGTGGGTAATACAAATAATTTTCTATGTCTAAGTCAGCATTTTTTTATTAAACAAAATAGTACAGATTAGAGAATAAAGTATACCTCATGTAGTAAGAGTAAGTAATATCATGTGAAGCTTTTTTTAGGTATATGTGTGTAATAATGGATCACAACATAAAATACATTTTTTATTGTGGATCACATATAAAACCGCCTGAAAGCCATGGTTTTACAATGTTATCCTCACATCCTTCCAACTCTTCAGCCCTCAGAGGGATGTACTAGCATGCACCAAGGTCACGGGAAGGAAGTACAGTGGGGTCGTAATCCTGAGAGGAGGTGAGGTGGGGGGTAGATTTTGGTGGTAGAAATAAAGGAATCCAAAGCTGTCTTTCTCGTGCAGAACCGACTCCTCTTCTTGAGAGCAGCCAGGTGGGACTGAGAGGGCTTCTTCTTGGAGCTGCCCTTGAAAGGCTGAACAGGAAGGGGAAGGTGCCCAGGAAACACAGAGATTGCTGGAGAACGACTGTGGCCTGTGTAAAAGTTCTTGTCAAACCATCTGAAGAGTTCGTCTCACCAACATGACATCAGGGCCACGAACACCTAACTCCAGCTTTTTCCCGACACATACCGAAGTACCAACAGAGGGACAAGAGACCATTGGTTCCAGACTGGTTTCACATCAGAATCCTTTCTAAAGATGCAAATTCCAGGACTGCTACCTTATACATAGAGAATCATAACCTCCAGGGAAGGACCCAGGAATCTGTAACTGTTAAAATCGTTCCAGATGATGCTGATAAATTCATCCTAGCTATGGTTCCCAAACTGGCAGTTGAACCAAGAGACCAACTGAAATGAAAACTGTCCCTTGAAGGGAGGGTCCAAAGTGCTAACTCTGTAGTGTAGCATGTCCATGGGAACAAATCTAGAGCAATCATACTAGAGAGCAGGAGTTCCTGAGTCCAGGCAGGAGTGAGGGACAGATCAGCCCTCAGAAGGGAGGATGCCTAGAACTCCACTTCGGGTCATGCGTGTGGGAGCCCTGGCTTACTGGCTCTGAGTGGCTCAGAACAATAACCTACATGCACCTCCATTTCCAGATGGTCTGAAGGGAGGCTCCAGGTGTCTGTTTAGACCACTCCAGAGCTCCTGGATCCCACATATTAGTTTTGGCAAACTTTAAGGATGCTTTGATTCCTGGGAGTTCTCTGTCGCAGACACCAAATTTCATCCAGTGGCAGTTATTGGAAGAAATCAATGCAAGGAAGAGGGTTGAGAATTAAGCCCTTATGGCAGAAAGACAGTTCTCTGTCTCTTTTCAGTACAACATCTCTAAAAACCTTGGTTATCAAAGTCAAGAGTATGGCAAACTCCTTCGAAGGGCTATTGTCTACATAATTCTCGAAGGCCTACATCTCAGGCTTAGATGAGGAATAGAATTTCCTAGTGGGAGTCTATTCTCCCCAAGGTAGACAAGTATTTCTTTTCACATGCATTAAGCACCGTTTATGTGGGAAGTCTGAAATTGAGGAGAGCAGGAGATAGGACTTCCTCCTGAGTAGCAGCACGTGCCCATTTTGGCTAGCCTGAGCACAAAAGCTACATGGCGGCAGTAAATTGTATCCATAAAGAAATTCAGAACACACAAGGCTATTCCATAAAAATCAGATATTGAAACTCATCTGAATCTTTTATATTTTTCCAGGTTTCATCTTTTATACCTAACTGGTGGCTCTGGTTTCTAGCTTGTTGCCATTGGAATTAGAATGTCTGATACTTCCCTGCCACAGCTGTAAGTAACTACAATTACCACCCTGGTATCTGCCCCAAATGTCACTTTTTGGACCTCCTCAGACAATGTCAGTGGTCTCCATGCTTTCCTGCTACTGACCTGGTCCACCCAGATTCCATCTCTGTCATTGTCCCGTCACAGTGAAGCAAGCCGCCTGGAGGCAGGACCAAAAATGGCAGTAACTGTCTGTTTTCCTTATCATGGTGGGGATAAGAGCCTCAGTTCTTGGATTCTCAGGACCACAGGTATGGCAGAGAACAAATTATATTCAGTCAACAATAAACTTTGGAAACACCCTGTGTGCTGGGCATTATTCTAGGTGCAGGGTCCCTGTTTTCATGGAATGTACATTCTAGACATGAAACACAAAATGCCTCCTGATATTTTTGAACCACATTTTACATTATTAAGGGACTCGGACATTAGAATACTGGCAGGACTGAGATAGAGGCCTTCTTGAGACTATACTTTTAATATTTTCCCTTATCTAACTCTTAAAAGGATGCTGTCCTGGTGATCAGAAAATATATCAGGGAGTATGAGAAATGATCAAAGCTTTATAAAATAGTCTTTGCTCCAAAATTTACAAAAGCCCTTAAAATCATAGCACCAAATAACTACAATAACTCAGAAAATCCAATACCCTGCTAATATTGAAAAATTGCTCACTGCCTGCAAGCCCAGTAATTACTGTTGGCTTCTGTTTCCCATTTCCATCAGAGGTACCAGTTAGATGTCTCAATGGAGATAATTCAGCTCCTTCCCTTTTAACATTTTACTACTCCAAATTTTCAGACTTTCCAAATTAAGTGGACAAATGGCCATGACTCTTTCCCTCCTCCCTAAACCACTTCCTTCTCCCACCCTCCAAAAAACAAGGCAGAAGAACACACTAAATTGCTAATCTCTATTATAAGGAATATAAGGTATTAGGTTGTTTTCTTGGCCCAGCCAAGATATTACTGGATGACCTTTTTCAAACATTTAACTTGTCTGGTGGGGTTTTTAAAAGTAAATATGTCTGGCAAATTTATTCCCAGTTCCCATCCTGGAGGACTTCATAAGGACAAGAACTTCTCTAGCTAGGGTATCAAGATTATTCTCAGGTGTCAGGAGGACAAGGAGACAGCATATGGGGTCCTCGCTGCTCACTAAGAGAGATCGCCATCCCCCCCCCAGCGTAGTCCTTCCTCCTGTAAGGATGCACGGAGGCCAGTAACAACCAGTGCTGGGCTGAGAGCAGAGAATCTGGGCTTCTTCTCAGTGACACTCCATTAAAAACTCCTCACCTATACGAGGCTTTTGGTTACTTGTGAGCCAAGTCATACTCACACACACACACACACACACACACATGTTATCATTCATTCGTTCGACAAATATTGTTGAGCACCTACTCCGTGCCGGCCCAGAGCTAATGACAGTGCGGCTTTCTCACCTAGGAAACCTATGGCGCGTGTTTTAGAAGAGCCATGTGCCCCAGCAGCAGTTTTACGGCATGGCTTTTATGGACTGTGTTTCCTGCATGAATTCATTCTGTGTTAATTGCCAATATAGAAAATATGGAAAATACAGAAGAGTAGAAGAAAAAGAAATTGCTCTTAACACCACCAACGAACCATGACTACATTTACAGTTACATTTACTTCCTATTTATTTTCTGTATTTAGTTTTTATTTCAGTTGTTCAAAAAAGATGTGCTCATACTACACATACAATTTTCTGTCTTTCTTATTTGCTTTACTTATCAGTACGACATATGATTTTTCCAAGTGCAAAATCATTTAACTTGTCCGTGCTGAAGGCACAGGTAGTTCCAAAGCCGTGATCAGAGTACTACCTACCACTTCTCCCTTCACAGCTCAGCTTTGAAAGCTATCATATTTTCTGATAGCAGCTTCCTCACATTTTTATACTATACAAATTTAAAGAGTTGGCAATTTTAGCTTTTATATGAAGCAATATAACAATTATGGAACTTGTAGTCAGTGTATGAGTCTGGGACAGGAACCAGATGTCCCTCCGATCCCTAGTCTTCTGTGGGCATCCCTTCTAATTCCACTGGGCACCACCATTTCCTGCTGGCCTCTCCAGTCTCCTCGTGGGCACTGCCATCACCACCATCATGCCCACAGTGTCTGAGAAAGTGTGGCAGAGGCCATGGAAATCACCAAAAATTCTAGCTTCTGTCCCACATTTCCCAGCCCTCTCGCAGTAAGTTAGCCAACGTGTGACTAGTGCTGGCTGGCTAACAAGCTGTGTCACTTCCAGACCAGAACACAGAAGAGCCAACATGGAACCCTCCAGCCGTCTCTCCCTCTGACCAAGAAGGTCATGTGCTCCTGATGGTACAACCGCAAAATAGTAGAGCCTCCATCAGTCTGTATCCCATGACTGAGGTAATGAAGTCCCCGCCAACCTACACTGAACATGCAGGGTATGTAAGAGATAAACCACTGTGTCATTAAGCCACTAGGATTTGGGGCTTCATTGTCACCGCATTATCACATGGCCTATCCTTATACCAGACACAGTTTTTAAGGAAATCATTTAAAAGAATGAACTAAAGTGTTTTTTATCTATAGCCAACCCCTCTATACAAATCAGACATGAGGGAAATAGGAGTAATACACATTTTGCTGTTCTCAGAATTGCCCTGATGGATTCACCCCCAGTAAATACCACATGCGCACAGCTTTCCAGCCACCTGTCCCAACAATTCATCAAATGTCAGGGGTGTATGGTGGAGTCAGCTTAGGCTCACTGGATGATTCACGTACTTACCACCCTGGTCCTAAGTATGCTACTATTCAGAAGTGGGCAAACACAATGAGATTAGAAAATGAGCAAAAGACCTCACCAAAGAAGATAATGGAGGTGGCAAGTAAGCATATGCAAAGATGCTTAATATCATATGTCATTAGGGAATTGCAAATTAAAACATCAGTGAGATACCACTACACACCTATGAGAATGGCCAACATCCAAAACACCGAAAACACCAAATTTCACAAGGATGTGGAGCAACAGGAACACTCAGTCATTGCTGGTAAGAATGCAAAATGGTACAGCCACTTTGGAAAACACTTTGGCAGTTCCTTATAAAATTAAACATACTCTTACCATATGATCCAGCAATCACGTTTCTTGATACTTACCCAAGTGCTTTGAAAGCTTATGTCCACACAGAAACCAGCACACAGATGTTTATAGCAGCTTTGTTCACAATCGCCAAAACTTGGCAGCAACCAAGATGTCCTTCAGTCAGTGAATGGATAAATAAACCAGGATACATCCAGACAATGGAATATCATTCAACACTGAAGAGAAATGAGCTATGTATCAGGCCATGAACAGACATGGAGGAAACTTAAGTACACATTAGTAAGTGAAAGAAGCCAATCTGAAAAGGCTACATATTGTATGATTCCAACTATCAACATATGACATTCAGAAAAGGCAAAACTATAGAAACAGTAAAAAGATCAGTGGTTGCCAGGGGCTAGGGGGATGGAGGTACAAATACGTGGAACATGGAGGACTTTTAGGGCAATAAAACTATATGGTAAGATACTGTAATTGTGGACACATGTCATTATACATTTGTCCAAACCCATAGAGTGTACAGCAACAAGACATATAAACTATGGATTTGGGGTGATAATGCTGTATCAGTATAGGCTCACCAATTGTACAAATGTTCCACCTTGGTGCGAAACGCTGATCGTGGAGGAGGCCATGTGTATGCCGGGGCGGAGGGTAAATGGGAAATCTCTGTACCTTTGTCTCCGTTCTGCTGTGAACCTAAAACTGCTCCAGAAAATAAAGCCTATTTAAAAAATTTAAAATAAAAATTACCAAAAAAGAGACAAATGCAGAGAACAAATGAAAAAATGTAACTCAGTGATCATACTGGTGGTGAATACTAATATTAATGTTCTGAGCCTGTCGTGTTTATAAAAACTTACGTGCAAAATTCATATTGGAGATATGAAAATGAACTCATGAAATATTTCATCTCTGAAAACACACAGATATTTCCTAGCTTCATCCACTGAAAAGATCTAGAAACAACGATCAACACAGTCATAATGAACATACTTCATGCCTAGACTGAGGTTTCTAGGTACCATTTCCCATTTAAAGAAACCAGGGATTTTTTGAAGAAATGGAAGATTTCAGGTCTGAGGCAGGAACTATACGAGATGAGCCTGGAATACCTTGTCAAGGAAGTTACCAAAGACTACTAGGGTCATGTCAAAAGGATTCAAGTGCCAAAGAAAGAGGCACTCATTGGCCAAAGACGGAACAAATTCAACTGCAGGAAGGTAACGATTACAATGGCTTGAAACCCATCAGATATGTTGAATACATGCAGGGATACATGGATATGTGAGTTCATGCTAATTAAGATAAAAATTAATCTTCGGAGGATGATAGGAAACATTCATTATCTTGAAAACTGTTAAAAAAAGGGAACGAATCAAGCCTATACTTGCCTTTCCTGTATGAATTGTAACACTGATCAAATAATAGATGAAGTGTCTTTTTATAGAAATATTCCAACTAGCAAATGAAAAAGAAACATCATTATAATATTCTGCATCCCACACTAAATTAATGGGCATTGAGCACCATTATCTGCCAAAGTCACAAAGAGAGGCAGCCAGACATACAGACTTCCTGCTGTACCACCCATGGTCTTGCCAAAGAGAGAGACCCTGAGTTTCGCCAAGCCTCCAAATCCAGCTGCCAGTTTGCAGGAAATACAGACGATGGAGGAACATGTTGAACCACGTTGGGAATATGCAATCAGCAACATCCAGACTACAAGTAACTCTGCAGGCCAAATGTCCTGGGTCCTTCAACAGATAAATTGTATGGAAATTGTATTGGAAAGAGGGGAAAACTGTAGGTTTAAAGAGATTTAAACCATATAGCAAAGATTTTTAAATGGACAAAACTATAGTGTTTAGGGATGCCACTTAGGTGGTAAAACCACAAAAAAAAATAATGGCAGAAAGTGATTTTTACAGAGGTCAGTACAGTGGTCACTTTGGTGGCGAGGGAGGCAGCCACGGCCGCGACGAAGCACCCAAGGATTCCCGACTTGGCTGACGAGGTCCCGTTTGTGGGTCTGGATGATGGTTAACGGGGCGCTCGCCTTGTAACAACCCATTCGGCTCTGCCTTTGTCTTGTTCGGTTTTCCATATTTGTGCTTTCTTTTATTTTATAATTTTTAAAAGGCTTTAGAATTTAAAAACACACACACACAGTGAGCCGGGGGTATCTGGGGGAGGCTTTGCAGAGGCCGTATAGACTGAACTGAGTCTTAAAAGACAGGGCAGATCAGAGATGGGAATGAAAATTTAACTGGCTTAGAGGGGCAGAAGTGTCTCCAAACCCTGCTTGAGCTACTCGCCCTCACGGTGGCAGCACCTCTGAGCCCTCGGGCCCACGGCAGTCGAGCTCAGACTACACCGTCATCCTCTTCCACGGAGCTTCGCTGTTTTGCCACTGCCACACGTGGGTTCTGTTGTGCCAGGTAAGAAACTTTGCCCTTCCCATGTTCTTCTTGACTTAGGGCATAAATCCTGTCGGGAGAGGCAAATCACAAGCTATCATCGACTGTCTGCAGAAGCTGGAGAAGACAAACTCCGCATCACAGAATCGGCAGCTCCTCGCGTTCTGAGGATGTGCTATTTGACCTGGGAAGCCACTGGGGGCTTGGAACTGAACCATGGGGCCAGTTCTTGCTCTCTTGCAAACCAAAACTAAAAAAATAAAAATAAAAAAATAATAAAAAAAAATCCACTGACCCAAAGCAGTGGTCCCCAGATTAGAAACCAGATCCAGCCACGATTAGAGGAGACGCCACTTGGAGAACGCTGGCGCAAAGCTGATAAGCACAAAGTATTCTTGGAATTGTTGTGTTTTTCTTTAAATGACGGTGTTTTTATTTCACATTTTTGTTGCTTCTTGTCCGTTTTCATTGGGGGTTGAATATTTCTCTGAATTTTCTTTTTTGTTGCCTTCAGGGACATGAAGTCTTTCTTCAGGAAAGTGTTTTTTTCTCAGTTTAGTTCTATTTTCCTTTTCTAAGAGCGTTCCATGGAGGCTAGAGTCAGCCTTACTGTCTACTGGACCGATCTCTCCTCTCCCCTGGTGTCCCTCCGATTTGCCTTTCCAGCTTTTAGGTCTGGAAAGGGCAGGTGAAGCATGTGAATGGATGTGGCGGCCCCTTCACCAGGAAGCTAAAGGAAGGAGGCTGTTTTATATAGCTGTCCACTGAGGGGAGGACAGAGGTGAGAATTCTTACCTCTTATTCAATGCAGCTTCTGGTAAGCAGAGCGAATAGCTGGAAATAGACGCCCACCTGGGGCAAAATGAGAAGTCAGCCAAAGCTGTTTGTCCTCAGTGTCCAGAGCCTCTCACTTAACCCCATGGTCATGTGAGTAAGCCCCACCAGCATCCTCCCTCACCTCCGCCACTGAAATTCAGGGCCTTCTTGCTTGCGCTGGAGGCAGGTGATTCTCATTTACATATTAGTGTGAATTTCAGTTAGTATTTGCATTGGGGGATTTAACTAAACTGACAGTTGTGTTTCCTGTTAGAGAAATTTCAGCATGTTCTCTGGAGAGTATTTCGGAGGGCAAAGTGCTTTCCTTGAGCCCATAAAATTTCCTATCGAGTAGCTGGCAGCTACCTCTGCAGTGGCCGTAAGGAACATCAATGCGGAATGGAAAGTAACTTCAGAGCAAGCAAGGAGTGCTGTGAGCTGCGTGTTTGCAGCCCTGGAACATGCACTGAGGGCTGCAGGGAGGTTTCTGATGCATCCCAGGATTGCACACACTCTGGCCCTCTTGGGGATGCATGAAGTGTCCCGGGCCCTCCTTCACCTAGGAGGTGAGAGCGGAAAAACGGTATAGGACCTTTGGCCCAGTGGATGTTATCACAAGCAGACACTTGGGCCAGTTCTCAAGAAATGCCATAATCAGATTTCTCTTCCTTTTCTAGTGGGAGCTGTTCCCCCAGGCTGGATGGAAAGAAGGTAACTGCTAAGGCGACCTTGAAAGGGACCACTTCCCAAGGTACCACCCACGGGAGCAGCCCCTCCCAAAAGCTGCGCCCCCACTTCCTCCCGTGGTGCTGTTGTCCTGGACCATTTTCCACGCATCACTTGCCAGGGTGTTAGTAGGGCACTAGAGAGCTGTGTGTGTTACAGCCATGCCTGGACGGCCTGCCCAGGGCCGTCCCACTTCCACTAATGAAACAAAAAAGAAAGCAAAACAAGGGAGGCAAGAAGGGACTAGTGTGTTTGATGGGTACTAGAGAAAGCAGAAAGTGTTTTTCTGTAGAAAAGTACTTTTTCAACAGTCAGGCTTAAGAGAAAGCCACAAAGAGTTAAGGAAAGGGAAGCATTTTCTGATGAAAGACTGGGCTTATCAAGGAAATCGAAGCAGAAAGAAACATGAGTCTCTCAAACCAACACTGTCTCTTCCATGTTTCATTGCCGCCATGAGAGCTGCCGCGTGTATATGAGCGTTGGAAGTAGGGGAGGCAGGATGGTAAAGTGGCTAGAAACAGTTTCAGGTCAGAAAACCTGCACCGGAGTCCTGACCATCCCCCCTGCCAGCTATGACAAGTTATGAACATCTCCAGCTCTCACTTCACGCATCCCGAATATCGGACAATAATCATTCCTACCTTACGAGACTATTGCGTTTAATGAGAGAATGCATTTGAATTGCCAAACACAGTGGCTGGCAGGTAGCATATGTTCCATAAATATAGTGTTGTTATTGTTATTTATTCAAGTAAAGCTTTCTAAAGGATGTATCAGAGTACCCATGAGGGGCAAAGAGACATCTCAGCAGGGAATCAATATTCTTCACATATTCCTCCTTCAGCAAAGCTTTTCCTCTTGAGAAAGGCACCCCTGGAAGCAGGAGGGAAGAAGGGAAGCAAGCACCTTAATTGCCAAGTGAACCCTGTGGCCAATGGGCCAGCAGCTTTTAGAATCAGTGCGCGCTTTCACCTGAAAGATGAAGGGCAGAGGCACGCAAGGACCCAGACAGAGCCCCGTGGAGAAGATGCTGCGCCCACACCTGCCTCTGGAGGCCCTGATTCTGTCCACGCCCACCTCACAGGCAAGAGGGCTGGAGCGGGACTAGGTGAGCGAACCCCACAGCCACACGTCTCTGCGGCTCGGCCAGGGAGCGTACGCCTAGAAGGGTATCCACGCAGAGCTGGCAGTGAGAGTTCACTCAGCTGACTGACGCGACTCCCTTCTATACTGACGACCCCTCCCTAGCTGTGGGCAGAGCTAAAAGCCATGTGGACAGATATGCAGATTTGTTTTTCCTGGTGCCGGCTAAACACCCAGTGCTCTTCCTGCATCAACAAAGCCCCTGAGTGCCATGGAAAACTCGGTGTGAAGCTCTCCCTTAAAGGGTATCTTGAGGGAGGAATGTCATGGCCCAGAGACATTCAGGATGGGAGAATCTCAGAGGCCTGTGTTAAACATCACATTCCTTTCTGGTACTTTCTCAGATTTTCCAAATGTGAACTCAGCAAAATTAGTTTCAAAGCTACCTGAATCCACAAACCTTGAGATAAACGGAGTTTTCGGATGAGGCTCCCTCTGCATTGTCCTTGTCTGTTGCCTGTTGCCCACTTTATCATGGTCAGCCTTGACCTCGAGCTCCTTGCTGCCCCTCATCCTCCGCAGGCAGCCCCTCTTGTGTCTCTGGGTGCAAATGCTATCCTTCGCATATTTAGCAAACCCACTGGACAGAAAGCACCTTCATTAAATCTGCATTTTGGGCACCTGGCACTGTTCGCGGTACTCATCGAATGCGTTCATGAAGGACCAGCTACATGTGTCCGTCATCTCAACTGAGAGGCTCACTCGAGGAAGTAGTTTCTGCCAAAGCACCTATAAGTCTCCCCCCCACAAAGCAGTGACTGTGTGAACTGGCCCATCCAATCAGGAAGTGCATGTTGGGACCATTCACGAAAGAGGGTGAAGTAAACTGGCTCAGCTGATGACCGACGCCAGCACCTCAGCCTCGCCGGCACCTGGTTCTGTTCACCGAGCAAATGAGGCTCCCGCTGTCCCTGATTCGCCAGAGACCTGAGGTGCCACGACTCTCTCCTTTGCCACAGAACCCATCTTTGTGACAAAGAGACAGTTTCCCAACTGTGACACCAACTTAAAGTTTGGATGGGGAAGCTGACCTCCTACAAGGCAACTGCCGCTCCCTGTTTGCAACTAACCAGACGCTCCAACTCTTCTGACAAAAAGAGAACAAAAACCCAGGGAAACAACTGGGAAAGGAAAGGAGAAGAAAACCCGCCTGCTTGCTTGGATTTGTAGTCACGTGTCACATGACAATGTGTAAGTCAACCACAGACAGCATATGCCACAGTGGCCCCATCACAATACCACATTTTACTGTATGTTTTCTATATTTTTTAATGGATATGTTCAGACACACAAATATTTACCACGGTGTTACAGTTGCCTACAGTGTTCGGTACAGTAACATGCTGCACAGGCTCATAGCCTCGGAGCATAGGCTACACCGTATAGCCTGGGTGTGCAGCAGACTATTCCATCCAGGTGTGTGTGAGTCACTCTGTGATGTTCGTACAACGATGAAATCGCCTCACAATGCATTTCTCAAAATGTATCCCCATCGTTAATCCATGACTGGATTCCAGAATGGCTGGGCCTCCAACAAGGTCTCAGAGCCACAAAATACAATCCAGGATTTGTAAACAAAACAGAGGAGCCTAACACCAGAATTGCACGACAGAGTCCCCAGCTGGAAGTGCTCTGAGCTCTGGAAACTATTTTTCTCTCTCCATGTTGCGAGGAATTGTTGGCCTCCCAAGATGATCGATCCCCTTTTGCCCAGATTTGACCTTTAGTCCGCATGGTGAGAAATACGCAGGGCCCTCCCTAGGGGGGTTCAGAACCGATGGCAAGTCACACTGTTGCTCTCTTCACACTCCTCTGTGCTGCCCGTGCATTGATTCACTCAGGGCTCACGGCTTCCATGACACCCTCCCTGACTTCTACAGCACTCCTAAGACCCCTTCTTCTTTGACTCCCTTTGACTTAAGTATGGTCCTTTTTCTCGTACCATTAGGAACTTAATCTCATTTCATCTTAGGTAATGTGCTATTATTTAATAGAATAACTCACTTGATGCAGGAAGGCCTGAATATACCTAGATGTAAGTACTCATGGATTAGAATCAGAAGGGCCCTAGCCAGTCAGACAATGGAGCTTGAGATTTTACCATTGGGATTACAGAAAGACAGTCAAAAACAACTGGACATTGCCCAGTCAGGCCAACCTCAAATCCTCCTTGCATCACTTGGCAGGTATTTATTCAGCCTTTGCAGGAATTCTTCCAATTACAGGAATTTCATTCTCTTTGCAGTAACTTATTCTTATATAGGACTTCATTAAGCCTCTATATAAAGTTTTATATATAGAAAATAATCCTTCAAGTTTAAAGAATTATTATAGGTGATACCCTTCAGCAGAGATAACAAGTTAAATATGCATTTGTTATCTGCCACTAATAACTCATTCTACGTGTTTCTTAATATATTTTTTAAAACCTAAGATATTTAATATACAGCTAAGTTATAGATAACTAAGAAAAAGTGGAGCCCTCAAATAGGGCAATGAACAAAAGGTAAATTAAATAATTTATTTAAAAAAAGGCTATATATGTGCCCAATAAATATAGGAAGAATGTGTCCTATCTAAGAAGCAATCAAAGAAATGCTGTCATCTATCACTGGAACGACCACTTTAGAAAATAAAACAGCCTGTATTGGGAGATTTGAGAAATAGGGCCTCTCCTTCACTACTGGCAAGAGGAAATGGCTCCAGTCCTCTGGAAGATGACCGGCATATGTGTCATGGCTCTCTAACCCTTTAACCAGTAATTCTTCTTTTTGGAATTTATTCTAAGAAAATAACCAGAGAAGCAAAGATTTATATTTAAGGATGTTCATCCAAGTGACATTTACCAAAGCAAAAAGTTGAAAACAACCTAGATGTATCCAAAAAATGGGAAGGAAGAAAATATACCATGACACATTCATGTGATAGAACACTACATAGAACACCATGGTTTTAGAAATTATTTTATGACATACAAAATGGCAAAAATGCGATCTTAAGTGAAAAGTCAAGATTATAAGATTGCGTGTGCATTAGAATTCTACATTTTAAAATATAAATATGGGCCCAGTGCAGTGGCTCACACCCGTAATCCTAGCATTTTGGGAGGCCAAGGCAAGAGGATCACTTGAAGCCAGGAGTTCGAGACCAGACTGAGCACCATAGTGAGACCCCCCAATTTCTACCCAAAAAAAAAGTGAAAAATTAGCTAGGCATGGTGGCACATACCTGTAGTCCCAGCTACTTGGAAGGCTGAGGTGGGAGTTTGAAGCCCTCGAGTTTGAAGTTGCAGTGAGCTGTGATGACACTACTGCACTCTAGCCCAGGGAACAAAGTGAGACCCTATCTCAAAAAATAAAAATAAAAATAAAATATAAATATGAGCAAGCAAAAGTGAAAACACCTAATATCTCACCATCCAGTGATAACCATTGCATATGGATGATGAGATCATGGATCGTTTTTTATTTTCTTCTCTGTATTTTTCTACATATTTCTAAGTTTCTATAGTAATTTCTACAACTCTTATATTACAATTTTAAAAAGTGGGTAATTTGTAATGCCTCATAGTGAATTAGTTCCAAAGAAACTAGACTCCCAGCTATCTAAGACAGTGTTTAGCAGATGACTGCAGAGAGCCCTGTCCAGCACCTGGGAAGTTACCTAAGTAGGGAGCTGGTGGCAGCCAACACCTAATATGGTACCCCACACAGGACCACCTATGTAATTTACAGGGCACAGTGCAAAATGAAAATCCAGAACTCCTTGTTTCAGAAAGGTTACAAATTTCACACATTAAACCAAGCGCAGGGCCCACCTAAGTGTAGGGCCCTGTGTGATGGCACAGATCCCGCACCCATGACGCTGGCCCTGGCCCCACACATTGTAGATGCTCGATAAATACGTGTTGAAAAAAAAGAAAGTGTGGGTGGTTAGAAGGATCCCAAATCAGCCTTCCCAATTGTGCCCAATGGCGAAACCACACTCGACAAGGTTTGGAATTGTGGGAGAGCATGAGGTCATAGATAGAAGACAGCACTCCTCCAGAATTTTCCTGGGTAGTCTACACTCAAACTACACTGTTCTGTTTTCCTCCTAATTATATCTGTTAGATCATAGTCCATGGTCTCTAGCTTTGATCAGGACAACGTGATCACTCCATCCATAAAAGGAATTAATGTCATCTCTTCTGTCTGTTCCAATAAGACATTTGGCTCTGTTCCTCCCTGCCTGCCTTCCCCCTCAACCCACTTTTCCTCTCATAACCCTCTCTCCGCTTGGCAACAGAACTCTCCTCCCCAAGCTTTCCTTCCTGCGCCCCACACACGCCCATGCTCGGCACTCCCTCTGCTGTAATGCCAGCCAAGCAGACACCGAGCATGAGAAGGTGTCTGCAGAGGATGTGAATACCCTCATCCTAATCCCCTCGCGGTCTTCCTGTGCAGGCCTGGCCGGGGCCCAGGAGAGCGGGAGCTGCCAGCTCCTGGAGGCGGTCGCAGCCTAGAGGGAGACAAGGCAGCCAGGGGTCGTCACTTATCAAGGAAAAATGAAACAATCTGTTATAGTATATTAGACTGGAGAAAGTGGGCTGTTAAGTGGGAGCCTGACCCTTGGATGGGAGAATGATGTTAAAGAAGGACACTTGCCCTCAGTTACCGGGGCTGCGTCCCAGCCCTCCGGCACTAAAGGAACATGAGAAGCCTAACAAACAGCCGCTTGCGCGAGCCGCGTGAGTTAGAGCGCGCGCTAGAGCGATGGTGCTGACACCCGACAGACCCAGTGCTCTGCCCCTTAACCACTGCACATGCTCTATCCCATTCGGTCGTCATAAGGACTCAGATACAAGCATTACAATCCCATTTCATAGTTTAGGAAATGCCGAGAGATTAAATGACGCGCCCCAAGGTCAAAATTGTAACTAACACTGTGCCCAGGATACAAACTCAGGTTTCCTGAGTTCGGTCTAGTGGCTCCCTCTACACTGCTTTGGTTGAGGTTGGGTGTAAGAGTTTCTCAATTAAGGCCATCTAACGGAGGTAGAGAGGCATACAGGAAGGATGAGGGAGGATGCCGCAGACTCGAGGAGGAATTTCTGGGCATTTTTACATTAATAGATAAGATATAAATAATTTGCCATTTGTCTTGCATCTTAGAGGCTACTCTGCTTTTAATTAATCACATAAAAGCAGGAAGCCTGACCAACAGTAGAATAAACAATTTCTATTTTGGTTTGGAATGAGAAGGTTATTTTTGCATATATATTTTGATTTGAATATATAATTTCTGGTGTCCTAGGGACACTTTTTAAACCAGATAGTGAAGCCAGGCCTTGAAGAGCTGGCTCATTTCAGTCCAGCCGGTGTTACGAAGCCTGTTGTCTGTGCTGCTACTGGAGGGAGCCTTAGATGTGTGTCTAAGCCTGGTCTATCTCTCTCCTACCTGACTCCCTCAAACAGGCTTTTCTTCCAAGCCGTCTTGCAAGCACAGGCCCCGTTATAGCAGTCATCAGACTGGAGTATGTTGGTCTGTTTGTGTGGCTCCTTTCCCCTTATACTGTGAGCCCTGGAAGGCAAGGCCCAGACTCTAGTCATCTTTATAACTCAAAAGTCTAGCAGACGATCTGAAACACGGCAGGATGTGGAAAAATCTATCTGATAGATGAGCCAATGGACGTGCAAACAGGCTGATCTGAAAGTCACTTGGCCTGAGGTCTCTTATTTGTGACATAGGTGTAGGCACACCTGTTCTGCCGAGACATAGGGCCGTAAAAAGATTAAATGTTTGTTTGTTTATTGTCTGCCCTTCTCATGCACATGCCCCAGAGACACACTAAGTTGCTGGAAACCTGAAGACAGGATAACCAAACCGGTACCTGAGTAAGTCGGGGCTCAATTCACATACGTGGAAGAGACAGGGTCAGGCAGAAGGGGACAGGACAATACTCCATGAACACCGTTGCCTTCATCTGAAAAGTTACGATTCTCCCCCAAAACGTAATCCATTCCGATCACAGAAAGCATACTGTTGTGCTGCCCCGGAGTGAGTCAGTTCCTCCTGCCGTCCACTGCACGAGGAGGAGGATCGCACTCCCCTTCTGTTTCTCTGACAGGGCCGACTTTGTCTTTTTCAAACTTTCTGTGATGGGGGAAGCCATAGCGTCAGGTCAACAAAGCCAGCACCTAAGAAAAATGGCTGCCAAAGCTTTTCTAGAACTCGCAAGGCGACTCGCAGGGTCACTGCCCAGGCTCTTGTTCCCAAGGTGGCACAGACACAGCCCGAGCGGGAGTTGAGAGCCGCGGTGCGGGCCCTGCCACCGCCTTGGGGCTGGCATGGGGAACGGGGGTGCCTCTGCGGCCCACCCCAGCCAAGCAACCACCTCAGCACAGGCTCTTCCTGGGGATTAATGAGGCACAGAAAAGAATAACACCTCAAACCATTAACCCCAGCCAACCATAAATCCTCAGGAATTGCATGGCAGAGTGGCTGTTCCTGCTATATTAAGGTGAAAATGCATTTTTAAAAAGCCTATGGATTTTCTTTAATGGACAACAATATCACTGGTACCCGATGGGCCTCTCTGCAGACCGAATACCTCACCCAGGGGCCTGGCCTTTTGTTCAATCCGCAACGTTCCTTTCCCCCGGCCTGCTGCCTGCCTCTTTTTGGTCCTCTTTGCTCCTAGAATAGATTGAAAACACCGCAAAAACTGAAAAAGAACTGGAACAAGAAGCAGATAAGCTCAACCAGCTTGTAGGAGCCACAACCTGAGAGCAGGTGCCTGCTCTAAAGGTGAGCTCAGTGGGCAGCCAAGTTGGGAGGAGCTCAGGGCAAAGACAGCCAGGGTGCAGGAGTCCTCAGCTGACTTCTTTGACATTGAAATCCCCAATGAAAATGCAAATGTTATCTAACAGGGGAAGCCCCTGAGCCATTTGTAGGCTATTAACAGCTTTGCTACAAATAAATTTGTCTAATATCGTCAATCACCTGGCACAGCCCTGGGCAATGGAACTCAACACAGGTATTAACGGGGGAGCAGGGGAAGTCAGGAATGATGGGTTAGGAGCATGGAAAACGTGGGAGAGCATGGAGACGTCATCAGGTTTGGGAGGCACCGGGTCACTAGCCAATGGGTGCGAAGGGCAGTGAAGGGAAAGTAAATATTAGATCAAAGACTGCATCAAGTTAATCATTTTCTCTAGAACAGCACAGCTAGGGGATGGCTAAAGACAAACAGAAGCCAGAAGAAAAGACGAGGCAGAGAGAGAAGAAAGGAAGTCAAGGGGGTTAGCGAGAGGAGTGGAAGAATTGCTTTTGGCAGTCAGGGGATATCGAAGTTCTCAGAAGTTCTACCCAACTATTAGGCTACCCTTGGGCAAGATAAGTATCTACTCCATGAATCAGTTTCTCGACTAAAATGATCTCTTTCTTTTCATGGAGGAAGTGACTTTCCTCAGAAAGTCACTCTGGGGGATGAAGAGTTAATATACGAAAACCTCCAGGAGACTTTGGAGAAGAAGGTTCTATTCTAAGTGTGAGGGATTCCTATTATAAGAAATTCTGTAGATTGACAAAACTAAATGGCCTACATCATATAACTTCCTACATCATATAACCATAATCCTCTCCAGCTTACAAAAGTCCAAAAATAAAGACCAGATGTGTTCAAATTGCTGACGTCGGTGAGGCTGGTCCCACTGCTCACAGCTAACCCAAGCCTTCCCCGGACGCGGAGCTGAGGGTTTCCGTCATTGCATTATTGGCCTTTTTTGCCACAATTTTCCTCTTCACGTATATGGGCACCCTTTTGGCCTCCTTGGGTCTGGAACGGAGTTTTCCACTCCTTAAGGATGGGTCTGCAGAAGCTCAGTGGAAACCCGTTAGGTACGTGTGCCTCTCCGGCTGCCTACTGCGGCGGGAAGTGCCAGTTTCCCATGGGCAGCTGCTGAGAGCAGGGAAGCCCCCACCAGCGCCTTGCCCGTGGCTTTGTGCAGGCTAGCTGGGTGGTAACTCCCCCATTTCCTACCAGTCCACTCTCTCTCTCTTTCTTATAAGTTTCCAAGCGGTATTATTAGTGCTAAAACGTTTCCTGGTTTTTATTCTCATCTGCATTTGCCCTGTTAGACCATAAGCTTCTCAGCCAGGGGAACTGTGTTTTACAATTCCCTGTTAGTCTCCCCCTCAGCTCTCACAGGTCATACACTGGTGTCAGTACATTAAGAGGTTTTAGTGACAAGTATATTGACTGGCTTATTCTAAAAAGGGAGAAACAAAAGAAAAAGTGAATTTGACAACTTGTTGCAAACAAGGACAAATAGGTGTGTGCTTAAGGATGTGTGTGTGTGTGTGTGTGTGTGTGTGTGTGTGTTCATCTTCCCATAAATATTGGTTGCACACTTACTATGTTCCAGGATTATGGTAGGCATAGGGATATAGCAGAGAACAAGAAAAATAAAGCCCTTCCAGCTCTTAGGGAAACTGGTAAAAAAAAAAAAAAAAAAAAAAAAAAAAGAAAGAAACAAAGAAAAAAAGAAAAGAAAGCCCTATCCTCCCTGAACACCTCCTCGGGGTCTTCTTTGAATATAGTTTGCCAGATTCTTAAGCTTCATGCTGCTTGTGTGTTTGCAGAGTTTATTCCATGTCTGAAAAGGGATGGCGTGTTTGGACATGTGGCATGCAAGGGAAAGATACATGTGCCCTCTAACAATGTGTTTGCTTTGGGGTCAAAGTACAAAAAGCAGAAAGGAGTGCTAGATAGCATTTAGAAACCAATAGTTTCCTTCCTGATGTGTGACTCTTTCATCTCAACCTGAAAGAAAACACAGGACAATTTACATATACTGATGAGAACAGCCAAAACTTCATATACCACTGAATATTTTAGACAACTCCAAAATGAGGGTTATCACAAAAACAGAAGCACTGATTTCAGGCCAAAGATTTTAGACAATAAACATACTGATTTCTAATACAAATTGTTCATTTAAAAAAAAATAGAAATTGCTTCCCACCTAATCTGAGTAGCAAAAACACCAACTTCATACTGCTTTACTTTTCAAAGCATAGAAAATGATTTCTACATAGGATCTAATTCACTCTTGTGGCAGAGCGGTAACTGGGAGAATGCAGTATCTTCTGCACGTTAGG
Organism: Indri indri; assembly: GCA_004363605.1. Lineage (NCBI taxonomy): Eukaryota > Metazoa > Chordata > Mammalia > Primates > Indriidae > Indri > Indri indri. The sequence continues at coordinate 147,907 of RJWJ010000622.1, read as the reverse complement.
CTGAGGACAATTCAGGTCACATGCTACTCGCAGGTAGATTGAGGCCAGAGCTCATGCAAAACATTCCTGACCTTACACTCACCTAAAGCATTTTAATCTCAGTTGCAATTTTATTTCTAACCTGAAGTACTTAGAGAGTTGAGTTGATTATACTCCTCAGTTCCTGGCACACTATCATTCTCAGTCCTTGCAGGGCTTTTCTCTTATTTTATTTACTGTTCTTTTTTTATACCTGATCCCACTCCCATTTCCCTCATTCCCTCTCCCTTTATGCCCCCTTCCCCACCCAAAGGCACCCACATTAATGTACCCGATATATAAATATGACATGTATGTCTGTGTGTATGTATGGGTTTTTCATTGAAAAATACATGGTGGTGTAGGATGTGTTTGTATTTTAAATTTACTTAAATGGTATTATGCCGGAGATATCATTATGTTTCATACCATCTTTCATTCTATGCTCTCATGCCTCCAGCTTGCTCCCTCCGCAATCAGTGCTCCAGTGAAGATCCTTGCGTATGCCCTCTCCTGGGCATGTGCTGGGCTTCCTGGGTCACAGAGCACACCCACAAGCATCGCTTTAGCTGGGTACTGCCAGATTATTCCCCAGAACGGCTGCTCCAGTGTGTATTTCACCAGCAGCAGTGTATAAGAATTCTAGCATACCCAGGCCCTCACTAACACTTCTAAATTTTTCCATCCCAGTGACTATAAAATAGCTTTTCATTGTTATTTCAATTTGCCTATGTCTGATTTCTGAGTCTGAGTATGTTTTTATATACTTGTTAATCACGCAGACCTCCCCTGCGTGAATTGTCTATTCCTATTCTTTGACCATTTCTGTAGAGTTCATCAATCTGTGTTAGTGAATTGTAAGAATTCCTTTTCTAATCTAGATATCAATCCCTTATTTTTGCTTTGGTTAATGCAAATATCTTCTCCCAGTTGTTACCAGTTCTATTAACTTGATCTGTCGTATGTGTTTTCATTGAAAAGAAATCCTCTAATTTGGTTGTATTCAAATCCATCAACAGTTTGCCTTGTGAATTATGCTTTGATGGTCTTATTTAAGAAGGCCTCCCTCACTCTAAACTCACAAAGATAATTTTTTCTATTAGTTTTATATTTCTATTCACATGTAATTTTCTAGAAGATTAATTTTTAGTGTCTTATAAGAATCCGACAGTATTTTCTACATATACTTGCCTGAGTTCCCTAATCCATTGACATGTATTTATGATGCCTTATCTATTATATGCCAGGTTTCCACATACACATGGATCCACTTTTAACTATTTATTCTGTTACATGGATTTATTTTCCCATTCTTTTACTTATATTACATAGTTTTTACTACTTTATATTTTTACTTTACATTTCTATATCTGGCACAGTGAATCTTCCCACATGAGCTTCCTTTTCAAATTTGACTTAGCAGTTCACGGGAATTTGTTAATCCATATAAATTGTAGAATAAGCTCTAAGTCACTTCTTCAGTTCTTTGATTTTGAAAGACCACAGGATCCCTTGTTCCCCTCCCTCCTTGGGGCTCCCTCCCAGCCCTTTATGTCATTTCACTTTCTATTGCCATTGATAAAAACATAACTCAAAGCAATTTAAGTAAATAATAAAGATAATGTAGCAAGTACACAAACAACATCATCAGAACGTTGTCTTTTCCTCCACCTCTTCACTCTACTTTCCTCTGGGTTGCCTTCCATCTCACACAAAATTTCTCAGAGTAGATCCTCAGCTCTATCTTGCTTTTCTAGCAACCAAACAGAAAGAAGCTGCGTCCTCCCTAAAAGCCTCATCGAGTTCCAGGTGAGTTCTTGTACCCCATCCTGTCCTGTCCTGAAATAGCTGATGCGACCAGAGCACAGAAGGCTCTGCTTGGCCTGCACACCTCTGGATCAGCCCCACCGGACACGCTGGCCGCTAGCCAGGAAGGAGTAGTTCCGTAAAGAAAACGCTTTCACCAGAAAAGAGAACACATGCAGAAAAAGCAAGAGCTGCAAAGGTGAATGATCCAATTGTGACAATCCATTGCACTTATTTATTTCCTCTGGCTCCTCCTACCAGAAGGTAAGATCCTTGAGGGCAAGCTGTGTGGCCTTTTTATCCCTGGGGCCCCAGTTCCCAGTCGAGCATTGTCACATGGTGGGCACTCACCAAACACCTATTGCGTGTGATCCAGTGATGGATAAAAGGCCAGGAGTAGCAGCTGGGGCTAGCATGCAGGAGGCTGCATGTTAAGTGGGAGAAGAGGGAGCAGCAGTGGCCGCACCAGACCTGTTAAATCGGGATTTTATGAGCCAAGATGTCAACCTCAGAAATGGGGTCGATGTTCCTCTGTCACAGTATATAAAACCTAAAAATTAATTCCACCACCTTTCCCAATGTTCTGACGCCTCCTATAAGGGGAAGTCTAGTCTAGTGGTTAGGAGCTGTACAGCCTAACAGACCTAGTTCCTATCCTAACTGCCACTCCTTAGCTCTGAGAACTTTGCCCATTTAGCCATTTGGGGCTGTAATTTATTTTTCTGCCCAATTGGAAATAATATGTACTTTGTAGAGTTATTATAATATTTTAAAAGATAAGTGTGTAAAGAGCTCAGCCCAATTTCTGGCACTGGGCTATAAAAAAATCTCTTCTGTAACAAATACTTTTTAATCATCTACTATATGTCAGGCAAGGTGCTTGGCTTGGAAGAACTGAACCAGGTGAATAAGGCATGATTCTCCTTTCAGAATCTTGCAGGGAAGAGTCATAATTGGAACAGCAATAACTCTAAAGTATGATAAGTATGATGTTAGGGAGGGACAGAATGCTGGTAGGCACACACTAGACTACCTAATCCGGTCATGCTAGTTAGGGAAGGCTCCCCAGGGCTTGTGATATTTTTTTTACAAAAATGGAAGAATGACTAAGAATTAGTAAGGTTAAGGGTGAGAGTGTTTAAACAGGAGACTATTTCAGACAGAGGATTCAGCAGGGCATGCTTCAGATTTGAGAGAGACCCTGGCAAATTTATAAAGAAAAGAAATTCTGAATGGTTCTCAACATATGTCATTGAACATTAGTATAACTATTACTATTGTAATTACATCATTATTAATATCTATTAATTCTTGTTATGCCCTGTAGGGTATACCCTTTCTCCTCTCTTAAAAAATCTTTATTGATATTCACACAAACATATATTCCTTGATTTTCAAACTGGCAGTGTGTGCTTTATTTGGTCTAAAAGGATTCATCAAAGACCCTGCACCACATAGTCAAAGGATGCTGCACTTTAGTTCTGGGGAGCATTTGGAAGAAATAACTGGTGTTAACTGCAGATTCTGATTAAAAGAAGTTGAAAAAATAATGAAGAATTCTAGACATAGGGTATTACCTTGCAGTGTGGTGATGAAATTGGTATAGTCAACTTCAGGGCAGATTTCAACCAAAAGTAGACATTCCCATGAAGAAAAAGACGGCAAGAAAGGAGAAGGAATGGGAACACAAGGAGTAGTTCTTTCTGTTTTGTTTTGCTTATTCACCTGGAACGAACAGTTGAAGCATAAAAAATAAAATCCATGGGCTCTCCACATTCAGTGGGGCTATCATGAACTCATCATCTAAAATTAATTGAGCCTTGAGTACTTTTTTCTGGCAGATGTGATACAAATGGACTGCGGTCACCAACACTCACCTTAAAGATGGGCACCCGGGCTGGGATACAGTGAAGCTCACTGTTGGCGTGGCCCTCACAACACAACCTGAGTGGCTTCTTCTTCTCAGTGGTGTAGAAGCGTGCGTGCATGGAAGTATCACCTGCAGGGTGTTTGAAGCGGTACAGACGTCCAGACCCCAACGCTGCAGGGTCAGACCTACCAAATGAGCATCTCTTACCTCTCTCGCTTCCTCTCTACTGCTCCTCCCTTGGATCACTTCACTCCAGCCACCCGGCCTCCTTATTGTTTACATGATCTATTCCTGAGTAACAAAAAGTATTCCAAAACTTAATGTCTTGAAACAAAAAATATTTATTATTTCATAGTTGTCAAGGGTCAGGCACCCAGATGGAGCTTAGCTTGCCTAGTGTCTAACACATGCCAGGTACTCAATAATCGTTGAACGGAATACTTTGTGGCACGATCAGAATATTTTCTTGTAAAACCTTGAGCTCATTTGGGAGTTGCTTTATAGAAAAACAAGCAGCCACTCCCAGCTATATATCCTCCCTCATCTGACAGCTGTATCTGTTCTCATCCCAAGTACAACTACTTCCCAGGAAAAGCTCTACTTTCGTTTGTATGTGGTAATAAGGACTTAGTCAGGCTCCTCTCAAGCAGACCCTGAAATGAGGATTCGTGTGCAAGTAATTTATTAAGAAAGTCGTCTCAAGGGCGACTGGTAGGAAATGAGGTCAGCAAGATGGGGGATCAATAGTAATCAGCAAGGGTGTGATCGGGAAAATCTCAGCCTCAACCTAATCCCACGGGGAGCTCAGGAGCATAAGTTACAACCTCAGAGTTTATCCCTCCTCAAGATTAAGAGTCCGGGCTTTTGAACGCCACAAAGTCCCCCACTGACTAAGTGGGATACAGGCTAAACAGCTCCAGCGAGCCAGGGCAGCCCCTGGAGGAGGTGGAGCTGCGAGTCTTAGAAGCTCACAGGCCTCAGAGAACTGGTAGGAGGGATCTAGATCCGGAAGGAGTGTCACCAGTGTCCACTAAAAGGACTGCCAGGAACAAGCCTCTGGCTCCTTCAGATCCAACTTTGAGTCTCATTTAGAACGAGATGGAACTGCCATCCACGTCTAATCACATTTAATTCTTACCAAAAAAAAAAAAAAAAAAAACCCTATGAGGTCGGCACAACTATTATTCCCACCATAATCGAAGCTTAAAAAAAGTAAGGGGCTTGCCTAAGATCACATACCTATCAAGTGCCTGAGCCAGGATTCAAACTCTGATTTATCTGTCTCAGCATCCCTACTTCTGATTACTATTTTATAATTCAAAATGTATTTATTCTTCCAATTTCACTAACATGATGGAGAAGATCCAAGGTCAAACAGGTGTCCTCTGATAGAAAGGGGAATGGTTGCCCAGGTAGACTGATCCCCTCTGTGCCTCTAACATTGTAGATAGTAGATATCTGTTCAATGAACGGAGAGGTCATTATAACACAGGGGCCTGTTGATACAGCAGACCTCAAATATTTACAGGTTGGGTGCACACAAATCCAATTCCTACCTCAAGATATTGACAGGTATGAATAATACAGACTTTATTCTACTCAAGAGCGGTCCGACAAGATGTTTCCCATGTGGGAAGAACTCACTGTTTAGTGTAGGTATGGATAAACCCAACATCAAAAGCTTTGGGTCTTATTTTTTCTTTCAGGAGAATTCAACTGAATTCTCAGAGTGACCGTTCCAGGGGAAGTGTTTTGGGTTTGAGAGAGGATGAGAATCTGGTTTCGACAGAGGTGATGTCAGAGAAGATTTAGTCACACACTGCGTAGTGACATTTCTGTCAGCTATGGACCACCTAGATGACAGTGGTCCCATAAGATTACAGTGGAGCTGGAAAACCCCTGTAGCCTAGTGATGTTTTAGCCACAGTGCATTACTCATATGTTTGTGGTGATGCTGGTATAAACAAACTTACTGTCCTGCCAGTCATATAAAAGTATAATAGATGCAATTATGTACAGTGAGTGCATAATACTTGATAATGATAATTAATGACTATTTTACTGGTTTGTGCATTTACTACATTATACTATTCATCGTTATTTTAGAGTGTACTCCTTCTACTTATAAAAATGTTAACTGTAAAACAGTCTCAGGCAGGTGCTTCAGGAGGTATCCAGAAGAAGACATAATCATAGGAGATGACAGCTCCATGCATGTTACTGCCCCTGTTAGACCTTCCAGTGGGACAAGATGTGGAGGTGAAAGACAGTGATACTGATGATCCCGACCCTGTGTAGGCCTGGGATAATGTGTGTGTTTGTGTCTTAGTTTAAAAAAAAAAATGTTTAAAAAGTAAAAAATAAATAAAAAATAGAAAAAGCTTATAGAATAAGGATAGAGAGAAAGAAAATATTTTTGTACAGCTGTACAATGTGTTTGTGTTTTAAGCTAAGTTTATTACCAAAAAAAGCCAAAAAGTTTAAAAAATTAAAGTTTATAAAGTAAAAAGATTACAGAGAGCTAAGGTTAATTGATTATTTAAAAAAGAAAAATTTTTAATAAATTCAGTGCAGCCTAGGTGTACTGCGCAGTGTTTACAGAGTCTACAGTAGCAGCAGTAATGCCCCAGGCCTTCCATTCACTCGCTACTCACTGATTCACTCAGAGCAACTTCTGCTCCCGCAAACTCCATTCGCGAAAAGTGTCCTATACAGATGTACCATTTTTTATCTTTTATACCATGTTTTTACTATACCTTTCCTAGATGCCCAGATGCACAAAGACTTACCATTGTGTTACAACCGCATAGAGTATTCGGTACAGGAACATGTTGTGCAGGTTTGTAGCCTAAGAGCAACAGGCTACATCACACAGCCTAGGTGTGTAGTAGTCTATTCCATCTAGGTTTGAGTAAGTTCACTCTATGATGTTTGCACCATGACAAAATCACCTGACAACGCATTTCTCAGACTGTGTCCCTAGAGTTAAGTGAAGCATGACTGTATATGGGGACTACCATATTCAGCCAAAAAGCCCCTTGCTGCAAAGCACAGATGCCCTCATTGGTCTCACGATCCACCTGTGATGCCGTGTGAGTGGACACCTACCTTTCACGCATGTTCTTTCCTGTTGGGTCAGGGGCACACCTACAGTCCTCAGATCATACACGGGCAAAAGGTGCACAGACCAGGTGAGTGGGGTGAGATGGTGATACCAATTGATAGGGATTTTAATACTTTCAGTTTTAGGTTTGCTTGTTTTGAATTGTGCTGATAGGTTTGCAGTGAGCAGCCACTCAACTTCATTCTTTTTAGTAACTGGTAGCAATACCTTTCCTAGGTGACTCTTTAAGGTTGGAGTTTAACTAACTGATCACATAACACAAAGAAACTAATCAGCTTGTGATTTCTTTTACCTTTTTATCAAATGATAACATAAATATGCAAACAAGTGCACATAAGCACACAGCTCAATGAATTTCCACAAACCGAACACGTCTAATCACCACCCCGGGAGCCTCCCTCATTATCTCTTCTAGTCCTGCACATCTCCCGAGAGTGAACGCTCTCTTGACTTCTGACACCATACATTAGTTTAGCCTGTTTTCGTATTTTACATAAATAGGATGGTACATTGTGAAATCTTTTGTGCTTGGCTTCTTTTGCTCAACACTCTTTGTTGAGATTCTTCCATGTCACTGCATTTAGTTGTAGATCATTTATTCTAATTGCTCTGTATTATTCCATTGTGTAAAAATGTCATGATTTATTTGTCCTTTCTACTGTCAGTAGGCAGTAGTATAGTTTCCAGGATTTGGCTGCTATGCATAATGCCGCTACAAACACTCACGTACACGTCTTTGGTGTAATTCCATTGGAGACACACGTATAAGTAAACTGCTAGGGCACGGTGTGAGCATGTACTCAGCTTCAGTAAATAACACCAAACACTTCTGCAGGGTGGTGTTTTCATCTGTGAATTTTGCCTGTGTACTTTTTGCCTGTGGTTTTCACCTTCTAATCTTGGCCTCATAAACACAGAACTCGTACAGAACTAACCCGTTAGGGGCTGTACAACTACAGCCCCACCCCTCCTGAGGATGCAAGTCCCTGAAAAACATGAACTATCTGAAGTCCCAAAAGTACCTTAACCCTTGCAGATGCTCTGAAAACACTATCTTCACTCCAGCAAGAAAAAAAATGACAATTTGGGGGCAATTCCACGTTGCTGGTTATACAGACTTCCATGATAGCATGGTTACAGCACTTGAAACCATTTTTTGTTTTCAGTAAGAGAACTTCACAAAGTCCAAAGCAAGTACAAAGAAGCCTTTACAAAAGAGATGGAGGCTGGATCAGAGATCCTCTGCTTTCCACACACACCACAGCAAAGTCCCAGGAGGCCGGTACTCAACAATCCCAACGAAAAGACATCCTGACGGTCTCCAAAGTGGGGTGTAAATCATGGCTGTGTGTAGCTTTGAAAAATCTATCTTTTGTTACTAATCTCTCTGTTCTGAAAGGGCGGGTGGGGGTGTATAAAGGCACGCACACTCTGCAAATGGACAAACAAGTTCCAGACAATGGTTCCCGCCCTTGCCAAAGCTGTGGTTCAGATTTTTAATAGGCTCATTGGGATTTATTCCTGTTATTGTAGTTTACTCATTAGCCCCTTGAAGTTACTGTTGGATACCTCAGGGGGGAAGCCCAAAACGTCAGCGTTTTTCTAAAGGGCTCACCACCACAGCAGGGAGGAGTGTCCAGGCTTCTTTCATGGCCCCGGGAAGGTGCCGCCTGCCTGCAGCTCCTTCCTGGAAAGGAGGAGAAGGTCCCTGGCTGGGAAGCAGTACTAACATGCAGGACACAACAGGAATGGCTTCTGCAGGAGTCCAGAAAGAGTTCCTGAGCACGTGGAGTTCAGTCACACAGCAAGTCCTAGGCCTTAGATCGAGCTCCTCCCAAATGCCTCCATTTCAGCTTTGGTTGGCTTTCCCATGGACAGGGGGTATAAAAAGTATTGGGAAAATATCCTCTGACTGATCAAAGTGTGACAGTTGTGAGAATATCATCATTTCCTTTGACATTAATCTGATAAAAGTCCACTTACTACAGGGATTGCAGTCTAGTTCCATGTTCGCAGTTTTCCTAAGCGTCATCACGGTGGTGTACTTGTAAGTCTTGTTCTAAAAGGAAGTTTATTCAAAGAAAAAAGAAGAAGAGAGAAATGAGTTTTTTTTTACAAAACAATGACACCAAATTGAAGCTTTATAAGAAAATGCTCCTTAACACTTGCTGCTCCCCACTCTTTACCATAATGACATTCTATTATGCTTATGATGCTATTATTGTATTACGCTAATGGAATTAGCCCCTTCCGTGGCTCCTCAGTGCCTTCCAAAACCAATTTAAACTACTTACCCTCCTTGTCACAGACCTTTGCCACTCAGTTCCTGGCTGCATTCCCCCCTCATCCCAACACCCTCTCCTATGTCATTCCCACACCTGAATAAGTATATTTCCATTCTGCCTTCCCGGCTCCATGCATTTCATTCTACCATCCTGGCTTGCTGGACATCCTGGCTTGTCTGTTCCCTAAATGTCACCTCCCTACTCCCATGTACTTCCCATCCCTCTTTATAATGCTCATCTTCCAGAATATCCTGATTTCCCTCCTAATCCGTAGGAGAAAGGGGGCTAGACATATTGCCCAACATCATGGAAAGAGAGTGGAAAGTTCTCCTTAAAACTCTTACGTTCTACTCGGGTGACAGGTACACCAAAAGCCCAGACTTCACCATTATGTCATATATAGATGTATTGGAATTCAACTAGTACCCCCAAATCTATTACAATTTTCAAAAGGAAAGAAAAAAATATTTGAAAACAAAACCTCTGATGTTGCAGAAACGTGTGTACACCGAGAAGAGTCTTGGAAAACTAGTCACAACTTTACAGCACAGCCTTCCTCATATCTTTTTCCAACTTGTTTTCTCACCTGTCCACACATCATGCCTGAAAAGTATAGGGGGTCATTTATTATTATCCATGTATGTGAACAAAGAGATAAATAGGTTAAGCAACTTGACAGCTAGCCAATAGGAAAATTTGAGCTCATGTTATTAATACTTCTGAATGGAACTCTTCATTTTCAACAAATATGCATTAAGGCAGGTTGGTACATTTTATGCATTTTTACACTTAAACCATGAGGTATGGTAATGTACATTGTGATTCACAGTTCACAAAGACTTCTAGAAAAACATTGGCTATTGATGCTCACAACAACCGTTAGAGGAGGTGTAGCAACAGTGGTAGGTCTATTTCATGGTGGAGGAGATGAGACAGAGAGGTAAGCGGATTGTCCTAGGCTTCTGGCTTCTTGCTGGAGTTTCTCCATTATATTATACTTTCTTATAAAATTTGAGGGGCATGAGAAGGCCCTCCTACACAAGTATATCTTTGATAAACTGCCATAACACCTGAAATTATGCCATTATAAATGTGTTCCTTTAAATTTAAGTACTAGGTTCCCAGATATAAAACGCAAAGCCATAATCCTGAGAATTAGTTCTAGCATAGCCGTCATCTTCAATAGCTGTAAACAAACTAACAATTCAGAAATAAGTTTGTGGTTCCAAACTAGATGTTTGTTGAAACACCAGTGAAAAAAATCCTTGAAGAACAAGGTGTGTGTCCTGTCTTCATGATTTTGCTAGTTTGTGACCTTGAGCAGATTACCTTTGAATAACAGTTTCCTTGTAGGTGCAAGAGAAATAGTAATAATACCAACATGAAATAAAGTAGTAAAACTGTAAACTGGATACACCTTGAATACTGTGAGTTACTACAAAAATGTTAGTTTCTCCCATCATAATGAGTTAAACCATCATCGTCTCCTAAAAAGACTGAAAATCTTTATAATCTAAGATGATCTATGGGGTTAAAAAGGTCACTCTTGAAAATAGAATTTAGAGAAGTTACAAGGAATCATGGTGGCAAACCACTTTTTCACTATCAAGTTAAGTCTCTAAAGCACAGAGCTTTGTGTTATTCCATGATTGGACATCTGCACTCAGAGTGTGCTCCAAGGACTCAGGTCAGGTTGGAAACAGACCTAGGAAAACCCAGGCTGCCCCATGAGATCGGTTTTGGTACCAAGCTGAGCAGAGCAAGGATATTTATGGAGCCTCCAGCAGTCTCCAAGCAACCCTGGGGAAATAGAAGAGCAAATCTGGCCAAACAAAAGTACAACCAAGATAATTTTCAAGATAATCTTTCACACTCTTAAGTGTTCATTTATTCATTCATACATTTAACAAATATTTATTGAAAGCCAACCATGAGCCAGGTCCTCATCAAGCTCAGGGGCTTTCAGTAGTGGGAAAAAAGACCTGGTTCATGGTCTAGTTTCCATGAATAGTGGAAATACCTACCCAATCACATAGTTCCAAGAATATTTCTTCAAGGTATCTCAAAATCCTGTCCTGATGAAAATAGTCATTGGAAACTTCCAGTCATATGGATCCATTTTCTTCCCAACAATTGCACTTGTCCTGCCTGCCCTGCTCGTTACTCCCTCGACCTTGCTTTTGGGTATAAGATTCCTTTCTTGCCACTTCTACAACTGGGAACAATTCACCAGTCATTGAGAAACCCCTCTCCATCTTCAAAAGAATACCGTGCATCATCCCAATACCTATTCTCACTCCCTGTGCTCCAGGTAAATTACACATTTTAGTTCCTCAGACATACCATTCTCATTCTTGCCTCAAGTCATTTGCACCCTGAAAACTTGCTGCCTAAAAAGCCCTCCCCAGAAACCCTGCCTTCTGCTAACACACACACACCCAAACCTCGACTGAGTCCTACTCACCCTTCAGGCCTCAGCTTAAGTATTGCCTCCATGAGGAGGTTATCCTGACCCATGTGCTCCCTCTGTGCCCTTTTTCATGATCCTGTTCACACGCATCATCACCTGCTCAATATTTTTCTGTAAGCTCCATAAGGACATGGAGTTTATCCCCCAGCACCTCATTGCCCCCACAAGACACTTAACAAATATTAATATTTTTGTATGATTAAATGAATCTCAGCTACCTCCTACACTAAGGTGAATTTTAAATATGCCTGCTTATTCCTCTGAGTTGATCTCAAGTTTTTCTCCCTCCTTGGAGAGCTCATTCCTTCAGACTGCAGCCTCCTGAGAGCATTGCCTTATTTCCCTCCTGATGTGGTTTCCCTGCCATGCATGTCCGGGCACCACATGAATATTAAAAGCATAATCAAATGTTCTGCAGTTGGGATATGGTGAGTAAATGATTCAGCGAGAACTGTCCCCCTATTGTGTGATTAAACGAGACACAGAATATGACCTGTTGTCAGAATAGGATGAAGTCAACGTAATCTAGATTAATGTGGATGTTGCTGGTTTGCCGTGTCCAGAATGGATGGGGAATCTGGCGTTGTCCCTGGACAATGGGGGAAGAAATTGAATAAGCTCTGAAGCTAATGCTTTTTGATCTTTTCATACCGCAAGCGGCATTTCTTCACTACTGTGGATGAGGGAGAAGGTAGGATTATTCAGAACACATGGAGCACTTGGAGAAAGAGAACACAAAGCACTAAAAACTCAACTCTGATAAACATAAAACTAGTGTCCTGCCAACACGAAAAACAGTTTTTCCAAGACATAAATTTCATGGATAAGTTCAGGGAACCAAGGGGACATTTGATCAGTTGGTGACTGAACTAGAGCTAGTTCTGGATCCAAATTCTTTCCTCGAACCTTCACGTCCAACCCTTCCCCCACCCACTACCACTTGGGAATCCCACGGTGTCCAATTTAGCCCTCAGACTCCTTCCACACAGGCTCTCTTTGCAGGCCTTAAGGAGAAGAGAAAACGGAAACCAAAGAAACGGGTGAGCTCCTCTGTCACCTCTCCGACACCTGAGTGAATTCAGCATCCAGCCTCTTTATAAAATTCTGCCCCAAAATTCCGCTTGCAGCATCATACATGTGCAAGCAAGAGGGGGTGTGGGTGGAAGGGGAGGTGGGAGTTGGGGGTGGATAGTTCAGGTCCTAGAGACAATGAGTTCCTTAAAAAAAGAGAAAGAAATCCTTTTTAAAAAGCCAGATCTGAGAGTCTACACAATGACATTCAACTAGAGTCCCTTTGTTTAAACATAAACAGATGTATCCTGTCCACCAGCCCTCCAAAGGGATAAAGCTCAAGTACCTAAAGGCAGAATGTGGCTGGATGTCCATGAGAAATTATGACTGAGAAAATCCCATTGTCTACAGAGCTACAGTTAAGATAATCAATTCATTCTTTCATTCAGCTAACATGTCGAATAACTCCTCCATGTCCAGAGACTGCACTAAGCACCAGGGTGCTCACACAGGTAAGAGGCCTGAGCCCTGGAGGGGCTCATCCCTAGTGGAGAAGACAAGATAGCAAAGAATTTTAATAACATCATGAGGAAGGGAGGGAGGGAGAGAGGAGAAGGGTGAAATAGGTAATGAAATGGTAGTACAGAAGAGAAAGTGCCTAAATCTACCTGGGGAATTCTAGAATGCCTTTAGTGCATGGCACTAGCATGAATAATTAATAGTGGCATTAGCAATAATCATTATTGTTATTTTGACTGTTGTACCTTGGTGAATCTGAGGTGACACATAATGGTTTGAATAATATGGGTTAAGCACATTAAAGTAATCCCTTTTTAGGTTAGAAAGTTCCTTACACTACGTGAAACACCGAAAACAGGCAGTGAAAAATCATGGAAAATGATTTTCAGTGGTTAATAGGAAGGTCACTGTACAAGACGACCCCTGACAAAATTGCAAGGAAGTCCAATTGTGCCTTGCTAATAATTTAACCCTTCTAAGGAGTGCGTACTATTTTGAAAGAGATATTTAAAATGATAGACTATCGGAATTAGAAGAGACCTAGGCAGACGTTGAGCTTAATACTAGAATTCCTTTTTTGCATATATTTGTCTATTCATCTATCTGCCCCATTAGTCTGTAAGCAATTTGAGGATAGGGCCTGTGCTTTATTTACTTATTTATTTTTGTACCATTACACCTTAATAGAGTACCAAGCAAGAAGAAGGAGCTCAATAATGTTTTCTGGAAGAAGAAACTAAGTGACTATTTATTCAACCCCTTATTTTAAAGATGTAGAAACTGAGCCCCAGAATTTGAAGGATAAAAAGACAAAATAGAACTTGTTAGTGGCAAAGACAGAACAAGAACCCAGACCCCATGATCCCAGGCCAGGTTACTGTCCATCATAACATGGTACCACTTACAATCAGCCCCCCATTGATAGAATGTGTGGAGGAGGACGTTTGATCACAGGGTTTCTAAAGGAAATCTCTGTTCAAAGGAACAGAGGTCAGAAGTTTAGAACCTCATTTTTTAAATGTTGCTGATCATTGAAACCCTCAGTCTCGCCCCTGACATTGTCCCAAGATCCCACAGCTCCTTAAGACAGCTGGACGTCCCACAAGTGAAACCAGCCCAGTTTCCCATGGTTTTATCCAGTTTCTACTGTAGGTCATTAGTGGGATTGTATTTTAAGACAGAAATGCTTTTCACTGTCCCTCGAATCATACCAAAGTAGGTAGTCCTTGACTGAATCAGTGGGCGACGCTGGCCCTGTACATGGTTTACCTGCTCTTTCAAGCAACAGAGGATGTTCTTCTTGTTCTGATACTGTTTTTATTTCTCTGTACCTTGTACGACGATGTTGACGATGGTGATGGCTGTGTTGATGATTTTTACTTTCTACTTGTCCTTGGATATGGTTGATCCCATTTTACATTATAGATTGCATGTAATAAAAAAAATAAGTAGAGGCTCTAAGCTTCAAAGAGTTTCATAAAGTAGCAAAACAAAAGGTATGTAATGATAATAGTGCTCTCAAATGTCTGAACTTACAGTCCTTCATCTAATCCACACAGAACAGAGGTTCTTATCCTTATTTTACCAATAAGAAAACTAAGCCTCTGGCGATTACCCACCTTAACATAGCTAATGAACGGTGAAGCTGAGACTCCCATCCAAGACTCTGGACTCCAAATCCACTTGGAATTTTGCCTAACACAAGGCAGGGCAGAGGGTAATCAGGAATATCCAGCAGGTGAGAATTATATTTCCCTTATGTGCAAACTGAAGAATTAGAATCAAATAGATTAAATAAAGCTATTTTGCCAAGCTCCCAGACTTAAAAACTGAATTCTTAACCTCAAACTCACTCTCCATATAGGGCCATCATATCAACCCTAGAAAACTGTAGATTTTGGTCATTCTCATGGCTTAGCCCGGAGAAAAAAATAGCTAACAGCAATTATGAGGACCAAGCAAGTAGAAAGATGTTTTGACTCTGGTTGATGTGGAAATTGCTTCAGAAAAAAAAAATGCAGAAAATATGAACCATCCCTTATGAGGCTCCAATATTCATTTGTCAGGATTAAATTTGATATTGAATCATAAGTGCATATTACATAAGATTCTGAAAACTCAGCACTTCCAATTATGGCCATACCATCTTTCTTGCTGCAAAGGTGTTTGTTTAGTCCTGAAAGTAGAGGGATACTTTCTCAAGAAAGCAGTATCCAATTTGACATACTGAGTTTCTGAATTTTTACAGGCTTTTCAACACTTGATTCTCCTTTAGTTATGATATGTTGAATTATATTTTAATCTTAAATTTATTCTGCTGGTGTCAGATGTTGATCAGTTTATGAACACACAATCTGATCTTCTCACTCAATATGCAGACATTCTGACAGGGATCTCGTCCCAGGAAAACTTACTTTTTCTTTGAGTCATCAAAGATCACAATGCGTCTCTTCAGAGTATTACCCAGAGTATTATTTGAGGATGTACACTGAAGAGATGAGTACTTGAAGAGTGTATCTTCAGGTTTACGGGAGACTATAAAACAAGCATACGTAGATCAGAAATGTCACAGCACTCTAATAGTTAGTATCGTCTCCTGTTTGCTACCCTCAGATTGCCGCCAGCCAAGTACAAACACCGCCCTGTAAGTCTTTTCTGAATTAGCGGTGATATTCATACCTGCTACAATGAGGGACATCAGGAATCCTCTGATGGGTCAGACTCTACCTCAGGATTAAGGTTCTCTTCCATGAATCTGTTCTCCCTTCTGCCTGGGCCTACCTTCTTGTACCTGACCCCTCCTAGGCCCTCTCCCTCTACCTCCCAAGCTTTCAGGCCATCAGCCTTGCCTTGCCCTAACCTGTGGGGTCTGTTCTCTTTATTTCTGACCACTTGCCCACGTTTATCCTGCTGCCTTGCTATGGAACAGGAGACGTATATCCATGACGTTGTCAGACTGCTCAACGGGTTCCTGATGCCTGACTCTGCTTTGACACTGGCCCTTTAGATCTGGTTCACTCTTAGAGGAGCTCCTCCTACACCTTTTCAATCCACACCTAATCCCTGGTGAGAGGGATAGACATGAGTCAAATAATTGCAATATGTTGTGATCGGTGACATGATAGAAACACATTCAGGGAACTCACAGGAGTAATAAATCTGACCCAGTTGTTTGAACAGAGATAATGGAGCTAAGTTATCTCTGTCAGTAAAATGATCAAATTAGAAGAACCTTTTGAAAATGGGATTCACGCTTTGCAGTGGACCATGAAAAAGATCAAAATCAGCAAATTTAACACCAAAATAATAAAAATGTGTGTTGTCATATAAAAGCAGCTACTTTCTGAGAAGTAGAAAGGTCTCAATACCTCATAAAATCCTATATCTACAAGCTCAGAGGGACCTTAGTGGTTGTCTAGTTAAGATTTGTACTCAGTAAAAAATCTTCTTCAAATTATCCCTGCTAGAGAATCTTTCAATCTCATTTATCCAGCCCACACATATTAATCATATACTGTGGGCCAGTTTCAGTGCTAGAGCAGAAGATATAAACACGAAACAGAAATCTAGGCTGTAAGAAGCTTCGCGCCAAGTAAGAGAGACAGACGTGAAACAAATAATTGCAAATAACTGTGATGAACGCTGTGATAAAGACAAGTTCAGGACTCCGTGGGAAGGAATGGGACCTCACTGAGATCAGGACAATTGGGAGCAAGAAGGGGGATGAGGAGCAGCTTTCCAGGGGAGGGGACTCTCAGGATGAGTTGGAATAAGCCACGTCACACGAGGTATGTAAGTATACAAAGCCAGGATGACAGCAAGTACAAAGAGAAGAAGTCATGACAAAGGAAAAGCAGAAGAGGTGAGCAAGAGCTGGATCACAAAAGACCTTGTCTGTTCCAACGAGAAGGTTGGCTGGAACCCTGAGAGCAGTGGGAAGTCACTGAAGGATATTGAGTGGAGAGTGCGGGATAAGATTTGCATTTTAGAAAAAAATCACTTCAGGAGCAATGCAAAGGACCGGCCAAAGGAGTGTGAAACTATGCAGTAGGAAAACTAAGTTGGTGCATGGGATGTAGAAGAGTATGTCAGGACTGCTCGAGCTCAACCCCAGGGCCAAGGCCAAATACTGAGAAATAGACAGGAAAAGGAAGCAGCAGCACCTGGCTGGTGCAGGAAAGCAGGATGGTCACCACCTCAAATCAGACCCCAGTTAACTTCACAACTTCCTTTCAAGTCTATAGAACTTCCCTTAGAAATTATACTATTGGTGGTGCAAAGGTATCTTTCTTCAAGTCTTTGGTACTGTGAGGCCTAACATGTCATGAGTTTTCCCTCTCTCTCTAACTCCTCTATGCATCTTTGCTAGACGAGTGCTAGTCAGTCTTGTCTCCTGTGCTTGCAACAGAAGGAGAATGTTTGTAATGTCTTGGGAGGATCTGAGATTGTCAGATTTTGAATTGGGCCCCATTTTTATACTTGCACCATGGAACTGGAGCTTACTGAATTAAGAGGCAATTACAGTAATCCAGATGAGAAAGGATGAGGGCCTAAACCAAGGCAGAGGAGGTGTGACAAAGACAGGTAACAGATTGCAGTGGCATTTTTAAAGAAACTTGGCCAGACATATGGGTAATGGAGACTGAAGAAAAAATACTAACTTTTCATAGGACCCTATACTAGTTCTCACCTTATACCTCCCCTGAGTGGAGACAACAGGAAGGTAACAGTAAGGACTTTTAGACAGTGAATGGTTATAAACCAGAAGAGAAAAGGCTTCCTCTTGAGAGTTGTAGATTCTCTATTGGTTTTCCATAGGTAACATGGATCATCTTCCATTGGAAATGGCTTAATTAGGCTCATTTACTCTTAAGAAAACACAGATGTCTTCACGCAGTTCTTTCTAACCTTGTGATTCTGTCTTTAGGCTTTACACCCTCTGTTAAAACATTCACATTATGTACTGATGGCATTTGACCCTGTAGAGCCCATTTATGGAAATTATAACCACTGAATTTCTTGTTATGTGAGTATACAATCCATTTATGATTACTCTTTGCTTTTTGTTGTGTGTTAAATTCAGAGATTTAGTATTAGGGCAGTATTTAGTATTATTCTAAATAGATTAAAGAATAGCTCAAACTAACTGATTTCCTTCCAGCCTTCAACATTATCTGGGCACAAGGTGAGCCCAATGATTCCTTCCCAAGGATCTGTTTCCTGGATGAGCCTCTCCTGAAGCACTTGATTAATCCCAGGCAGACCATGATGGAAAATTCTGTGCTGGACTCCAGAGGTCACACAAAGAAATGCATATGTCTCAACCCTGGAAAAGTATCATCTGCATTCCAGCAGCAAACTGTTTTGGAAATGTCGTCCCTCAGAGGAGTTCATGCCAGACTCAATTAAAGTCATGGTAATGATGAGTGTGGAAAGATGACACAAATGGCCAGAAAGAATCATGAAGTGTTAGAACTGAAAAAGCTGTTAGAGATAATCTAGTCTAATTTCCTCATTTACAGTTGAGGAAACTGAGGCCCAAAGAGCTAAAGCAATAGATCTGCAGCATTAACAGGACTGTCTCCAAATCTCCCGACTCCACGTTCAGTTTTCTTCCTATCATACGTTATCACATCACAGAATTCCAAAGTCGTGCACAGTCGTGCATTCTGGCCGAGACTCAGATATGCTCGCATGTGAAATTAGGCGCCCTCTGTCCAGAGGTCATCTGTGTGCACCAGGCTATTAAGGGTAACTGTTGTGGAATGTTTGTGGACACTTAGATAAGAATCTAGCTGCACGCATCCCTTTATTGGTACAGGGCCCAGGACCCCCAGGGAAAGAAGTTGAACCATGTCCATAATTGACGTCTAGACAAAGACAGACATTTCTGATAGATTGAAGAGGTCTCAAGGGAAGCCATGCTCCAAAGAGCGGCAACCAGGCCACCAAAGGAAAAGTTGCCATAAGTGGATAGGAGTCTTGGAAAGACAGACTTAGTATCAGGGCCTGAGTGTAGGAAAGGGAGCAGTTATTCTGGGTATAACATGAAGCTATTTTTAAAACACTCTCCAACTATTGCCTTCAGCCCCCTGGGATGTCTCTATAGTCAAGGCAAGAAGATAGCTGCATGGAAACAAATACATGAAAGAAATGAATCACTCAAAGGTACCTACATTTCTGATGAGAAAATGACCTCCGAAGAGGGCTGGATGATGCAAATGAAAGATTTTACCACTAGGGAGCCAGGCAGCTATGTCAAAGGACCCCTCTAAAGGCACCTGACACAAGAAGGGGAACAGGTTTCCTCACCAAGGAAAGACTCAAAGAATAAAAGTAGACAGACATGGAGAGATGCTTCAATCAAACAGCAGCAGAAAGAACAGTCATATCAAGGGAAGCTGAGGCCAAGAACAGGTCATCAACTCTGCCAAGGTATCCAGAGTCCAGCATGGCAGCAGGGCAAAGTAGGGTCAGTAGCATCAAACTGACTATAGCCGCAGGCAGTGAGGAGACTGCCAACAATACAGGGGTTAAGAGGGATGCAGCAGCATCCTGTGAATATCAGCAGGAATGCAGACCTGTGAAGGCAGCAGCATGTCTAACCAAGTCATACCATGGAGCAGGCAAGGAGGACAGCAGCTGGAACCAACAGGCTACAAAGCTGTAGGCTTGTTTCACACTGCTATGTTCCATGCACTAAGCACTTGCTTGATACCCCCCAAAAATCAAGCATTTGTGCTGTAGTTTGGGTTCCCTAGGAGGAATAAGACTTCTGAGACAATTTTTATGTAGAAATTCTACTGGGGAGGGGGCAGATTGGGATCATACTCATGGGAACAGAAGCAACATTAAGTAGAGAGAAATTGGTCTGTGATAAGTCAAAACAAAATCCTCAAGATCCCATGGGGAGCTCTGGAGCTGGGATGGCATTACAGAGTTGTCCCAAGTTGAGTAAGGGGATGGGCCTTTATGCCCCTATATCAACCATGTGGGCCACCTCCAGGAAGGAGGTGTCACTTTGAACGAGGTAACATTCAGCAGAGGACAATCTCAGGTGAGGGCCTTCACTAGAAACCACCAGTTGCCAACTCTCAACCACTGGGGCAATGAGCATTTCAGTCCTCAAGGGAGTATCTGGACAGTATTCTACAGCATGTAGCACCATTTTTTAAATAAATAAAGGTAACAGCCTAAATTACACCATTATCTTTTTGAGCATTCCTAAAGCCATAGAAAAGAAGGTAAGGCTGAGGTCCAACCATTTGACAGATGGGTATTACTGGTCAGCATACTTAAGGACTAATTGTTTAGGTAATATCAGCCCAAATCTGTAAACAAATGGGGCCGTGGAACATCCAGGCTCCTGTAAAACTCTGAAGGGTTAATAGTTCAGCCTTCCACCTACAAACCATCTGAGTGCCAGGAGAACGCACTGCTAGTTTCCTGACACCACTCAATGAAAAAAATGTGCTCTGGATTCTGGAATCTACGATTCATCTGTCCTCCACCTCAGAACTCTATCCAATAATGGAACTTCTAACCAAATGGAGACTCAAATATCAGCTTCTCAATGACCTGGAAATCTTGCAATGATTCTCAAAGCAGAAGTCCTGCTAACTATGTTGGAGAATACAGCTTAAACCCAATGCAAATTTGGGTCCCTATTTTCCACCTCAATATACATATACCTTGGAACCTACACACTCAGGGGTGCTATGAGATCCTGCAGAGTGATCTCAAAGGATCCACCCCCATCCGGATGAAAAGATGCAAGTCTGACTCACAGGAATCACCAGCCTGATAAAGGAAGAGCTTTATATCGTGACCTGTCCCTGGGAAAACGTGGCCTCAAAGATGCCCCAGACTCTAGGAAATCAGACTAGTCTCTCCCATGAGGAGGAGGAAGTTAGCAGGTCAAGGGAAAGGGAATGGAAGTGTTGGTAGGATGCCCCCTTCATGCTGAGGTGGGTCACAGACGAGGAACATGAACTTTCTTCCCCAAATCACCTGACAGTTGCTTGTTGAGCTTCTTCTCAATCACCTCCAGGAGGAAAGCTTTACGGTTTACTGGGGAGCCTATTCCATTCTGAAACCCCTCATTGTTAAAAAGATCTTCCTTATTCTGAGCTGAAAACTGGACCTTCTAGTTTTTATTCACTGGTTCTAATTCTGCTCTCTATGACTGCAGTCCCCAACCTCCAGCTGTGGACTGGTACTGGTCTGTGGCCTGTTAGGAACTGGGCCGCACAGCAGGATGTGGGCGGCAGGCAAACAAGTGAAGCTTCATCTGTATTTACAGCTGCTCCCCATCGCTCCCATCACCGCATAAGCTCTGTTTCCTGTCAGATCAGTGGCAGCATTAGATTCTCATAGGAGCACAAACCCTGCTGTAAACTGCCCACGTGAAGGATCTAGGTTGTGCGCTCCTTAGAATCTAATGCCTGATGGTCTGAGGTGGAGCTGAGGCGGTGATGCTAGCGCTGGGGAGCGGCTGCAAATACAGATCGTCATCACCAGAGAGGTCTGACTGCACAATAAATGTGATGCATTTGTATCATCCTGAAACCATCCCCCTACCTGATCTGTGGAAAAATTGTCTTTCATGAAACTGCTCCCTGGTGCCAAAAAGGTTGGGAGCATCCAAAAAGGCTCTAGGGCATCCAGGAATATCTGTGCTCCCTTTACTACGTGGCAGACTCTGTCAAACAGACTTAGCTACTCCTCATATGCTGCCTAAGCACATCGAACAAATCTCTGCCACGATACCTATCCAATTATATTGCTAATATACGTGGTCCTGAGGATGCAATTTTCTAGGCCTCATGCCATGGGCTGATTCAGTAGGTCTCAGGTGGAGCCTAGAACTCTACACTGTTCAACAGGCATCCAGGCTGTCCAAGGATCTTACCTTTAGAAACACAGCATCAGACTATGAGGCTCCTAAGAGCAGAAACCTTATCCTATTTACCTCTGTATCCCTGGCACTTAGCAGTGACCTTTATTGAATGAATTTACAAAGTGAACAAGGAAAAAAATAAATGAAGGGTTATAAAGACAGATATTATTAGCAAATCATCTATAAATAATTTCCCTTTCATAATAAATGTCTCTAGTTTTCCTCAGAACAGACGCTTCATAATCTTGCCATCCTCCTCTAAAGAACTACAGCTGTCAATATTCCCGTGAAAATGCGGTATCTAGAGGCTAGCTCATCCCCCACCTGGGTCTGTGCAGGGGACAGTTACCAGCCTTCATCAGGGCTCAGTGATGCCTCAAGACGGGGTGAGATTGCAACAACTCCTTTTATGGCCAAATGGCATTGTCGGCCTGCATTGCACTTAAATTCAACTAAAACTGCTAAAAACTACCGTCCCATCTTGAATTGAGGTAGTTGGTTTTTTAACTTAATCACAGTACTTTTGTCCTACCCCTATTAAATTTCATCTTATTAGTTTCAGCTCAGTGTTCCAGTCAGTCAAAAGCCTGTTGAATCTTCGTTCTGTCTTCCAATGTGTTTGCCATTCTTCCCAGATTTGTGTTATCTGAAAATTTAGTAAGAGATTTTCTGTATCTCCTTTCCAATTCAATAATTAAAATATTAGACACAGCAGTGATGGAGCCAGAATCAGAGACCTGAAGTACACCTTTGCAGACCTCTCTTCAAATGACACAAATCTTTTAAACATTTTTGGGATGTGGCTATCGCACCAACTATAAATCCACCTCATTGTGCTTCATTCGGCCTATACTTCCTCTTATTGACAAAGATAACATGAGAACCTGACGAGCCAGAAAGAACTCAAACCGGGATATCTTCCCAACTCTACCGTCACAAACTTGCTGTCACATTAGGAAATGTAGTTAATCTCTCTCGTCTTCCCTTTTTCACTTTCAAATGAGGCAAATTAATTAGATGATCTCTAAGATCCCTATGAACTCTACAATTTCACGATTCCTGGTATCTTGGAGAAACATAATCCTTCTAAGTCTAATAAACTCCTCAGAGAGCAAAATAAGTTGATTTGACATAACTTGTTACTAGTGAACGTCTCCTGGCTCCCAGTGAAAATTTTATGCCTTTGTAAGTTTCTTAAGCTATTTGTGTAATAATTCATTCTAAAATGTTGCTCCTCTCATGGGCAAAAGGAAATCGAGAGGCTATGAAAGCGGGCTGAGGTGCAGAATTCTGGGAGCTGGCATGGGGTTAGGGCACCACCTTCCCACCATGGACAGGGGCATGGACAGAACCAGCCTGGACATTTACGTGAATCAACATCAAAGCCTCTCACCTGTAATATCTGAAACCTATATTTTCCATTATCAAAGTTGAGATGTTTGCTTTCCTCAAGTTTTTAGCAATGCTCTGTGATGGGGTGTGAATGTGTCCCCAAAGGGTGTTGCTGGAAACTGGATCTCCAGTGCAACAGTGTTGGGAGGTAAGGCCTAACAAATGACAGGTGATTAGGCCATGAGGGCAGAGTGAATGGATTAATGCTGTTATTGCAGGAGTGGGTTCATTTTTTTTTTTTTTTGAGACAGGGTCTCATCTGTCACTCAGGCTGGAGCGCAGTGGCACAGTCATAGCTCACTGGACCCTCAAACACCTGGGGTCAAGTAATCCTCCTGCCTTAGCCTCCAGAGTACCTGGGACTACAGGTGCACACCATCACATAAGGCTAGGAAGTGGGTTCATTATTCAAGGAGGATTTCAGACTCCTTTTCTCTCTCTCTTGCCCATGTGATACCTTCTACCATGTTATGATCCAGCAAAAAGGGCCTCACCAGCTGCCAGCCCCTTGGTCTTAGACTTTTCAGCCTCCAGAACCATGAGCCAATAAATTTCTGTTCACTATAAATTACTCAGTCTCAGGTATTCTATTATAGCAGCTCAAAATGGACAAAAATATTCTACTTTGCATTTTTTCTTGAAGATGATTAGTAGCAGTTATACATATATAGACATTTCCAAATTCTATCAGTACCCATGTTTTACTTCCTCTTGGCCTGAAGACTTGAATATATTTAAAGCAGTTGGGTGCTCTCTTGCTTTCATTCACTTATCTTCACCTTTAATTTTTTATTCTACCTTTCAATCTTTCAGGATCCTTTTCTTTAATAGAGAAGGATAAGCAAAATAGGAGTTAGGTAGGTCTGTATTATCTTTAATAACTGTTGATATTGCCTTATCTACCCTTAAATAATGGAAGAACCTTTTAGTATTTTTTCTTATTCTCAAATTCTGAGGGTTTTTTTTCAATCTCATTTTAACCTTTTTTTGGTCTTTTGTGATATGATGATCATTTGTTTGATGTCTTTAATATGTGTGTAATAAAAAAGACTAGGAGCTAGAAAAAGAAGAACAAATCAAACCCAAAGCCAGCAGAATAAGAGAAATTACAAAGTGCTCAGTAGAACTAAACAAAATGGAAACCAGAAAAAAAAAAATACAAAGGATCGATGAAACAAAAAGTTGGTTCTTTGAAAAGATAAACAAAATTAATAGACTACTAGCCAGATTAACTGAAAATAGAAAAGAAAGAATTCAAATACCTCAATCAGAAATGAAAAAGGAAACATTACAATTGATACCACAGAAATACAATATATCATCTGTGAATACTACAAAAACCTCTATGCACTCAAAGTAGAAAACCTAGAGGAAATTGATAAATTCCTGGAAACACACAACCCCTCCAGCCTGAATCAGAAAGAAATAGAAATCCTGAACAAACCAATAATGAGCACCAAGGTTGAGAAAATAATTTTTAGAAAAACCCTCCCAATAAAATAAAAGCCCCAGACCAAATGGATTCTACCAGACCTACAAAGAAGAACTGGTATTCATATTATAAAAATTATTCCATAGCACTGAGAAGGGGGAATCCTCCCTAACTCATTCTATGAAACCAGTATCAGTTTGATACCAAAGCTAGGAAAGTACACAACAAAGAAAAAAAACTACAGACCAATATCCCTTAGGAACATAGATGCAAAAATCCTCAACAAAATACTAGCAAACAAATACAAAACCACATCAAAAAGATAATTCACCATGATCAAGTGGGTTTCATTCCGGGGATGCAACGGTAGTTCAATATATGCAAATCAATAAATGTGATTCACCACATAAACAGAAGTAAAAATAAAACCCATATTATCATCTCAATAGATGCTAAAAAATCATTCAATAAAATTCAGCACCATTTCGTGATAAAAAACCCTCAAAAACAAAGCATAGAAGTAATATACCTCAAAATTACAAAAGCCATATATGACAAACCCACAGCCAACATCATACTGAATGGGGAAAAGTTGAAAGCATTCCCCCTAAGAACTGGAACAAGACAAGGTTGCCCACTATCACCACTTGTGTACAATATAGTACTGTAAGTCCTAAACAAAGCAATCAAGCAAAAGAAATGAAAGGCATCCAAATTGCAAAAGAGAAGGTCAAACTATCCTTGTTTGCCAATGATATGATATTATATCTAGAAAACCCTGAAGACTTCAAGAATTGATGAATAAATTCAGCAAAGTCTCAGGTTACAAAATCAATTTTTACACAAATCAGTAGATTTATATATCCTAATAACAGTCAAGCTGAGAGTCAAATCAAGAACTCAATGCCATTTATTAATATAATAGCTACAGAGAAAATAAAATACTTAGGAATATACTTAACCAAGGAGGTGAAATATCTCCACAAGGAGAACTAAAAAATATTGATGAAAGAAATTGCAAATGACACAAACAAATGGGAAAACATCTCATGCTCATGGGATTGGTAGAATCAACATCATTAAAATGTCCATACTGCCTAAAGTGATTTCAGTGATCTACAGATTCCATGAAATTCCCATCAAAATACCAACATCTTATTTCACAGACATAGAAAAAATAACCCTAAGCTTCATTTGGAACCAAAAAAGAGCCTGTATAACCAAATAAGTCTTAAGCAAAAAGAACAGATCTGGAGGCATTACATTACCTGACTTCAAATTATACGACATGGCTATTGTAACCAAAACAGCATGGTACTGTTACAAAAAGTGAGACATAAACCAATGTAACAGATTAAAGAACCCAGAAATAAAACTATTAATATATAGCTATAACCAAGTGATCTTCAACAAAGCAGACAAAAACAAACACTGGGAAAAAGCCCCTGTTCAATAAATGGTGCTGGAAAAATTCGATAGCCATATGCAGAAGAATGAAACAGGACTACTATCTCTCACCATATACAAAAATTAATTCAAGATGGATAAAAGACTTGAAGCATGAAATCATAAAAATTCTAGAAGAAAATGTGGGAAAAGCTCTTCTAGACATAGGCCTAGGTAAAGAATTTATGACTAAGACCCCAAAGGTAAATACAGCAACAGCAAAAATAAATAAATGGAACTAAATTAAATTAAAACACTTCTGTATAGCAAAAGAAATAATCAACAAACAGGCAACCTACAGAATGGGAAAAAATATTTGCAAACTATACATCCAACAAAGGACTAATATCCAGAATTTACAAAGATCTCAAATCAGCAAGAAAAAAACAAATGATCCCATCAAAAAATAGGCAAAAGACATGAACAGAATTTTTTCAAAAGATAGACAAATATGCACAAAAAAAATGTTCAACATCACTAATCATCAGGAAATGCAAATAAAAATCAAAATGAGATACCACATTTCCCCTGTCAGAATGGCCATTATTAAAAAGTCAAAAAACAACAGATGCTGGCAGGGATGCAGAGAGAAAGGAATGCCTATACACTGTTGGTAGGACTGTAAACTTGTACAACCCCTAGGGAAAACAGTATGGAGATTCCTCAAAGAACTAAAAGTAGACCTGCCATTCGATCCAGCAAGCCCACTACTGTGTATCAACCTAAAGGAAAAGAAGTCATTATTTCAAAAAGTCACCTGCACTTGAATGTTTATCACAGCACAATTCACAATTGCAAAGATGTCGAATCAACTCAAGTGCCCATCAGTTCATGAGTGGATAAAGAAAATGTGGTCTATATCCCAGCCACAAAAAGGAGTGAAATAATGCCTTTTGTAGCAACTTAGATGAAACTTCCATTATCTTAAGTGAATTATTTCAGGAATGGAAAAATGAACACAACATGTTCTCACTAATAAGTGAGTACTAAAAATTGGGTACACACAAGCACAACGAGATGGAAAGGACATTGGAAACTAGGAAGTGGAAATAATTGGAGGAGAGTGAGGAATTAAAAACTTACCTGTCGGGTACAATGAACACTACCCAGGTGACGGGCACATTGAAAGCCCTGACTTCAGCTTTATGCAGTGTTTCCATGTAACAAAAACATTTCTACCCCCTTAGTATTTAGAAATTTAAAAAAAGAAAGAAAAAATATTGAACTTTCATAGAAGCCAAGTTAAAAAGCAGAGAAGCCATTCTGGGGGAAAAAACAACTCTGGGTTAATGAATTAGGATCAAGCAGCTGTTTAAGGAGACCATTTCTAAGTCCTTGGAGAAGCACCCATGAGATTAAACAATGCAGAGGCTCTGGGCTTCAGAAGGCAGACCAATAAAAAAAATTATAGCCACCAGAAATTAAATTAATTTAGTGCTCACAAAATAATAGACATTTAAAAAGCAATTTAAGGCCTTTCTTCTGAAAACAGTTTAATGCTTCATTTCATCTTTGCTCTGAGATTTTTTTTATTTATAAGACAAAAAATAGTTAATCAAATTATGTTTTGTTCTTCAATAAAGATATCTTAATATAAAATAAAAATCACAGGAGGGTACAAGCAATTGTTATAGCCCTGATTCTCTATTATTCATATCTAAAAAAGCTCTGCACACATGTTATACAAGCAACCCATAAAATCATTCATACAAATAGTAGTCCTACTTCATCATCTCTGGCAATATACATAAAGAGTATTTCAAACTTGTCCAGAAGAAGCTTAACTTCAAAGAACTGATCTTCTTACAGAGTAGGAGCATTATTAACCAACAGAAGGGGTTTCCTTCTTCCAGACAACTACTTTAGGAAATTGTAATAGATTGTATGGTGATACCCAAAAAGATCCATCGCAAACTAAGAATAGAGGGAAATATCTTCAATTTGATAAAGAATATCTATTGTAAAACCTACAGCTAATGCCACTAATAATTAACGGTGAGAAATTGAAAATTTTCCCACTAAGATCAAGAAGAGGCAAGGATGTCTCCTCTCACCACTGCTTTTCAACATCATACTGAAAGTCCCAGATAATGCAATAAGACACAAAGTGGAAATGAAAAGTAGACCAACTGGGAATGAAGAAATAATACTGTTTTTGTTTGCAGATAATGTGATCATCTATCTAGAAAATCTGAAAGAATTGACCAAAAAAAACTCCTGGAACTAATAAGGGATTACAAGGTTGCAGTATACAAGGTTAATATGCAAACATCGATCACTTTCCTGTACACCAGCAACAAAAAAATGGAGTTTGAAATTTAAAACACTGTGCTGGTTACATTAGCACCTAAAAAATGAAATACTTAGATATAAATCTACTAAAATATGTACACAATCTATATGAGTAAAACTAAAAAACTCTGATAAAAGAAATTGAAGAATTAAATAACTGAAGAGATACTTCATGTTCATGGATAGGACGATTCAATATTGTCAAGATGTCAGTTCTTCCCAACTTGATCCATAGATTCAATGCAATTCTAATCAAAATTCTAGAAAGTTATTTTGTTGATATCAAAAAAAACATGATTCCTTATATGTGAGGTATAAATAACAAGAATGCAATGAGCACTAGTACCTATTTAAGAGAAAGAATGGTATCATTCCTTCCAGTTTCCTTGGACATCCTTCCCCAATTCCAGCCACCCCCAGACATAACCACTATTCCAGATTTTGTGTATATCAGTCCTTTGTTTTTTTTCATAGATTTATTGCATAGATTTGCACATCCAATGGTACATTATTTAGTTTTTTGTTTTACATCTTTAAAAAATGGAATCATATGAAAACAAAGATTCTAAAATTTACATGGAGAAGCAAAAGACCCGGCATAGCTAACACAATATTAAAGAAGAAGAACAAAGCTGGAAGTTGGAGGGATGACACTACCCAACTTCAAGACTTACTATAAAGCTACAGTAATCAAAACAATGTGGCAGCCGGGCGCGGTGGCTCACACCTGTAATCCTAGCACTCTGGGAGGCCGAGGTGGGTGGATTGTTTGAGCTCAGGAGTTGGAGACCAGCCTGAGCAAGAACGAGACCCTGTCTCTACTAAAAAAATAGAAATAAATTAGCTGGGCAACTAAAAATATATATAGAAAAAATTAGCCGGGCATGGTGGCGCATGCCTGTAGTCCCAGCTACTTGGGAGGCTGAGGTAGGAGGATCGCTTGAGCCCAGGAGTTTGAGGTTGCTGTGAGCTAGGCTGATGCCACGGCAGTCTAGCCCAGGTAACAGAGTGAGACTCTCTCAAAAAAAAAAAACAAAACAATAATGTGGCATTTGTGAAGGAATAGACAGATAGATCAACAAAATAGAATAGAGAGCCCAGAAATAGATCCATGTACATATAGTCAACTGATCTTTGAAAAAGTAGCACAGGTAATACAATGGAGAAAAGACAGCCTTTACAACAACAAATGATGCTAGAATAACTGGACATCCACGAGCAAAAAAACTAATCTAGACACAGACACAAAAATTAACCCTTCATAAAAATTAACTCAAAATGGATTACAGACCTAAATGTAAAATGCAAAATTATAAAACTAGGAGATAGCATAGAAGAAAATCTAGATATCTTGAATTTGGCAATGACTTTTTAGATACACACATGATCTATGAAAAAGAACTGGTAAGTTCTACTTTATTAAAATTTTAAAATTTTGCTCTACAAAAGACACTGTCAAGAGAAGGAAAAAACAAGCCAGAGACTGGGAAAAAGTATTTGCAAAACACATATCTGGTAAAGAACTCTTACCCAAAATATATATAAAAAAAAATGCTTAAAACTAAACAATAAGAAAACAAACAACCCAAACAACCAATTTAAAAATGGGCCAAAGATCTTAACAGACGCCTCACCAAAGAAGATACACAGATGAAAATTAAGCATTTAAGAAGATGGCACCATATCATATGTTATCAGGGAAATGCTAATTAAAACAACACGATACCACTACACCCCTATTAGAGTGACCAAAATCCATAACGCTGACAACAACAAATGCTGGTGTGGATGTGGAACAGCAGAAACTCTCATTTATTGCTGATGGGAATACAAAATCACACAGCCACTTTGGAAGACAGTTTGGAAGTTTCTTACAAAACTAAACATCCTCTTACTATACGATCTAGCAATCACTCTCCTTGGCATCTACTCAAAAAAGTTGAAAACTTATGTCCACATAAACACCTGCACACAGATGTTTATAGCAGCTTTGTTCATAGTTACCAAAACATGGAAGCAACCAAGGTGCCCTTCGGTAGGTGAATAAATAAACTGGTGTATCCAGAAAAAAGTATTATTCAGCACTACAAAGATAAGAGTTATCAAACCATGAAAACACGGAGGAAACTTAAATGCACATCATTAAGTGAAAGAAGCCAAATTGACAAGGCTGTGTATTGGACGTGTCCAACCGTATGAAATTCTGGTAAAGCAAAACCACAGAGACGCTAAAAGATCAGTGGTTGTCCAGGGTTATGGGAAAGGGAGGGCTGAGTAGGCAGAATTTTTAGGATGGTGAAAATACTCTATTTGATATTTTAAAGGTGGATACATGTCATTATAAATTTGTCCAAACCCATAAAATGTACCAAGAGTAAGCCTAGTGTAAACTATGAATGTTGTATAATAACGAGTTTTCAATGTGGGTTCATCGACTGTAACAAATGGGCCACCCTGATGGGGGATGTTAATAATGGGTGCTATGGTTTGAATGTGCCACCCAAGTCCATGTGCTGGAAACTTGATCCCCAATGCAATAGTGCTGCAAGGTGGGGCCTAATGAGAGGCGATTAGGCCACGAGGGCAGAGTGGGTGGATTAACGCTGTTATCAATCACGGGTTTGTCATTGTGGAGTGGGTTAATCCTGGAAGGAAGAGTTTGGCCCCTTTCACTCTCCCTCCACCACAGCCCCCAGTTGGCCCCTCGATCTTGCCTCCAGCCTCCAGAACTGTAAGAAATAAATTTTTGTTCATTATAAACTTGTGGTACTTTTGTATGGCAGCACAAAACAGACTAAGACAATGGGGGAGGCCATGCATATTGGGGGCCCGTGACAAATAAGAAGTCTCTGTACCTTCCACTTAATTTTGCTGAGAACCTAAAACTGCTCTAAAACATAAACTCAAATAAATAAATAACTTTAAAAAGAGATATAAAGGATATGTCCATATCCTAACCCATGGAAACTATGAATGTAAATTTATTTGGGGGAAAAAAGATTTCTACGGCTATAATTAAGTTAAGGCTTTTAACATGAGATCATCCTGGATAATCCAGGTGGGCCCTAAAGCCAATGACAAATGTCCTTATAAGAAAGAGAAGAGGCTGGGCGCGGTGGCTCACGCCTGTAATCCTAGCACTCTGGGAGGCTGAGGTGGGAGGATTGTTTGAGCTCAGGAGTTTGAGACCAGCCTGAGCAAGCGCGAGACCCTGTCTCTACTAAAAATAGAAAGAAATTAGCTGGACAACTAAAAATATATAGAAAAAATTAGCCGGGCATGGTGGCACATGCCTGTAATCCCAGCTACTCGGGAGGCTGAGGCAGAAGGATTGCTTGAGCCCAAGAGTCTGAGGTTGCTGTGAGCTAGGCTGATGCCACGGCACTCACTCTAGTCCAGGCAACGAAGCGAGACTCTGTCTTAAAAAAAAAAAAGAAAGAAAAGAGCGTCAGGTGCTGCGGCTCATGCCTGTAATCCCAGTGCTTTTGGAAGCCAAGGTGGAAGGATTACTTGAGGCCAGGAGTTCAAGACCAGCTTGAGCAACATAGTGAGACTCTGTCTCTACCATAAAAAATAAAAATTAGCTAGGCACATGGCATATACCCGAAGTCCCAGCTACTCAGGAGGCTGAGGCCAGAGGATCACTTGAGCCCAGGAGTTTGAGGCTGTCATAAGCTATGATAATAAGAAAGACAGAGAAAGACTGGTCTAGTCTTTCTCACATCATATCACTCCAATTCTGCTTCCATCATCACATTTATTCTCTGGCTCTTCTGCCTTCCTTTTTCACTTGTAAATATCCGTGCAATTACAATGAGCCCACCCCGAGAATCCAGTGTAATCTCCTATCTCAAGATTCTTAATTACATCTGCAAAGTTACCATACAAGGTAACATATTCACAGGTTCTAGGGATTAGGATGGGGACCACTTTGGAGAGGGGACATTATTCTGCCTACCACACATAGCTAAACAAGTGCCCATGGACAAGTCTACCACAGAAATAGATGACATGAATACCACAAACCACAAAATACAAAATGACAGAGAAAAAGGGAAAGAGAGAGATAAAACCAGTAATAACTATAGGGCCTGCATGGCATGAGCATCTATACAGGGAAAGCAGAGGAGAATAGCAGGATGTCTAATGGACATGAGAATGTGAGGTCTACAAAATCCCTAATAGATACTCACGGGAAAGAGCAATGGACCAATTTGAGCACAGAAGCTGAGCTAGGAGAGTTTCAATTTGCGGAGTGAGTGCAAGGAGTAACAACAAAGTTTGAAGAAGCTGGATCAGTCCAGGCTGTATGAACTTCTAAAACTAACCAAATACTCATCCAGGGTATAGCACAGCAGTGGGGAGAAACCCCTAAAAGTCTACTCAAATAGAGCAGGACAGGGAAACAGGAGCAAAAAGGGGTGATGACATGGGGGAGGAAGACCTCAGAAAGTATGAGGCCATTTATTAATCACTTTGTAAAGAACGGAAAACAGAAATGGAGGCTCTTGAGACGTGATGTTGGAAAAGCTATCCTGGCCCATCCCACCATCCTGAAATACAGAAAAACTCATTTCACTTAAAATGAGCCACAAACAAGGATTGTGGTCCAATCCCATAAAAAGTTATAATTTTAAAAATGAGAATAAAGAGCAAAACAACATCCTTTCAGACAACAAAAGCACTCCAAAAGGTCATGTCTACAAAACAGATGAAAATTGAAACCAAATATTTCAAAATGAGCTAGAAATCAATTAAGAAAATGATGGAAGCATTGAAAGAACAACATATGTCATAATTGGAAACTTTAGAAAAGCAGACGTGGAACTCAGAAAAAATTAGAAATGAAATAATATATAATTTTAGTAATTGAGACTAAATCGAAACAAAAGAATGGATAAATAAAATAAGATAAATAATGTGTTAAGATAAATAGAATAGAAAAAGATTAGTAAACTTAAATAGAAAAGATTAGTAAACTGGAAAACAAAGCAATAGAAACTATTCAAAATAAAACACATAGAGAAGAAATTTTAAAAATAAATAAATATAGCATCCGTGAGCTCTAGGACAACTTCAAATGGCCTAAGATGTATATAATTCAAGTCCCCAAATGACATAAAGGGAAGAAACAAAAAATTTATGAAGAAATAATGGCCAAAAATTGTCCAAATTTGGTAACAACCGAAACCCACAGGTCAGAGAACTTCGACAAACCCCAAGTATGTGAAACCTTAAGAAAGCTACACCATGGTATGTCACGATCAGATCACTTAAAGCAAGCAATAAAGATAAAATCTTAAGAGCAGCCAAAGAAAACAGCACATTATATACAAAGGAAGAGAATGTCTTCAGAAATAATGCAAGACAATGGCAGGGGAGCAACATCTTTAAAAGAACTGAGAAAAAAAAAAAAGCTTTAAATCTAAGATACTATACCCAGTAAAAAATATCATTCAAAGGAAAAGGCAAGAAAACTATATTTTCAAACGTTACAAAAAAGTTAAAAAAAATGTATTACCAACAGAGTACACTGCAAGAAATGTTAAAGAAAGACCTTCAGACATAAGAGAAATGACATCAGATGAAAATGTAGATCTATGAAAGAATTAAGAGCACTGGATATGGTAACTAGGTGGGTAAATAAAACAAACTGCTTTTCTTCATATTTAAGTCTCCTTAAAAGATCGCTGAATATTCAAATAAAAATTAATAGCAATGTGTCATGGGATTTATAACAAATATAGAAATAAAATATATGAAAACAATAGCAAAATGCTCAGAAGGGGAGAAATGGAAATAAAGCTGTTGTAAGGCTCTTATAATGTACATAATGTGGTACAAAATCACTTGAAAGTAAACAGTTATAATTTAAAGATGTGTGCTAAAAACTCTAAATCCATCTCCAATAAAAAAGAAAGAAGAAAAGAAGTCAGTTCTTAAACACAGCCATTATTTTATTTTGTGGATAAGAAACTAGCAAAGAAGATTAAGAAGAATCATAAAAAATAATCAATCCAAAAGGTGACAGAAAAGGGAATAAAAATCAGATTGGACAGATAAAAAATACATAACAATGCCCAAGTGTATCACCTGGGTACCAAAAAAAAGAAGGAAGGAAGGAAGGAAGGGAAGAGAGAGAGAGAGAGAGAAAGAAAGGAAGGAAGGAAGGAAGGAAGAAAAGAAAAGAAAAGAAAAGAAGAGAAATACATAGCAAGATGGCAGTTTAAACCCAGCCACCTCAATTATCACAATAATTGTAAATTGTATAAAACCCCAGTGTAAAGACAAAATTATCAAATTGGATAAAAAAGCAAGACCCAAATATTTGTTACCTATAAGAAATCTATTTTAAATAATAAAGACACCAACAGGTTCAAAGTAAAAGGATAAGGGAAAAAAACAATACAGTATGCTAATATTACTGATCAAAAGTATCTGGATTGGCTACATCACTATCAGACAAAGTTGATTTCAGTGTAAAAAATATTACCAGGGATAAAGAAGTTCATTTCATAATGATAAAGAGATCGATTCATCAAGAAGGCACCACAATGCTAAGAAATTATGAGCCTAACAACAGAGCTTCAAAATTAATGTAGTGAAACCAATAGAACTGCAAGGAAAAAAAGAGTCAAATCCATAATTATACCAGGAGATTTCAGGACCCCTCTCTTAATAATTGATTTGACAAGCAGACAAAAAATCGACAAATATATGGGAGACTTCAATGGCATTTAAATGAAGCTGACCTAACTGACATTTAGAATGTTTAACCAACAACAGAACATAAATTTTGTTGTGTATACATTAACATTTACATATACAGATCATATTCTGAGCTATTAAACTAAGCTCAATAAATCCAAAAGGATTCAAATCATGCAAAGCATGTTCTTAAGCCACAGTGGAACTAAATTAGAAATAAAACAAATAAACTATATAACAGAAACTCTCTAAATAAACTATGGGCCAAAGAAGAAATCAAAAGGGAAGTTAGGAAGTATTTTAAACTGTATGACAATGAGAAGAATCTCAAGCTTTCTGAGAAGCAGCCACGCAGGGACTAAAGGGAAATCTATAGTAATAAATGCATTTGTTAGAAAATAGCACAAGTTTGTAATAAATGACCTCAGTTTCCTTCCACCTTAACTTGTCGTATTAGAAGGAAAAGCAAATTAAACCCATTGTGCGTCAAAGAAAATAAATAATAAAGATTACAATGAAAACCGATGAAATATATAGGAGAAAAACAATAGAGAAATTCAATTAAATTAAAAGCAGTTTTTTGGGAAGATAAACAAAATGTCCAAACCAATAAGAAAATAAAGAGAAAAGGAAAAATTATGAATATCAGGAATCAGAGAGGTGACATCACTACAGAATCTATAGTTATTGAAGAGATAATAGGGAAATATTATGAGCAACTTTAAGCCAATAAATATGACAAGTTAGCCAAAATGGACTAATTTCTTGACGGACATAAATTCAAAGCTCACTCAAGAAGAAATAGATCATTGAATAGACATACAGCTATTTTTAAAATTGAATCTGTACTTTAAAACTTTTTCATAAAGAAAACTCCAACCCACATAGCTTCACTGATGAATTCTAGCAAACATTTAAGGAAGAAATAATATCAGTTTTATGCAAACTCTTTCAGAAAATTTAAGAGGAGAAAATACCTGCCAATTTATTCTGTGAGGCCTAGATTACCCTGATTTCAAATGCAGACAAAAACACTACAAGAAAAGTAAATTGTAGACAAATGTCAATCATGAATATAGGTGCACAAATTCTTAACAAAATTTTAGCTAATTAAATCTTGCAATATAAACAGGATATTATAGCATGACCCAGAATGTAAAGTCGATTTAACATTTGAAAATCAATCAATATAACTTACCACGTCAACAAGGTAAGTAGAAAATCCACACATCATCTCAACAAAAGCAGAAAAAGTACCTGACAAAAATCCCAAAGCCATTCTGTGAAAAATTCTTCACAAACTAGAAATAGAATGGAATTTCCTCAACATGAATAAAGGGCATCCATGAAATACCTATAGCTAACATAATATTTAATGGTGAAAGACTGAATACGTTCCCCTTAAGATTAGGAATAAGACAAGGATGTACATTCTCACCTCTTCTATCTTACTTTGCACTGGAAGTTCTGACCACTACAATAGATCGACACTAAGGTGCTCTCACGGTAGTAACATTCACTGGGTGCCGGTCAGGTGGGAGGTGTGGAGGGGAAAACTCACAACTAATGGAGGCAGAGCGTGCTGTATGGGGGAGGGGCACGCTTCTAGCCCTGGCGTGGGCGAGGCGAAGGCATTACATACAACCAAAATGTTTGTACCCCCATAATATTCTGAAATAAAAAAAAGAAAGAAAACATATTCAGATTGCCAAGGAAAAATGAAAATACATTTATTCGCAGACAATTACAATGAAATGAAAACTTTTCTAAATACCAAATGTATATATAAGAAACAAAGATATTTTTAAAGACTACATAGTAAAAGATTATTTATATAAAAGCATTATATAACAAACAGAAAATAAAAGAATAAATCATAGTTTTAAAATTAATTACCTATAGGTAGAGTGAAAAATATTGTGGAGTAGACTGGGATATTCAGGACTTCTCTGAATATATCCTGTTTTATAGATTTAACTTTGGAACCATGTACATAGCCATAAAAATAAATTAATTTTAAAAATCATTTTCAAAACAGTTGAAAGAAAATGAAATTAAAGAAACTGAATGTGTGTCCTGATGGTCACATAATCATGTAGAGAGAGAGACCAAAGGAACTTCAGAAATAGAATCCTTTGGAAACAGATTGAAGTGGGAAAAAAAAAAAATAGAATCCAAATCATATTGTTGGTGGAAGTGCTGGTATTATTATTTGATACTGTTGTGCATATATTGTGGGATAAAGAAAATAAGCAACTATGTGATATCCTATCATTCCTGTTGCAAACCAAGAATTCTCAGCAATACCTAGAGAGCTGGCCCTCCCACAGCCCCATAACTTGGAGGGTCCAATTACTGTCATTCGATGTTACAGAAATGCAAAGAGCAGCAAGTCTGGAAAACCTGGGAACATTAAGTTACATTTGGCTTCCAGGTAAATGTGAGTTTTCTATCTTTAGAAGTTGTCTAGGAGTAGAATATTAATAAAAATAAGAGATAATGATTTAAATGTTAGTTGAAAAGTTAAGTTCCGTTTCTCTTGGCTGTATAAAGCGTGTTTAACAATAAGAGACCAGCTCAAGTTAAAAATAGTGTGGTAATGGGAAAGAATTGCAAACCCTGGGTTCGAGCCCTGGATCAGTTGAGGCTGACTTTGAAATGAGGATTGTGAACTTGATAATCTTCATGGTCTCTCAAAGTTATCAAACTCTGCCACGGTCCCAGGAAGCATACCGTTTCATTCGTAAATAGCCCGATTCATCAGGAAATGTCCAATCTCACTTGAAAGGTGCATAGTATATCTATTTTAAAAAAACATTAATGGTATCCCAAGCCTCCACAACCAGACCACAGCAGACATTGGCACCGATATGTTTATCTGGAAGAACAGTAACAGAGACTATATCATTAGAGAGAATAACTACAATAAAAATCTCAGGATTGGAAACCCTGAACAATACCAACTTACCACAAGAGTCCCCAAATTGAAGCCCACATTTGCCAGATGTGGAATTCCTGAAAGGATGATCTATGACAATGAGCCACACTTGTCCTCAGAGGAATTTCCATATTTTGCCAAAACATGGAATTTTGAATACTGCACAGTCAGTCCGTATTACCACAGAGCCAGGCACTTTGCAATGGGGTAGTGGTGAAAAACTGAAGGAAAAAAATTCTAAAACACATTGGACCAAGCTGAGACTAGTGATAAAGGCCCCCGCCTCAGACTATTTGGAGCGAGGAATGCATTGTGGGCAACTTTCAGTTCCGTTGCCCGGTTATTATAGAGTCAGCATCTCCCCTCAGCACTATCGTGTATGCGTGGAATGTGAGGGCCTAGTCTTCACACAAATATTGTAAAACTGAATAAAAACAGATACGGTAAACAACTCACACCACCAGGCCCTGGCCTAACCCCTCAGTCTGTGTGAAACCCTACCCTTTGGAAGTTAGAGTTGACACCACACACTGAAACGAAGGTACTCTTGCTGATGTTCGTTTGTGTTTAAGATGATACCATAATCCCACACAGAACATCCTAGAAAAAAATTAACGATTTGTTTCATTAGTTCAGCAAGTATGGTTTGAGACTCTCGGATGGGCCTAGGCCTGTGCTAATGAAGCACAATCCTGTCTCATTTAGGCTTTCTCAGTGGCAAGTATTAATAAGATAAATCACTCAAGCTCTCTTAAGTGAAAAAAAAGAAAAGAAGAAGAAGAATTCATTCTGTGGATTGTAGGAATACATCATGGAAGCCAAAAGCAAGCAACGCAGTTGGTTCTCATGAGGCCTGTAATTATTAACAGGAACTGGAAAGAATCCAGGAGCCATGGCAGATTGTGGTCCTATCCCTACTTGGCCGTGTGCATCTCGGTTCTTCTTTCTCCTCGCTCACGGTGTGAGATGGCCCCTGTGGTAGGCTGCTTCCAAAATGACCCCTGATCATCCCCACATCCTAGTATCCATGTCTTAGTAATCCCCTATACTTGGGGTATTGGGTGTGGAGTGGACCCTGTAATTCGCTTCTGATCTAGAACACAGCAAAACTGAGGATATGTCACCTCCAAGATGAGGTTAATGAGAATTTGGCTTCCATCCCGAACACTCTCACCCTCTTGTTCATTTTGATAGAAGCCAGCTGCTCTCTTATGACCTGTGAAATACCCACATGGCAAGCAACCCAGCAACAGCCAGTGAGGAGTGAGACCCTCAATCCAACCCACGAGGAACTGAATCCTGTCAACAGCCACATGAGTGACAATGAGTTTGGAAATTAATTCTACTTCAGACAGGCTTTCTAATGGGATTGCAGCCCCAGCCAAAAATGCAATGGCAGGCTTGTGAGAGGTCTTGAGGCAGAGGCATCCAGCTAACTCACACCCAGATTTCTGACCCACAAAATTTGAGAAAATAAATGTTCGTTGGTAAAAGTCTTTAAGTTTGGGGGTAATTTTTTATGTGTATATAACCAATACAGATTTTGATAGAATAATAAATACCAAAAAATATGGGAGTGGCTTTGGAACTGGGCAGTGGATGGAGGTCAAAAAAGTTTCGAGCAGCATGTTTAGAGAAAGCCTAAATTGCCTTGAATATATTTTTAGTGGAAATCTGATCTCTGAGGACCCTGCTGGTGAGGGCTCAAAAAAGAAGTTAGGAACAATGAATCCTCTTAAAAACTGCGGATTTTTTTCGGGGTGGGGGTTAGACTGAGCAAAGGAAAGATTACTGGAGAAAGGAGGGTTATTAAGGGCTAATGATCTTGCTGAGATCAGGGACATCACGGTTGGATGGTGTTGGCAAAAGAGCTTCTCATTTCCCTCCCTGGTAGTAAAGTTTTCTGGCTGCTGGATGGTATATACCACCAGGACGCCAGCCCCAGTGAGTTGAAAAGATAAGAAGGGAAGGAGCAAAGGTAAGCATTGGTAATACAAAGAGGTAGGATTAAAAAAAAAAAAAAACCTACAGATAGATAAGAAATGTGCTTTAATTCTAGAAGAAACAGAGAATATAACCTGATGATTTATAACACTAATTTACACCTAAGGTTTTGAACGTAAAATTTAAAAATTGGAGATAGAGTCTCAAAAAGCAGTGCTTCCAAGAGAAGATTCCTTGACTTTGGAGCATCAGTACTTACCAAAGTTGAACAGAGAAAAACTGTAATCATTGTCTGAATAATCCCACTCTATCCCCCAACCACCTCACCAAAACAATTTTTCGCTGCCACCCTGGTCTGCCACATCCCTGGGCAGCTCACAGTGATAATGTCGTCATTACTGGTAATAGCAGCGGCTGCTGCTGCCTACCGAGCCCTTGCCAAGTCTTCAGCAGTGAAGTTGGCACCTTCATTTCATTCTCACAACAATCCTCTAACATGGGCACTATCAATCTTTCTATTTGGTAGATGAGGAAACTCATCTGAAGCCAAGAGAGACCTACAAAACTTGCCCAGGATGCACAGCTGGGAAACCAATAAGCTGGAATTTGAACCAACCTCAAAGTCCACGACCGCTGGGTTAGATAGCCTCCGTGAGATTTCATTTGCTGAGTGCTTTTTGATATCACTATGCTAAGAGCTTTGCTCCCATTTTCTCATTAGCTTATTGCAATGGCCTGTAAGGTAGGCTTGATTATTCCATTTCACAAAAGAAGGATCTGATTGAATGCAGTCATCACCAGGCTACTGTGTCCCTTGACCCTGTGGCTAAAATCAACCACTATTAAGTCAACAGCACATGCAAAGTGAATACTTAATAAAAACAAGCTTTGCAGACAATGTGTTTATGATCATAACTGTTGAACAATGTACAAATATCATACAGGGAAAACCTAGTTTCATGGAACACTGAACTCATGGTAAGCTATTTCCCTTTTTCTCTCATTTCAAAGGTCAAAGTAGGCCCCTTCCTGCTGTATACCCACTTCCACAGCCCCTACACAGAATCTAGTGAATGTTTCAGGCATAAGTAAGACAGATGTGACTGGTGGGTGCAGGAGAAGGCAGAAACCCACACGCAGACCGTTGTGCTTACATTGCTCCGTGTTGACATCCGATATGGCTATTCTTGTCTGTGTTTACATGTCCCATTCATCTGGTTCAACCAGACAGGGTTGTATTAATATTATTGATGGTTGCCATAACAACAAGCACGTGACTATACTTCAGCTACGAAATTATGACAAGTATTTGGTTGATCACAGTCCGTAAATTGCATCAGAGGGATGATCTCCAGGGGTGAAGGGAGATGGAACAGGACATCACCGGAAGGACATTTGCTTTGATCTCATTGGAGACATTTACACAGTGATTTCTCTTGAAAAATTTCCTTTCCAGGGGCTTCCTCTGGAAATTTGGAGCTGTTTAACCCTTGGAGAAAAGCCAGTAACTCAACCAAAGACTCTTTCTGGATTACAAATAGCATTCTGAGTCTGTGTCCTCCACTTCCATCACTTCCTCGCGCGCGCGCGCACACACACAAACACACACACACACACACACACACACACACACAACTATAATCCCTTCTGTCTTCAGGACATTAATGGGACAAAGTCAAATACCAGAAATCGGATGATTTTCCTTTGCTGCTTTTAGCTCTGGCTTCTTAGGTGGCATGATGGAGAGAAGAAGGGGCAAGATAGTGAATATGGAAGACATACAAAACAATCTCTGCCATTAAGGAATCTGTGGTCTTGTTTAAGATGTAGGGTGACTGAGGGACTTCCTGAGACTTGGTGCTTTTGGTTTTAAAACCAGAAAAGTCCAGAGCAAACCAGGATGAGTTAGTCACTCTGTGAAGTGAATCTGAAAATTCACTGCACCTACATTGACCTCATTTCTTCCAACTCTAAAAATGAATTAAAATTTTGAACTCTTTTGCCTTAATTCACAGTAATTCATGTTCAATAGAAGAAAAATGCATAAAATCTTCAAAAAGAAGTACAGAGATGCCATGTCTGATCTTAGAAAGGTAGCTCCAGAAAGACAGAAAATTGGGAACCCTTAGTATTAATAAAACACTTGAATTTCCATAACATCAAAAGCTTAGCTTCTCCCTGGGTGCACCTGGTCTCTTTGAGGCAACGGAGTACCATTTAACAAATTGACCCCCTAAATGTGTTTATATGATTCCCAGGATGTAGCCTACACACTGGAAATATCTGGTTCAATCAATATTGGACAACCAGTCTTACAACTCCCAAAACACAGCTTCATGTTTAGGATGAATGAGACATGATCAGTAAAACATTGTGATTTGAAGGGATTATAATATAAACACAGTGAAGAAGACACCAGATTGAGGTGTTCCATGCCCTGCACTGGTTGAGAAAAAGATGAAAGAGGGTAAGAAGAACAGGCAGTATAGTCATCCTACGGTGGTTTCATACCATCATCTCTCTTTCTGTAAGAGATGAGCAGTCATTGGACTTCAGATCACACACATTTGTTTTCTCTAGAGAAATGGGAGTACTATGAAAATTACAGATGGGTGGAGGGAAGGGATGTACTCAAAGTCTCCCACCCCAATTTAGAACATAGTTGGTCAAAGAAGGAGCATAGTCTTCTCCAGGATACTAGCAAGGGCAACACTCCACCTCGGCTCAGCCCAGGCAATAAAGAAAAAGGTACTATACCCGAAGGTCTATCAGAGATTACGGGCTTCATGTGGATGAGGCCAAGGGGATGGCCACTACATATGAGGCTATAGATGACCCATCACTTTGTTTTCTGTGTTCAGAAAGGCTTGGGGCATGTTATAGGTTAAATTTTGTCCCCTCCAAAAACATGCTAAAATCCTAACTCCTGGTACCTGTGAATGTGACATTATTTGAAAATAATGTCTTTGCAGTTGTAATCGAGTTAAGATGAAGTCATTCTGAATTAGGGTAGGCTCTAATCCAATAACTGTTGTCCTTATAAGAAGAGGAAATTTGGACACAGACACACAAGAACACCATGTAATGACAAACACAGAGATTAGAGCCAAGGAATGCCAAGAATTGCTGGCAATCACCAGAAGCTGGGACAGAGGCACAGAATACACTCTCTCAAAAGGAACCAACCTTGCCAACACCTTGATTTTGGACTTCTGGCCTCTAAAACTGTGAAAGAATAAATTTCTGTTGCGTTAAGTCACCTAGTTTGTGGCAATTTGTTACAGCAACCCTAGGACATTAATATAGAGGGCAACGGTCTGTCTTTGGCAAAATAGTAAAGAGGTTCTTCTGGAAACTGAAACTCTTGCCTGACTTATTGTACTTACTTCATTCCATCATGCTCCCCTTGCCACCACCCTCTATGCTCATGCTAGAGACTTAATACTAGAATTCAAATCCTTCGGTGGCTCCCCGTAGCTTGTACAAGATAAAAGCAGACCTACAAAGCACTGCCAGGTGTGGACACGGTCCAATCTCTATACTCCCCTCCTTGCCTCACTCACTGTACGTGCAGTCCCTTAAAACTACCCTTCTTTTTCGGACCTTGGCGATTTCACACAGATGGTCTTAGCAAGTGTGAAGACTCAACTCAAGTTATCGCTTCCCTAGGAAGCTTTCCTTCAATTCTGTGGTATAATAAAGAATTTGTCTAATCTTTGATCTCTGAACGCTGTCAACACAAACAAATGATGTTTAAGATGATGGATATGAGAATTACCCTGATCGGATCACTAGATGTTATATGTATTACAATATCACTATATATCCCATGAAAATGAACAATTATTATTTGTCAATTAATAAGTAAATTCTTTAAAAAACACGTTAGAATTTCTTGAGTGATTGGAATGTCTTTGTTACGGTAATGATGCGATTGATCGTGGGTCCCTAGATAGCTTCAGGATGGGGGCTGGTCACCAAAAGAGGGTTGGGGCTTTCAGACTCTGGACTTCCAGGGAGGAGAGCAGGACTGGAGACTGAGTTTAATCACACAGCCAGTGATTTAACTAATCCTACTATGTGATGAAACCCAAAAAAACACCTCTGGACACTGAGGCTTTATGGGGCTTCCTGGTTGTTGAACACGCTGATGTGCCAGGAGGGTGATGCACCTTAATTCTACCAGGACAGGGTGTGGAAGGCTCACACTCCCTCCCAGGCTTCACCCCATGTGTATTCTGTAAAATAAAACTGTGATCGTAAGTATAGCACTTTCCTGAATTCTGTGAGTTGTTCTAACAAATTATCAAACCTGAGGGAGTCATGGAACTTCCCAAATTTATAGCCGGTCAGAGTGCAGGTGATCTGGAGACCCCCAAAGTGCACCTTAAGCCCAAAGCAGGGGCAGTATTGTGGAGGACTGAC
The DNA here is from genome assembly GCA_004363605.1 of Indri indri. Lineage (NCBI taxonomy): Eukaryota > Metazoa > Chordata > Mammalia > Primates > Indriidae > Indri > Indri indri. The sequence continues at coordinate 103,328 of RJWJ010000622.1, read as the reverse complement.
CCTTCAACTTGTGAAGTCTGATGTTACCTCCAGATGGTTAGAGTCACAATTAAACGGTACTATACCTAGTTGGGTTTTGAAACAAAACAACCCCTATTTCTCCTCTCCACCTCTCCCCTAGCTGGAGTTACAATCTGTGTTGTTTTGCATGACCACAAAGAATCCTCCTCCGCAATCAAGCCCTGTTGCTTGAGTGAAGCTAATTCCATTTCTTCAGAGTAAGCATTTGACCCAGACCTAAGCAATGAGAGTATTCCCTTTCCCCTTGGTGCTTTAGGGTAGGCATGTAATCCAGGTCAGTACAATGAGATCGGCTGGACCAAAAACACCCTCTTTCCATCAGGGTTGCCAAGCTAATAAGATTTAAGACCATGGATGCCTGATCCATTCTTGGCACCATCTGGGGAGAAACTATCTGAAAATAACGTCTGCACAAAAGAAAGAATTGCTGAAAGACATTGTTCTGATAAGACTTTTTCAGACCCTGAACATAGCTGTGTTTGAAACCAGAAATAAGTCCTGGACCTTCCAGTTACGTGAATCAGTAAATTTTCTCTTTTATTCAAACTGGTGCAAGCTAAGAGTTCTGCCACTTGCAATGAAAAGAATTCTGATGATAGACCATCCTTCCAAAGCACACCCCTGTGCTCATTTCTACGATCACACTCGATGTCATGGTTGATTTCTGTGCCTGCCCAGGCTATAGGCTGGGAGCGCGTGAGAACAGCAACTATGTCCTGTTGTCTTTAACGTCTGCAATGCTCACCTCAGTGCCTAGAGCAGTCCTGTCCGACACATGTTTTGAAGGGATATTGGGTAACTAACCTCCTCTCTTACAAGCACTCATTTCCTCCTTTCAGGCGTCCTCTTCTCCCGCTCACCTTCACCCCCAGCTGAGTCTCATTTACAAGGTAACAGAGAGAAAAAGTCCTGGTGTGGAAGGTGAAGGAATTAAATTGTATCCCAGGTGTTTCTCTTTTCCAGCTGTATCTTATGTGTCTTGCATGATTCTCTTATCTCTCTTTCGCTTCAGTTTCTGTATCTGTAAAGTGAGCAGTATCTGAAGACCCTCTCAGGGAAAACCGTCCTTGACTCTAATATCTGCTACATCATTACTTTAAAACTAAAGCAGTGACTGTTAAGGGCTAAGCTATGAGTTTTCCCTGGAATTCCTCCATTTTCATGGATGAAGACTGAGAAATCTTAAAGGATCAGAGAAGTGAAGCCACAATTTGGAGAGATACAGGCCAGAACTAATTGCAAAAGATGGAATCTGATCTCGGGTCTATCTAATATGTGTGTGTTACCCCAATTCCGACTCAAATCGTCAGCACTAAACCATAAATCAGAACCTGCTCAAAATTCACTGGATGGATAAATGGCTTATTTCATGCACTGACGCCGTGGCCCCGAGCCCAAGAGGAAAGCATCCGTCATAAGAAAAGGATGGTGGGACCCAACAAAGAAAGCAGGCTCCACTGTGTCTCTCAACTCCCACCAAACAGGAGTAAGACCTAGACCTCCTGCCATGGGCCTCCAGATTTTTCTTAACAACGTCTTTTGTTCCTATGAGTATAAAGACATTTTCCTGAAATGTCTTTATTTTAGTCCAAGTTCTCCTCGAGGGTAAAGCTATGGAGGACTTTCAAGAGAGGACCCATTGAAAACGACGCGTGTAATAAATCTGGCATCTCCCACCCCGACGTGCCCACCCAGACTGGGCCCTGACGGGGGATCAGAAAGTGCGCATTGACTAGTGGGAGTCCACCTTTGTTCCCCCCAAACCGAGGGCGCGCCTAGGGCAGTACCAGCATGTGGAGGTGGAGAGGACCCGCTCAATGATTCAGGCCCTGGATTACTCCTGCTGGGCCTTAGGGGCCGAGACAGGGTGGCTACTGAGGAGGAGAGAATGGGGAGTGAGGGAGATGTTTTTCAAGTTCTCCAGACCAGATTATTATACAATTTTCACATCTTCCTTATAAATAGATAAAAAATGACACCACTAGCAGATTTCCAGGGATAGCCACGAGGTACGAGTCAAATACAGGACTGTTCATGAGAAAATGGTTTGTTAAAACTCCAGGGGAGAAACTGCCAGTCCCCGCAAAAAACCTCAACCCCCCAGGCCCACTGGATGTTGCTCCATATACCCTTAAAACTTTAAATCTTTGGTTTAAGACGTTAATTTCTGTTATAGGCAGGTACTCCCAGGAAGGTGACATTGTAAGCCAATATCAGCTACTTTAAGCCTAAAAGAGTGGGTCCCAATCCTTTACCGACGTAACTTTGCTGAGTGAGGGAGGCCAGGAAGGAAAGAGAAGAAGAAAGGAAAAGCGGAGGAAAGGAGGTAAAGAAGAAAGAGAGTGATTGCAAAGGAACCTGTGCACAAAAAAAAAAAAAAAAAAAAAATAAGAGGAAGGCCAAGATTACTGCCGTCACAGCCTTGCAAAGAAAAAATTGTCTTATTAAGGAAAAATCAGAGTTCTTTTTTCAGTTCTTAAATAAGACTCTTTGAGAGTATCTAGCAGGGAGCATCTACAATTCATCTAAGAATCATCCCTGGGGAGAACCCTACAGCTCACGAAAAGAAATCCTGCCGTAGAATCGCAGGACGTTTCCTTCCACCTCCAAACATCACCAGATAACCTCATTTCTAAACGGAATGCGCCTCTTTCTTCCTCCCCGCAGGAATAACCTGGGACTATTTCCAAGAGAATTAGACATCCCCCTCACAAATCTTGCCTCTCTGACACGAGCTGCGGAAGGCTGCAGGTCATCGCCCCACACTTTGCAGTTCTTGGTCGAGTACAATTCAGTTCTTCATACTGCAGCTTCTTAAGAAAGAACCTCAAAAGCTGTAGCAGAGGCCCTGCGCTGCGGGAGGGGACGCCAACTTTCTCTCGGGGTACGAGCACCCTCTGGTGGCAGATGTCTGTATTGAGTCCTAACAGCTTCACCTCCGGAGATGGGCTGCCTCCTAACCGCGCCCAGCTGTAAATCCTTCCAGATGGAAACTATCTCAGGATCTCTCTTAGTAGCAAAATGATCCCCTGAACTTGAGGTCGTAAGATCTGGGTTCACAGCCTTTCACTATTATTAACAAGTGCGTGACGTTGGCCTGATCACCTCTTTCAGCCTCACTTCCATTAAAAATTGGAAAACAATGCCAACATTAGGATTCAATGAAACTGCTTTTTACGCAGTAAAGTACTATGTACGTTAAAATCAGAGATATTATTATGCATTACCAAATATATAAAGATCTCAAATCCAAATATAAAATTGTTAAATTATATTCCTATCCTGATAGCCTCTTTGTGCTCTGTGTGTGTCACCCTTACAAATCTCTTACAATAATATTTTCTTTCTGGATGCCTGCCTGTGACCTTGATCTAGCCCTTTGTCACTCCATGCCCAGGTTACTACAACAGCCTTGTGCTCCTGCCTCCAGTTTCTCCTCCACACCACCCTGCCGACTGCTCTATTCGTCAGGATAACAGCCGTGTTCATCAAGCCACTCTCCGGCTTTGGAAATAAGAACAAGCAGATCTTCAACAGCGTAGCCGCAGTCTGCCTGGGATTCCTCCACGTCTTCCATCCTGGCATCCTTAAGGCAACTGGCTTTGTGTCCTCCCTTCTTTTCTGTAGGCTACGAGGTACTCCCTGGTAAGGGACACAGGGCTTTCGTCATCTGGCCCCTGGCTACCTCTCCAACCTCACCCTGCTTTGCTCCTTCACGTACACACCACATTCCACCAACCCAGTCCACTTACAGTTCCGCACGGTGCCTTCTCATGCATCCGTGGCTTGTGTACGGGTTTCCTCCACCTAAAGCCAATTTACCACAATCTGGTTAACCTTTGCTGACCTTTAAACACTGAATGCCAGCATGAACACCACCTGGAGGCCTCTGTTTCCTCTTCCCCTCCTCCAAGTCTGGGCTGGGCATGTCTCCCCTAAATTACCATGGAGCCCTGCCACTGTCACTATGGCAGCACTTACCACATTGTATTCTAATCAGGTTATACTTGTCTCTCTTCCCCTATTGCCTAGCATAATACTTGGCATTCAGTAGGCACTCAGAATAATTTGATGAATAGATCATGATTTCTGTGTTACCAAATTCAAAAGCCACTTTTTTGTTCTACTCTTACTAGATCTCTCAACAGCACTGGTTAACCACTCCACTTTGTGTCCCTGGCTTTTATGATACCCTCCCCTCCTGGTTCTCTCCCAGCTCAGTCTCCTCTGCTGAATTCTACATGTTGCAGTGTCCAAGGCTCTGACTTGATCCCTTATTGTTCTTTGGGTTCCTGCTCCCCCTAGGTAACTTCTTTGGTCTCCTGGACCCAAATGCCACCAATATGTTGAAGACCACTAGCCTATGCGTCTCCAGCTCTTACTTTTCCCCAAAACTCTAGACTTATATACTAGATAGCTTTGAGAGATTCTTATTAAATATATCTATAGTTTGAATGTTGGTGTCCCCCCAAAATTCATATGTTGGAACCTAATACCCAAAGTGATAGTATTAATAGGTGGAGCCTTTGGGGAAGTGATTAAATCAAGGGGCTACAACCTCATGAATGGAATTAGCGCCCTTATAAAAGAGGTTGAGTACTGGACAGAGAAATTAGGCAAGAGAAAGAAATAAAGGCATCCAAATTGGAAAGGAGGAAATCAAATTGGCCTTGCTTGCAGACAATATGATCTTATATATAGAAAACCCTAAATGTTGCACAAAAAACCTCTTAGAACTAATAAATGAATTCGGTAAAGTTGCAGGATAAAAAAATCAACATACGAAAATCACTAGTATTTCTATACACCAAAACAAACTACCTGAAAAAGAAATCAAAAAAGCAAACCCATTTATAATAGCTATAAAAAATAATAAAATGCCTAGTAATAAATTTAACCAAGGAGGTGAAAGATCTCTATGAGAAAAACTGTAAAACACTGGTGAAAGAAACTGAAGGGAACACAAAACAATGGAAAGACATCCATGCTCATGGATTAGAAGAATTAATACTGTGAAAATAATCATATGTCCAAAGGCAATCTACAGATTCAGTGCAATCCCTATTAAAATGTGGATGACATTCTTCACATAAATAGAAAAAACAATCCTAGAACTTATATAGAACCACAAAAGACTCCAAATAGTCAAAGGAATCCTGAGCAAAAAGAACAAAGCTAGAGGCATCACACTACCTTAGTTGAAAATATACTACAAAGCTACAGTAACCAAAACAGAATGGTACTGGCATAAAAGCATATACATAGACTAATGGAAAAAACAGACAACCCAGAAATGAATACACGTATTTGCAGCCAACGGATTTTCAACAAAGGTGCTAAGAACATTTATTGGGGGAAGGACAATCTCTTCAATAAATGGTGCTGAGAAAACTGGATACAGTTTTCACATACAGAAGAATAAAACTAGACCCCTATCTCTCACCATATACAAAAATCAACTCAAAATGGATTAAAGACTTGGATATAAGACACAAAACTATGAAACTACTAGAAGGAAATATAGGGGAAATGCTTTAGGACATTGGTTTGGGAAAAGATTTTATGGATAGAACATAAAATCATAGGCAACAAAAGCAAAAATAAACAAAATGGGATTATATCAAACTAAAAAGCTCCTGCACCACAAAGGAAACAATCAATGGAGTGAAGAGACAGCCTACAAAAGGGGAGAAAATATTTGCAAACTATTCATCTGACAAGGGACTAATGTCTATAATATACAAGGAATTCAAACAATTCAATAGCAAAAAATAATAATCTGATTAAAACATGGGCAAATGACCTGAACAGACATCTCTCAAAAGAAGACATACCAATGTCCAACAGGTATATGTAAAAATGCTTAACATCACTAATTATCATGGAAATTCAAATCAAAACCACAATGAAATATCATCTAATCCCAGTTAGAATAGCTATTATTGAAAAGACATAAAATAACAAATGCTGGTAAGGATACAGAGAAAGGCGAACTTTTATACACTATTGGTGGAAATGCAAATTAGTGCAGCCATCATAAAAAAGAATCTGGAAGTTCCTCACAAAACTGTAAATAGAACTACCATATAATTGAGCAATCTCACTACTAGATATATATCCAAAGGAAAGGAAATCAGTATGTCAAAGAGATACCTGCATTCCAAGGTTTATTGCAGCATTATTCACAATAGCCAAGATACAGAATAACCTAAGTGTCCATCATCAGATGGCTGGACAAAGAAAATATGGTGTATATACATAATAGAATAGTTTTCAGGCATAAAAATGAAATTCTTTCATTCACAGCAACATGGATGAGCTTGGAGGACGTTATGTTAAGTGAAATAAGCCAGGCATAGAAAGATAAACACCACGTTTCGCTCATATGTGGAATCTAAAAACATTGATTTCACAGACATAGAGAACAGAATATTACTTACTGGAAGCTGGGAAGGGGAGGGGTGAGAGGTTATTTAATGGATACAAAAGTACAGCTAGGTAGGAGGAATGAGTTGGGTTCTATAGCACTGTGGGGTGACTATAATTAACAATTTATTGTATATTTTCAAATGCTGGATTTCAAATGCTCCCAACACAAAGAAATGACACGTTTGAGGTGATGGATATGCTAGTTTCCCTGATTTGGTCATTACACAGTAGACATTGTATACATGTATCGAAGTATCACACTGCAGCCCATAAATGTTACATAATTATTATGTAACAACTAAAGATAGTAGTAAAAGCAAAAAAGAGAGAGAGAGAGAGAGAGAGAGAGAGAGAGAGAGAGGTTGAAGGGAGCTGCCTTGGCCTCTTCCACCATATAACCATGCAGCAAAAAGGCACCACTTTGAAGCAGAGAACAAGCCCTCACCAGATGCTGAATCTTCTGGCACCTTGGTTTTGGACTTCCCAACCCCCAGAACTAGAAGCAATAAACATATGCTGTTTATAAATTACCCGGTCAAAGGTATTTGTTATAGCAGCTCAGACAGATAAGACACATAAGGATCTTACATTAAACATGGTCAAAACAGAACTCTCGATTTCAATCCCCCACTCCCAATTTACTTGTCTTGGGCTTTCCCATTTCAGTACATAAGCCCTGAATCCACCCAGATGCTCAAGCCAAAACTTAAAAAATTATCCTTAATCCTCTCTGATGGATTACACAGTCCACTGTATCACTAAACCCTATTAATTCCCACCTGCAAAAGTCCCAAATCCTGTCACTCCTCTGTCCTCACTACTATGGCCTTCCTCTAAGCCACCACCTGTGTTAGAGCTTCATAACTTGCCTCTTTAAGTCCACTCTTTCTCCCCTCCCATCCATTTTCCACACTGCACCCAGGGTGGGTTAAGAAGGCATGCTGGAAGGCCACAACGAGACATGGTGACATGAATTTTGACCACTCGAATATGATGGTGCCTTCCAGGTTTCTCTATAGTAAAGTTACTACTTATCCTTGAAATCAATAAATATTTTGTGGCAAAATATAATTTGAAACTATGTAAATTCCATTTATCACCCCAATTTTGCCAGTAGTTTTAGCATTCATGGATGTTTCTCATCCACATTAACTGTTCCTCTGATGGTTGCCAATGGTGAGTGTCTAATTCCACCATCCCCCTACATTTGTTAATTGACTTTAGGGAGAGATTTTTCTTCTTCCCATGTATTTATTCATGTATATCAATGTGGACTCATTAGTTCTTGTTTCGTTCAGCAGGTTATATTCCCTACCTATTAAAGTTTATTTTAATGCTCGATTTCTCCTAGATTTAGCCTGTGGAGACCCAGTAAGCTGTTTTCTGTGTCCTTGCCAGGACTCTACCATTCTTCGAGCGTTTTTCTTTATAACAGAACGAATGGTTCTGGGCTCGTCTTCTACTTTCCCTGCCCCAGAGCTAGAATCCACCATTTCTTTAAGTGGAGAGCGGTGTTTGGAAACCAAGATCTGGGCTCAGTGCTCCTGGGGTGTTGCTGTTCCCAGTCCCTTTCGTTGGGCAGAACTAGGAAATATATGTACATATATATTCATATGCAAACATATACCTTTATATGTCTGTACATATATACACACATAGACATTCATACATACTTTATACATATCCATAAATTCACACCAACACTTCCAACTCCAACTCAATACCACATTTTCCATTGCATTCTAGCTTTGCCTCTTTCCGTATTTTTTCCTTTCTTCTCTGACAGAGAAAAATCCATTTTCTCAAATTTCCATGTTAAAGCTAATCTTCTGACCCCACAACGTGCCATGCCCTGGCCAGGGCCCTGACCAATACTTGCACCTGCCTTCCAACCCTGTTTTCTGCTATTCTCACACACATCTCCATATTTTAATTCTCTGAAAAGTACTTATTTTCAGTCTTCCCTTACTATGAGGGTATCTCCAGCATGATACAGTGTTTGAAGTATGTTGTGTCCCCACCGAATAATTGTTGAGCGTAGGAATGAACTCATGCATGCTGCCTTTGCAGGATCCTGGTGCAAATACTAGCTAAGGGAGCAAAGATGTTGAGAGAAGGGAGCAGGGGGCCAGTGGACGATAAATAGTGCTGACATAGGTCTTAAAATCCAAGTTCCAGGAGAGTGGGCAGGCACTGTGCTTTCCTGGGCCCTTCTATATGGGAAGATTACCATGGAGAAAAACAAGTGAAAATCTTCATATATTACTGTAGATAAAATCAAAAAGGATGAATGTGTTCCAGAAAGAAGAGTTCTCAACAACATGGACACCAATCCATGGAAGGAAAGAGAACTTCTAAAGCGATACTGAGTGTGGTATGCAGAGGGGATGATGACAGGGGCTTCACCAGGAAAGATGACATCTGGTCTGCAAAAAGTTAGAGAAAAGAAAAAAGTTAGAGTAAAAATGAAAAAGAACAGAGAACTCCTGAAAATGGACCTTACGGCCAAGCCAATGAGACCTCTCAGCCATCTCAGAAATCAAGGGCCCCAGTGGACCTCACCATGGAAAACAAAGAAACATTCATGAACAGAGGTGAAGTTAAACGTTCCCGAATGACCTAAACGACGACCAAGTTCCTACTGATGGCTGGAATGTGGAGTCATTCATAAGGATTATGCAAATTGCAAGAAATGTCAAGGACATACAGACAATGAGGAATGTGTTGTTATTGAAATTATACATAACACATATGCAGTATAATGTTGGGCACTCAGCCGCTCTACAACTTTGAGACCACAATGTTCTGGAATCCTTGCAGATCACACTGACGCACCCCAGTTCCGATTTATGGAATATTGCATATAATGAGATTTTTTGTATGCATCCAAACAATATCAGCCAACACACCTCCGGATGAGAAAACCTTTGCTTTAATATTAAACCATCTGCACAATTTTCAAAGTACCTGACAGAAATCTTAGCAATTTCGTATAGTGCCAATAATTATGACGTGTCTCCTCCTGAGTACTATAAAAAAGTTATGATCGAGTGACACTCATTTATGTCTGCATCTCAGTGGTGTGCTGAAAAATGTTTAACCACCAGATCTCTATTGGGGGTAGGGAGAGATGGCTGACTTGTAGCATTGGCCAATTTCGGAGGTATAAATACTTCTACCACAGTGAATTCAAGATCTAATCATGATGTCGTTGAACAAGGATTTGGAAGGAGATATGCACAATCAGCTCTTGTGAGTTGGTGCAAGCTGACTCCAGTCATTTCCAGCCCACTATTGTCTATAAACATATTTTTATTCTTGATCCTTCTTTTGTACAAATGATATATTTCAAAATTGGTAGTGTATAATAGGAGTGATGTTTAAGCTCGCTTTCAGTTTGCTTTTAAAAAGAAAGTAAAAAAGATACTTCTTTTTTCATTTCATGCTTGCTATCCATGTACAAAATGGCAGACGAAGAGGGTTTTATTGTCTGGCTAACAGAGCAGCCTTCACAATGTTAGAGGTTCTATTCCTTTCGCATTATGCATTTTATAGCATATGTGAATGCTACATGGCAAAATGCTCTGATTCCTAGTGCCCAAGGTTCAATTCAATGTATATGACTGAAAACTCATCCATTAATGCTCATTTTTAATGATCCTTAAAGTAAATGGCCCTTCCTTTATACATCATGTATGTTATGCCTTATACATTTTATCTTTGCTAAGATTATTGAATAGTAATGCCATTACTATTTACATTTAGATGTAATATATTAATGTGTAGTTACAGTTTTCTGGAAAAGTTGCTTTTTAGCAATTGTTCTTTGGATATTCAACATTTCTCCTTAAATTATATTAACACATGTGTGTGTGTCTTCGGTTTCCTTCTGCTTTCTCTATGGCATCAGTAAAAAAGCCAGAGCTGAATGTCCAATAAAACCATTTTCATGTTGGCATGCTGGGATACTGTTACCAAATTCCTGAAGAAAATAAGCTTTTGAATGAACATAAAACACATCTCTTATGTAGCTACTAGAATCATGAACCTTCTAATTATAATACTGGTTCTCACTTTTACAGTGCTTTACAGTTTTCAAAGGTCTTTTAAATGCATTGTCTTCTTGTGGACGTTTGCCAAAGTATGCTCTTGAATCTAAGGTGCAACATCCTCTACTTGCATAGTCCAGATTCTTGGCAGAAAAGCTTCCAAAAGAGCACTAAGACAGGCTGGGCATGGTGGCTTATGCCTGAATCCTAGCACTCTGGAAGGCCAAGGCAGAAGGATCATTTGAGGCCAGGAGGTCGGGACCAGACTGAGGAACATAGCGAGACCTCCTCTCTACCAAAAATAGAAAAAATCAGCCAAGTGTGGTGGCACGTGCCTGTAGTCTCAGCTATTTGGGAGGCTGAGGCAGGAAGATCGCTCAAGCCCGGGAGTTTGAGGTTGCAGTGAGCTATGATGATGCTACCGCACTCTAGCATGAGCAACAGAGTGAAACCCTGTCTCGAAAAAAAAAAAAAAAAAAAAAACCACTAAAAGAAATACTGAGAATTCGAGATTAGAGAAAAGAATGAACCAGGTAACTATTCACTTCAATCTTGGCTTTAAAACAGTGAGTATAATTATATTAGGGGAGAAAAACCCTAAATAATTATCATTTAAATTTGTCTAAAGCAGCAGGAATCATTGTCTTATCACACACAAAAAGGGTAACCTTGCTAGATGGTACACATAGGTGATCTGTATAGCAAAAAAGAGAAAGACCAGGAGAAAACAATTTTTGGAAGTTTACACAATCAGATTATGACATAAATAGTAATATCTTGCATTTAACTCAATGGAACTTAAACATCCATGCCAATCTTCTAGGCAATCCTGTTGCAGTAGGTGAAACATGAAACAGTAGAAAAAGACAGAGGTTATGTGACTTGCCCTCCAACTGCAAAGGGGGTGCAAACTAGTACCTACGTTCCCTGTGGCGGAGCTGTTGGTTTATGAAGACGACTGCTGGGTTTGCCGAGCCAGGTTCTCTGTGCAGCATTGCAACAAACCAATGGCCATTCCTCATCTGCCCCGGAGAAAATTGTCCAATTTGAATGGTACTTTTTGAAGCAGTTCTCATAAAGAATCTGGCATGTACAAGATGATTCAGAGAAAGACAGAAATATCCCTTGCCTTCACTATAATAAGGTCTTGTTGGGGAGATAAAGCAATTGCTCATTTAAAAGTAATTACCCACAACAGAACATTAAAGGTTTCAGGAAAGGGAGTCAGTTCAAATAGAGTGTACGAGAAAAGCTGCATGGAGAACACGGGACTTGATCTGGGTCTTGAAGAGCAGCTGGACAAGTGTTCTCCTCGGCCACCTTTGTCACCCAGCTCACAATGCTGAGCTCAGCCCTTTACCTGCCGCCTTGCTCATCTTTACATCATCCCATCTTTACGGCTCCAGTCCCTGGCACAAAGCTTGGCATGGCAGACATTCAACAAATAATTGTTAAACAGAACTGATGTATCTCCCCAGAGTCTCACTCTAAGACCCCTGCTAGAATGAATGGTTCGTAGGGGAAAACAATAAAACTACCTTCATATGTAGCAGTGGTGATAATGACAGGAAGGAGGAACAAGGAAAAGGGATAGTATTTTCTGAGTTAAAAAAGAAACAGAAAAAAAAAAGAGCTCGGAGGTAAGATTATCACGCACATAAATTACTTTTCAAATTAACATAACCCTTCAAACCAGTGCCTCGGCTTTCATTCTGCCAGCTTCCTTAATTATGACATCCCTGTTCCCCAATTAAAGGCTAATTAAGCTTGTCAGCACCTTTCTAGAATTTTAACTATTTTATTCTTTTAAAAGCAAGGCTTTATTAAATTGAAATCTTTTATGGAAAAGCAGTATATTTTAATGACTTCCTGAGCTCTCATTTCATTTGACTATACCGTGCTAAACCATGCCTTTCATCTGATCGAAAGTTTTAGATAAACTTTACCGCAGTCGAGCAGCTGTGCTCCAGTTTTAAAAGCTTCTATTAGAACCACACTAACATAATAGCTACTGGTTCTGTGCTCCTTTTGGCAATCTCTGTTCTTTCCTACAAAATAACTTGACCTGATGCTCTCAGACTTCCATTTTTCCCTGTAGTACTCCACGCTTCATCTCTATTTGGGTGTAGAGGTGGGTGTAGAGTAACTTTGATTTTTCCTTCTTGGTAGACTCTCTTTCCTAGAAACTCTGCGTTTTTCAGCCGCCCTGGGAGTTCCCTTCACACCGCACCTGCCCTGACTCTACGCTCTACCCTAGTGCGGGCCAAGCTCTGAATGTTCATGGGACTGCCTGTTTTTTCGTCCTTCTCCTGACCTTCAATACCTCCTCCCTGCGGACTCAGGCATTTCTTCTGTCCAGAGGGTTTCTAGGTTTTGCACTGTCTGCAGAATCACCTAATCTTCAGTCTGCCAGGGAGTTTATTTCCAGAAAAAGGACTCAACATTGACGTGTGTTGTAAGTAACTCAGCTGGGTCCTTATGCTACAGAAGCATTTGCCTAAAAGGGCCCTTTCTGTGAAATCCAAAGCCTTGGTTGGCAATTACATCCCCTTTTCCCAAGGTTCTTGTTCTTTAATTTTTATTGTCAGTGACCACTGAAGAAAGAGTAAAGTTTAACTAGAATCCAAGAGAAGGCTACATGTTTCTTCAAAGCAAGAATCTAGAATTTCCTTTAGGAACTCAATGCTCATGTGTGTGCTCATTGTCCTCATCCCCATGACTGCCACTGCCACCACCGCAGGACTTTAGACTTGGTAATTTAGGAATCTCTTGATCTCTTTAATTCTTTGTGGGCTCAAGCACGTTTATCAGCAGACAGTTTTATATGTTGGTAGAACTGAGTTCAACAGGTTTTGAAGACCCAGCATGAGAACTTAATCACTATTTGCAACACTGCCCCAAGGGGAAAATATACTGTAAATACACAGAAATAAATGTGCAGCGATAGGAACTTGTTTCTCTACCTCATCTCCACACTCAGGCCCTGCTCCTGACCCTGTCAAAGGCACTGGACACCCACCAACAGTGAGAGGGGACACAGAAGCTCGTTTGCTCACCATTCCTTTCTACACCTTTGTTCTCAGGTCAATTTTCTTTTTCCTGAATTATATCCTTAGGCAAGGTTGTTTTTTTGTGTGTGTTACATTCTTTCAGTCTTATATTGTCTGCAAGTGTGTTTTCGCTTTTGTTTTGCTGGGGCTGGGGATTTATTTCTAAAAGAGAGTTTAGCTGGCTATAGAATTTAAGTTAATATTTATTTTCTCTTAACACTTTGAGAATATTATTCAACTGTCTTCTGATTTCTATTGCTGCCTGATGAAAATTCTCTAGCCACTCAAACTATCATTCCTTTGTTGGTGACCTATCTTTTTTCTAAAGTAGCTTTTATTATATTCTTTTTATCTTTGATGCTCTGTCACTTTCACTAAGATGTGTCTACACATGGATTTATTTTACTTATTCTGCCAAGAACATGTTGTGCTTCTTGAATCTTAGGACTCGTGTTTTTTTATCAATGCTGGAAAACGTCTTAGCTGCTCTATCTTTGACTATTACTTCTCCACCATTCTCTTTATTCTTTCTTACTGAAACTCCTAGTAGATGTACGTTTCATCTTCTTTTATCTTCAATGTCCCTTGATGTTTTATATTTTCCAAAATTTTCCTTTTCTCAGTGTGTGCTTTCCAGATAATTTCCTAAGATTTATCTTCTAGTACACTAATTTTTTATCCATATCTAATATATTCAGTCTATTTACTAATTTCAATGTCTACCGTTTCCATTCCTAAAAGTTATATTTTATTATTTTTGAATATGCCTATTCTCTTTCAGAATCATATTATGATTTTATTTCTTCTTTTATGTTATTTTAAGTATACATATTTGACAGTTTCCATCTCATAGTTCTATTCATTGACACATGGTCAATCATAGTGAATTGTTTCTCCAGTGTTTTGTAATTTTCGAGTGTGAGATTATCTTCATTGTAGCTTTATCTATGGAAATTTTGTGTGCCCTAGGTTGACAAAGTGTCCCTCCAGAGAGGTTTTGCATTTTTTTTCTGCCAGTTATGAGACCCTAAATCACTCGTATGCTATTCTCTCAGCTTAGGAGTTCCCTGTCAACTAATTTATTTTTATAAGGTTTTTCTGTGCCTTATGTTCAAAAGTAAGGCAATGGCTATACTTGCTTTGAAAACATTTCAGTAAGGGGTAAAAACAAGCCCTTCAGCTGAAAAGTTCTTTGTTAAGAGGCTTAATGTGGCCACCTGGTACAAGAATAAACTATGCCTAAAGCTTCTAGTAAACTGAATTAAAACCAGACCTTCAATTTATTCAAATAATCAGAATTAGGGCCTGAGGTTTCTAATTTTCATGTTTATGACCTGACATAGAGATAATTTAGATAATTTATATCCATCATATATTCTGGGTAATACTTACAACTCTAATAACCATGTATTTTTCCCTCTGGGCACATTTAGTTTGCAATATTTAATCCAGAGTTCTTGTTCATGCCAACTCAGCATGCTTAACTGCTTGACAGCCCCCCTCATCCGCTTGGAGGCCACAACTTTCCTTTAAAAAAAAAACTCCTGTGAGCAAAATGACAGAGTAGAAAGCCTTACCTTTCATTCTTCCATAGAAATACCAAAAAAAAGGTACAAAAATACCTTCAAGATAAATTCAGAGTCCACCTAAGCAGAAGCACCCTAGGGGAGCACAAACTTGGAGCAGTCACATTTGCATGGGGTACAAAGAGCAATTTCACTTCACCCACATCAGTCCTTGCCCCAAACAGGCTCAGCGCAGCACTAAGATCACCTAGACCTGTGACTTCTCCTGCAGGAGTGAGAGTGAAATTGGAGCATCTGCCTTGCTGCCTGGCCTCCTGACCTCTCAACACCCCTCTGTGGGGCTGATTTCTATCTTTCCTCATCAACCACTGAACAACCTGTAGGGCCTGATTACCTGAGCCAGCTGGGAACAAAGGAAAAGAGAAGGCAAGCCCTTGGTGGCTGGCACTACTCCTCAAGATTGGGAATAAATGCAGAACTGAAGTGTTTTCTTCCACAAGGGAGGGAAGGAAGCAAAGGGGGCATTATTGCCAGCATCTCAGTGAAGCTAATTTCTCACCCACATAATACTGCACACTAAGCAACCTGCAGCGCCTAGCCCTCTGGAAAAGCTAGGAACAAAGGAAAGGGCTGAGCATCCCCTAACAGCTGGCCCTGCTCTATGCGAATGGAGAAAAGTGCAGAGCTGAGGCTTTTCCTTCAGGAAGGAGGGGAGGATGCAAGAGGGTCTTACCCTGTATGCTCCCCAAGGGGTCAATCTCTGTCTTACCTCCTACCAAGCACTGCTGACCAGGGAAAGTCTCTGCTATGGATTGAACGCCCCCTCCAAAACTCATATTGAAACTTAATCCCCAGTGTGGCAGTATTAAGTGGTGGGACCTTTAAGAGGTGACTGGATCATAAGGACTCTGCCCTTATTAGTGCATTAATCCATTGATGGACTAATGGATTAATGGGTGAGTGGATTAATGTGTTATCATGAGAGTGAAACCGGTGAGTTTATGAAAAGAGGAAGAGAGACCTCAGCTAGCACGTTAGTACACTCGCCCCCTCACCATGTGATTCCCTGGGCACCCTTGGGACTCTGTAGAGTCTTGATCATCAAGAAGGCTCTTACCAGATGCAGCCTTTTGACCTTGGATTTCTCAGCCTCCATAATTGTAAGAAATAAATTCCTTTTCTTTATAAATTACCTAGTTTTAGACATTCTGCTATAAGCAACAGAAAACAAAGATAGTCTCTCTCATTCAAAATCAAATCCCATAAAGGTTGGGAGAAGTAGCTGCTTATTCAAATTCTCAGACATGAAAGCAAACCTGAAAGGAACATCAATAATCAAAAACATACAACACAATAAAAAACAAAAAATAAATCTCTGGTAACCATTCTGAAAGAAATGGAAGTTTGTGAATTGCCTGACAAATAACTCAAAATAATCATCTCAAATGAAAGAGGGGACATTACAATTGATACCACCAAAATACAAAGGCTCATAAGGATTATTATGAACAATTATATGCCAACAAATTAGATAACCTAGAAGAAATTGATAAATTTCTAGATACATACAACCTACCAAGACTGAATTATGAAAAGTTAGAAAATTGGAACAGACCAATAACAAATAAAACGATTGAATCAGTAATAAAAAGTATCCCATCAAAGAAAAGCTAAGGATTGGATGGTTTCACTGCTGAATTCTACCTAAACATTTAAAGAACTAATACCAATCTATCTCAAATTCTTCAAAAAAAAAAAAATTAAAGAAGATGGAATTCTTCCAAACTCATTTTACAAGACCAGCATTACTCTGAAACCAAAGTCAGACAGTGACATTACAAGAATAGAAAATTGAAGGCCAATATCCCTGATGAATTTGATGCAAAAATTCTCAATAAAACGCTGGCAAAAAAAAAAAAAATTGCTGGCAAATCCAATCCAACAGTATATTAACAGGATCACTTACCATGATCAAGTGGGATTTATTCCAGGGATGCAAGGATGGTTCAACATCCACAAATTTATAAATATGATATATTACATTAACAGCATGAAGAACAAAAATCATATAATCATCTCAATAGATGTAAAAAATACACATTTGACAAAATTCAACATTTTTTCATGATAAAAGCTCTCAGCAAATTTGGTAGAGAAGAAATGTATCTCAAAACAATAAAGACCATATATGGCAAACCCACAGCTAATATCATACTCAACAATGAAGAGTTGAAAGCTTTATTTCTAAGCTCTGGAATAAGACAAGAATGCCTGCTCTTGCCACTTCTATTCAACATATACTGGAAGTTCTAAACAGAGCAATTAAAAAAGAGAAAAAAAACAAAAGGCATCCAAATTAGAATGGAAGAAGTTAAATTTTTCCTGTTTGCAGATGATGTGATCTTATATATAGAAAACCCTAAATATGTCACCAAAAAAAAAAAAACCTGTTAGAACTAATAAAAAAAATCTAATAAGGCTGCAGGATACAAAATCAACATACAAAAATCAATAGCATTTCTATACACTAACAATGAACTATCTGAAAAAGAAATCAGTAAAACGATCTCATTTACAATAGCCACAAAAAAATAACCAGGAATAAATGTAACCAAGAAGGTAAAAGAACTGTACACTGGAAACCATAAAACATTGATGAATAAAATTGAAGAAAACAAAAATAAATGGAAAGATATCCCATATTCGTGGATTGAAAAAATTAATATTGTTAAAATGCCAATACACCAAAAATGATCTACAGATTCAATGTAATTCCTATCAAAATTCCAATGACATTTTTTACAGAAATAGAAAAAAATTCTAAAGTTTGTATGGAACCACAGAAGACCCTAAATAGCCAAAGCAATCTTGAGCAAGAACAAAGTTGAAGGCATCACATCATCTGATTTCAAATTATACTACAAAGCAATAATAATCAAAACAGCATGAAAGTGGCATTAAAACAGATACATACAAGCCTGAGCAAGAGTGAGACCGCATCTCTACAAAAAATAGAAAAATTAGGTGCATGCCTATCATCCTAGCTACTCAGGAGGCTGAGGCAGGAGAATCTCTTGAATGCAGGAGTTTGAGGTTGCGGTGAGTTATGATGATATGCCACTTCACTGTAGCCAGGGCAACAGAGAGACACTCTGTCTCAAAAAAAAAAAAAAAAAAAAAAAAAAAAAAAAAAAAAAAAAAAAAAAAAAAAAAAAAAAAAAAAAAAAAAAAAAAAAAAAAAAAAAAAAAAAAAAAAAAAAAAAAAAAAAAAAACCCAGATACATAGAGCCATGGAACAAAATAAAGATCCCAGATATAAACCCATGCATATATAGTCAGTTGATTTTCAATAGAGATGCCAAGAACACACACACAATGGGGAAAGGACAGTCTCTTCAATAAATGGTACTGGGACAGGTGAATATCCACATGCAGAAGAATAAAATCAGATGCTTATCTCACACCATATACAAAAATCAACTCAAAGTGGATTAGATACTTAAACATAAAACCTGAAACTATAAAACTACTCAAAGAAAACGTACAGGAAAAAAAGCTCCACAGTATTGGTGTGGACAATGATTTTTTGGATATAACTCCAAAAGCACAGGCAACAAAAGCAAAAGGATACAAATGTGATTGCATCGAACTAAAAATCTTCTGCACAGTGCCCGTTGAGTCCATGGAGAGAAGCTTAGGTTTCTGAGCTCCAGCCCAAGTCACCAGGGAGCCAGGATGGCAAAGATGTCAGCTTCCTCAGTATAGGCCACCACCTGGGCTGTGAGTGAGAGGAAGCTGCAGCCCACCCAGGCCACACTCACCCTGACACCTTCAGCAGTAAACAAGATAAAATAATTTCTTAAAGATAAGCCTACGCACATAGGTATAAAATTTGGTGTCCAAACCAGAGGCTATAATGGTCTTTCTGATGCTCTAAAATATAAAAAGACAAAAGGAGATTCTGATGAAGAAGTTGTTCAAGATGGAATCAGAGTATTCATTGAAAAGAAAGCACATCTACCATTTTTAGGAACAGAAATGGACTATGTTGAAGACAAAGTATCCAGTGAGTTTGTGTTCAATAACCCAAACATCAAAGGAACTTGTGGTTGTGGGGAAAGATTTAATATCTAAAACCTCAGGACTCCTCTGGCTATGAGCTCTAGGAATGCTCACAGAAGCCCTGGGGCTCACTAAAGAAATCATGTGATAGTCACGTGCTTAATGTATAGATGCCTTGTAAAAAAAATAAAGTGATGCATTTTGAAAATGAAAAAAATATTCTACAGAAAAAAGGAAATAACAGAGTGAAGAGAAAACCTATGGAATGGGAGAAAATATTTGCAAATCATATATCTGATAAGGAGTTAATATTCAAAATATTTAAGGAACTTAAACAACTCAATAGCAAGAAAACAAATAACCCAATTAAAAAATGAGGAAAGCACTTGAATAGACATTTCTTAGAAGAAGACATACAAATGGCCAATAGGTATATGAAAAAGTGCTCAGCATCATAGGAATGCAAATTAAAATCACAATGAGATATTGCCTCCTACCTGTTACAATTACTATTATCAAAAACACCAAAAAAAAAAAAGTGTTGGCAAGGATGTGGAGAAAAGGGAACCCTTTGTATGCCATCAGTGGGAATATAAACTAGTACAACCATCACAGAAAACAGTACGAAATTTCCTCAAAACACTAAATACAGAACTACCATATGATCTAGTAATCCCACTTCTGGGTGTAGAAGGGTGTCCGGAAAGTATCCAGCCATGTACTATGAAAAATAGAGACGTTTACTGAAGAAGATACAAAATACAAGAAACATTGTATATAGGACAATGATGCCTCAGTCCCCTTCAAGGTGGGCCCCTTGGGACCTCACATGGTTCTCCCAGCATCTCTTAACCTGACCCGCACACATTCAACATTCTCAGGTGTTCTGCTTGTTGTGGGCCTTCCAGAACATGGATCACTTTCAACAGATTCTCCACCATCCTTGAAGTGTTTGTGCCACACTTTTATTTGGGCCGCACTCATTGCATCATCCCCAAAAGCCTTCTGAATCATCCGAATAGTTTCCGCAGAGGAATGCTCTAGCTTAACACAAAATTTGATGCAGATTTGTTTCTGTGCTCACTCAGTCACTTGAATGCAACGGCCACACAGGGCACATGTTCACCCACCGGCATCTAGCTCCCAACTGACTAGTACAGTGAGGCTGTCATTGTTCACACGTGCTCATTCCAGTCACTCTCCTGGGCTGCCAGGTTACATCAGTGTCACACAAACTGACCTCATTACATTAACAATGACTGGATACTTCCCATACAGCCCTCGTATATCCAAATAAAATGAAATCAGCATGTTAAAGAGATATCTACACTCCCGTGTTTGTTGGCAGCATCACTCACAATAGCCAAGATACGGAATAAAGCTAAGTGTCTGTGTGTGGATGAATAGATAAAGAAAACACTGGAAACATACACACACATATAAACACCAAACAGAATATTATTCATTGTTTAAAAAAGATAAAATTTTGTCATTTGCGACAACATGGTTGAACCTGGAGGACATTGTACTAAGTAAATAAGCCGGACACAGAAAGACAAATACTGTATGATCTCACTTATACGTGGAGAGGCTTGGGGGATTGGGGCAAATGAGAACATGTTAGTTGATGGGTACAAAGTTTCGGTTATGCAGGATGAGTAAATTCCAGAGATCTAATATACAGCATGGGAACTACAGTTAATGACACTGTATTATATGTTTGAAATTTGCTGAGAGAGTAGATCTTAATTGTTTTCGCCACAAAAATAAAGTAACTATGTGAGTTGATGAATATGTTAATTAGCTTGATTGTGCTGACCATTTCACAGTGCTTATGCACATGAAAGCATCATGGCCTACCAGGTGGCTCACATTTGTAATCTTAGCACTTCGGGAGGCCGAGGTGGGAGGATCACTTGAAGCCAGCAATTCGAGGTCAGCCTGGCAACAAAGTGAGACACCATCTCTACAACAAATAAAAAAATTAGCAGGGCTGATGGCACATGCCTGTAGTCTTAGCTACTGAGGAGGCTAAGGCAGGAGGATTGTTTGAGCCCACAAGTTCAAGGCCATAGTGAGCTATGATTGTGCCACTGAACTCTAGCCTGGGCAACAGAGTAAGACCCTGTCTAAAAAATAAAACAAACAAAAAAAATCAAGTTGTGCCCCTTAAATATTAATATATACAATTTTTATTTGTCAAACAAGATTATACCACAATAAAACTGGGAAAAAATGAAAATAAAACTCCTTAACAACAGTGTATTGTCTATTTCACAATAGCTAGAAGAGAGAACTTGAAATGTTCCCAACATATAGAAATGATAAATACTCAACGTGATAGATACCCCACATACTCTGACTCGATCATCATACATTCTATGCATATAAGAAAATATTACATGTATCCAATAAATGGGCACAAAAATTGTGTATAAATAAATAAACTCCTTCATCCCGCCTTTTATTTCTCTATCACCCCCATCAGTCAACTTAGAATTTCTGCTTTTCTTTGTTTTTCTTAGTGCCTGCCCTGCAGTTTATTTTCCTGGGTTTTTCCTCTTTAGCCAGCCCCTGCAATTTCAAAAATAAGTTTGAGCCTGGTTTTCAATCTCCATTTCTCTCCCTGTTAACGTCTGTCTCGTATGATGTGCTCTTCTCCCTTAGTATTAAGCATCAAAGCCTAGGGCAGAAGTCCTCAGACTTCTTGGTCTCAGGATCCTTTCACATTGTTAAAAATTATTAAGGATCCTAAGGAAATTTTTCATTATCAAACTTTTCATATGGAAATTTTTCGCTATTAAACTTTTCAAAAATATTGGAAATTAAAACTGAGAATTCAGCTTCATCAGAATCACAAAAAACCAAAGAGAAAAAAATTTAAAAAATAAATAAAAACTGAGAATTTTAAAATATTTGTTTATTTTTAAATGACAATAAATTCATTTCATGTTAACATAAATAGCATATTTTATAATAAAAAATATATATTTTCCAAAACAAAAAAAAAATGAAAAGGACAGCATCATTTTACATAGTTGCAAATTTTTTAGCATCTGACTTTATAGAAGACAGCTGGATTTTCATATCTGCTCTCAATCTTCTGTAATACTACACTTCATGTAAGGACGAAAACTCCACTATTCACCCACCAGACATTGAGAGTCAATAAAGGCAAATACCAGTATTATCCTGACAATTGTTTTGACTTCATGGAGACTCTGAAAGAAGCTCAAGGACCAACAGGGGTTCAGAAACCACACGTCGAGAATCTCTGACCTAGAATAAATCTCTGACCAGCCCAGCCAGTTTAGGCCCGGAGATGCCACACCCTGATCTAACCCCAGCATCATCAGCCTGAGATAGGAGTTTGAAGAGTAGTCATACATTTAATAGAATCAGAATGGCCTCAACCATCTGCAGTTCAGTTTGTATACTGTCTCTACCAGTACCACTTATCTTTGGAAGAATGTCTCACATGTTGCATTTGCATAAGCCTCGACAAGTGGAAAGTTGAAACATTGGCCAGTAAATGAAAAAAAAATGCATACTATTAACATGAAACTACAACTCTTTTTCCACTTCCCGTAATCCTAAACCACCCTTAAACCATCTTAAAAACCACTTTTCTCCCTAACTTATTTTAAATATCATTCTTTTCTCTAGCAATACAGTTAGGTTTAATTATTCTGCTTGACTTTGTCAATTTCCCCTAGTTTTCTCTTTGCTTTCGTGGACACAATTTTAATTTGTCTAGCTAGGGTTTCTATAGAGGTTAAGAACACAGACTCTGGTGTCCATTATTATAAATCTGGCTTTAGATCCTAGCGTGTTCGCTTTATCAGCGAGGATGCATTCAGCAACAAGTACCTGAAAACTACTACATTAGCCTGCTGCCTCCAAGCGCCTCACACACCACAACCTCACACCGCAGCATCCAGAGGCAAGGAAAGGGTAAAGTGTCGTTTTAAAAACAGGAATACGCTTCCCAGAAACCCCAGAGTAGATTTCCCTTCATGTCTCATCAGCGAAGATTGTGTTTCATTCTCATGCTAGAGCCGATTACCTGGCAATGGGAAGGACATCACGATTGAATTAGACCAACTAAAAGCCATCCCCTGGAGCTGCGCAGGGAACTTGCCTCTCCCCACCCTACTCCAGTAATGAGAAATATTGCAGTTCTCTTTGCAAAAAAGAGGAGGGACTCTCCACTGGGTGGGCGACCAGCGGTATCTTCTCAGCTTTCTAGCTGTGTGATCTCAGAGAGGTTACTGAACATCTCTCAACCTCAGTTTCCTTACCTATTAAAGGCAGATAATAGTAGTACCTGCCATATAGGTTTTTGTGAGGAATAAATGGGATCATTTATGAACAGTACTTAGTCCCGTGCCTGACATATAATAAGTTCCCAGTAAATGTTAGCTATTAATTTTCCATCTAATTCTCAATGGACATTGTAATTAGATATTCTTTTTATCTAATCTGACCTTCCCTCCTCTTCTAGCAACTAATAACATCTTCTATAATAATGGAACACATAATTGAAAGGTTTTCTTCTTTATGTTTATTAGCTAAGTTTCTTTTTTTCCACTGTCCCTTTGCCATTTATCCAATTTACTTGAAGAGAAGTACAAAAGTGGATTCGATGCTAAGCTAAAGGACTGACAAACACTAAGAATAATGGGAAAATTACTATAATTCTGGATGTAACACAGCTTACTCAATTTGAAATGTCCAAATATGATTGCTTTTACAATAAACCATTGTAGACTCGTATTTGACTAGTGGTCCACCATGACCCTCAGGTCTTGCTATATCTAGCATGCCATTCCCCTTATAACTGTTTTTTTACCACTATGTATTTCCTTGTGGTTGATCTAAGGTAAGTGCTTAGATTATGCTCCACACAAAATAAAAGACTTCCTTCAAAGAGAGACCTGTCTCAGATGCCTATGAAACAAAAATCAACAAGAGAAATCTTTCCAATATAAAGTTTCATCAGCTTGATGTAACAATGTTATCTTTGTAGTTATATATAACTCTTGAAAATAATGCAGAAAATGCTACTAAATTATACATGCATGTTATATATCGGTTAAAAAATTGCTAAACTATCTGCATGTCTTAGATGAGTGAAAAATATATAAATCATCTGAGTATTTCAGAGGTTTGTGTTCGTCGGGTATCTTATGATGATTGCTTTGAACAATTCCTCAGGATAATTTTAATAAGATCATCTTTTAAGTCAGGTTGCACAGAACAATAGAAAGAGCCTGGGTCCCAGCCCTGCTTACTGCTGTTTATCTGCGTGGCGTCAGGCAATTCCTTTGTGCTTACTGAGCCTGGTGTCCTCATTCTCCGCACTGACCTTCAAACTCTGATGTTCTAAGCCAGTCCGGTACTGCATCCCGGGATCCGAAAATCCTTTCCCAACACTGCTTATGCAGTGTCCACTCCAGTAAGGTAATCTGGGCGCTCTCTACACACACACCCAGGCTCGTCCCCTTGGCAGACAACACCCGAACTGCGTCCCAGTGTGGTGGCCATGCAATCTGCTTTCCATGGGGCAGAAGAGCAGGTTTCTGACATCTTTCGAAAATGTGCTTCGGCTTTGTGGGAATGTGACAGTAGCAATATCGGTTCATTAATACCCCAAGAAAGTGCAGTATCTCAGTACCGTTGACGATCAAATGGCACAGAGTCCTTGAGATCATTTAGAAATCCTGCCCCCCACCCCACACACAGCCCTCATTTTTCACATAAGAAAACATTGTCACAGCAAGCTGCAGATGCAGTAAGACTAGACCCCAGATAGCTTGTCTGAGACGGTAGGATTTTCACTAAAGCGTGCTGCATTGTCCAATATTCTACAATGTCAATATCACTAATAGAAGTATGTATTTTTATATATAGGCACTAACGTAAACATAAAATAATGAAAATTATGTTCACAAGGCTTTACAGTCTACAAGCAACATACACGTCTGTTATTTTATTTGATCCTCCCCACAAAGAAAGCTGACACTTGGAAGGGTTAAGTGACTTGCCCAGTATCCCTCGGCCGGGTGGTAAAAGAGCCAGCCCGGAATGCCGGCTCCCCCGATTCCTGGTCTTGTAGGTTTCCTGGACTCAGCCCTGCCTTCCATCAAACAGGCTGATGACCAAGGAATGGAGTAGGTCTCCCCACCGCCGCTACAAGCCCCGTGAGCAACCTGAAAAGGGCTGGTCCAAGTGGCAATATGCTCCCAGCTATTTTCGTGTCCTAATGGACTGATATCAGCACAATAATTAAGGCTACTTCGGGAAACTCCTGAACAGGAAACCAACCAGAATGGTCCAGTTGATTCGTTTTTTTCTTTTTTCTTTTTTGGTGCTCTTAAACAGCTCATTACTGCACATGTAAGCATGTTGATATATCAGCATGCTGATACAGACAATATCGCTAGATCATCCATTTTGATCCAATGCTTTTTCATCATATAATATGGATAATTTCTTACATTTGCAATAAGAAGCTGAGGCATAGCGGTCAAGCAAGACAGCTTTAGTGGTCCAATTAGGGTTCAAATCATCTCTCTTTCACTGGCTGTGTAACCATGGGTCTTCATTCATATAATGGAGATAAAATTACAGCACATACATCATAAAGTTAGAGAATTAAGTTGGTAAGTTTATAAAGGGCTTAAAATTGTACCTAGCACACAGTAAGCACATGATAAACATTAGGCATTATTATTATTGTTGTCGTTGCTGTTGTTATTTTTTCTGTAATGAGTGTCATGTTATCCTCACCTTAAAAACAAGGAAACTGAGAAAGAGGCTAGTGATTTTCCTGAAGCCTCACAGTCTTCAATGGCTTGATGCAAACCTGTGTGCTAAAAACGTCTTCAAGATTAATTAGTGTCAGGTTGGGACCAAAAACAAAAAGAGGGGAGAGGTGAGGAGCAATAGCAGGCCAGCTGGATGGGAGGGGCTCCTGAAGGACTGCGTAAGACAGCACGAGGCTGAATGTCGCCAACATCACACTGCTGCTGTATTGAATAAGTGACTACTACGTGCCAGCCTGCTTTCCTCAAGCGACTTGGTTTTCCCTCCAAGTGTGACAACCACAGAAGAATGAGTCCAATGGAAAGACACACTGTAGGCCATTTATTAAGGTAGCCTCTAAGCAGGCTTATTGTGTTCAGGTCTTTACCATTTGACAATAAATCTGTTCAAATCTGAGAGTATATCAGTCACATGGGCATAGCCTTCTTTTCTTAAGAGGTTTGTAAATAAGGAATACATAGTCTTAGCTGATAGTACAGAAAAATTCAACAAAACTATGGTGAAGGACCAGTTGTTGTGATCGTTGTTTTAATTTCTAACTCATCTTGCACTGGTCAGTACCCTATTCCATGAGAAAAATCCACCGGTTACTGGCTTGCATTTTGTAACAATGTCAAATTGCTATAAAAATATCTAAATCCTTATGATCACTTTATTTCTTATCTCTTTGCAGAGCAGTAACAGTTTGTGGACTGGCAGGTACTACTCATGTTTTGAATAGCATTGGCTTACATATAGGCTCAATTATTTTTGACTTCATGAGAAATCCAGGAGTGGTTGCAGGATTAATCTGGGGCCTCAATGTAATTAACAAAGACCCAGACATTTTTTTTATTAGCCCACTTTGCTATCCACAGGATGTTGATTTCTGTCCAAGCTGGTAATCTCACGGCCACAGGCTTCCAGAGCTTCAGATATCAGCCCCCTTTCAACACTATCCAAGGCAGGAAGGGAAGGATGAGGGCAAAAGGGCTTTCTCCTTATGTGGTTCTATCTTCACTCAGAGAGGAACATGTCATCTAGAAGCTTCCCAAATATCCCTCAATTCATCCAAAACTGAGTCACATGTTTAGGTCCTTTGGCCCATACTAAACATGCAAAGGAGAATGGGATTGGAATGGTTGAGTGAGGCCAATGAGGACCCTGTCCCTTGGAGCTCAGCGGCACACTGCCACCTGAACAAGATCAGGGACTTTAGCAAGAACAGGAATGGCTGTTGGGTAAGAAAGGAAATGTCTGCACAGAAGTCTTAGCTCTGCCCAGACCACATGAAGCTTCAGAGGTCTGCCCTCAGGGATAATGTGGCATCCTGCAAGGGTGACAAAAGATGTACTCAACTTTGTTAATGCGATATAGATTTCTTATCCACTAAAAACTTCTGGAATTCAGAAACTACTGGAAGGCAAATCTCCTCTTCATTACCTCCTTGGCCAGTTTTTTAACTCTGTAAGCCTTCTTTTCCTCATTTGTAAAAAGAAAAAAAGAGGCTTATAATAGGACTTTCCTGAGGGTTGCATTATGAGGATTTTTTTTAAGATAATAGAAAGCATTTACAACAGGTCGCGGCATGTGACAAACCCTAAATAAATCTTACCTCATCATTAATGCTAAGTAGTTATAGATTCCAATTTTGAGCTTCTACGTAATCAAAGGTCACTGTTAGAAAATCACGAGATCTTGTGAATTTGGAGATACTTAGGGCAGTTTTTGGGACTGGTTTCACATAAATGCACAATAAGGGGAAGAGTGGGCATATAGAGACAAATTTTATGGGCTACACATGTGACCTGCAAAGGAAGAATCAAGGCACTCTCTGTGAACCGATAGAGATTCAGTGGATCCAAATCTGTCTCAGAATTCAGAAAACCCTATAAGCTAGCAGTACAGAGTTACAGGCCCCTACACAGGCTTTTTTGCCCAAGTTACTTTGGGGGCCAATTTATAGCAGTCCCAGTAAGAGCCAGAGAGCATCAAAGCTGTGATCTGCCTTTACAGGTGGTGCTGAGACTGTGTCTGCCTGCCAAGGAGACATTCCAGGAAGCAAGAGTCTAGAATGGCCCACAGAACCTGTCAAGAGCTGTTGACAGGAGCAACTGGGAGTCAGCACGTCACCAGAGAATGCTGCTGGGACCCCCTGGATCAACCATACAGAAAGGAATGGTCACCAGGGGCTGGGGCCATGGGCATCCTCAGTCTCTGAGGGCTGCGATCCAGGAAAGCTTGTGCCATCAGTAGAAATTTCTAAAAGACGTTGCTGGAAACTGCCAGTGGAATGGACCCTCATTATTCAAAGCAGCAGACCCCAGGTCGGACCAGGGGGATTTTTCTGCTCAGAAGTCTCTGGCCCTGTTCACCGTCAACTCAAGGGATCGAAGCGCTGGTCCTTGAACAGCACACTGGAGAGGAAGCACCGTGAGTCTGGAGTCAGAAGACCTGGGCTTGAGTTCTGGATTTTCTGTTCTGTGACCTAGGGTAGGGTCCTTAAACTTTCTGCGTTTCAGAGGATTTAATGAGCCAATGTATATGAAAATGATTTATAGCATTTAAAGTACCAGAGAAATTGAAAACATTATCATTCAACATATTCCTCAATGAAGAGCAAAATTCATAATTTTTCACAAGGAAACCTGATGGGAATATAGGCCCAGAAAACCTTGGTGAGCACTCAAGCTGGTTTTGGAAACCCTTAGCAAGAACCTGGCCAGAGGACAAGGTTTAGAGAGTAAGAGTCTCGCTAATGAATAGGATCACATTAGAACCGGTGATCTCGAGTCCCTGCACCGCTGCATAAACGTGTTACAGGTTTTCAGCTGCTTAATGTGCCGAAATCTCATTTTGTTTCAAACAAAACACCACCTGTAAGTTTCCTCAGGAGGATTTTTTGTTTTTAGGGAAGCTCGAAGCCTGACATATCTGTGGTTTATCTTCTGTCAGTGGAGTCCCTTCCAGACTTCCTCCAGAAAACCAGAAGGCAACGACATTGCAGCGGTTGGGAGAGGACACGTTACAAGATGTGATCACAGTTGCTGTGTTGAGTCAGGATGCTCTTTTGATGCATGCAGACTGGTGCTATGTCAGGGTGACCTCTGGCCCTCACCGCCAGTCTGGTGGGTTTCCTGCCACGTCCGAGCAGTGGTGCTATCTCCTGGCCTCCCTTGCCTTGGGCACCGTCTTCTGTTTTGGCCCCTAGTGGTGCTTCTGACAGACTCCATCTGCCTATCCACTTTGAGTTTCCACTGCACTGACATCTGAGATTGAAAATCATTCAATCTGCTGTCAACAGAGCCCTCCTTTAGAAGAAGAAAAAAAAATAGTCAAGCAGGGAAAGAATCCAAACACTATCTAAAAGGAAACAGAGAAACAGCTTTCTTTTTGTCTTGCTTTTCAGAGAGAGCTTTCCATCCCCCACATGTTTATTCTATAATTAGAAAGTGCATTGTAGAAAGGGTGTTATGATCACCCTCTAAAAATCTTGTTTTTGTAATACCAAATTTACCATATGATATTAATTTAGGGAAAGAAAAAAACAGGAAAGCAGCTACAGCACAAAGAGTTCTGCAATGCAGTACTATGGAGTTGCAGAGGCAAGAGGAATGGCTTTTTAAAAAAAAAAAAAGTCTATTAATGTTTTCAGGCATGCAAGCGATGAAATTGTTTAGTTCAAGTCCACATTGACTGTTGCCTAGACGGTTGCAGTAGACCGAATTGATAATCCTGCTTCCCGATTTTTCCCTCCTCGGGGTCAGTCTCCAGGATGAATGTTGTGACTCTCGAGCCTGATCCTGTCCTTGCTCTGGTCAGAGCCATCTAGCAAGTGTCCCTCATCACCTGCAGAACCGAGTCCTGCCCCAAAACTGGGTAGCCAAGGCCCCTCACTCATTTTCTACGGGGTGATACCACCTCCCCCAGGGGGTGTTTTAAAATGTTGAGGGGGACTCTTTCCGGTTGTCCCAAAGACAAGGGAGCACTACTGGCTTTTAGAAGGCTGGGACCAGGGCTATACACTCGAAATGACACCCAAAATACCAACAGCACACCATGAAGAAATTTTCAACTTTCTTTCCTCCTCTTTCCTCTCTTACACACAATACTCCAGCCACCTTGGTGGGTCCTATTTCTGACCCCTGGGGCTGTGCGCACACTGATCTCTAATCCGAAATGTCCTTCCCAACTCACTGAACTTTGCCCCTCTCAATCCTTCAAAACCCAGAACGAACTATTCCCATCCTCAAGTCAACATTAATTTCTCCCACTTCCATAGTCCCACGTCACTCTGCTCAAACCTCTGCTTTAACACGTGTTATGTTCTGCTTCGTATTATTGTCTTTCTTGTTATTCTTAGCTCTACCACCAAATCACCTTCCTTGAGAACAGTAAGTGCCTTTTTCAGCTATATATACCCCAAATACCAAGCACTCAGTGCCTGGTAATTAGTAGATTTGTTAAACTTAATTAAATTAATCTTGTTATTTTTAAAGATTTTTTTCTATCAAATATATGTAAGGGCATTGTAATTTTTTTTAAAAAAAATCTTACTAATAGATTTAATATATAAAGTCTTGCTTTATTAGTTCTTCATAAGCAAAAATCTGTTTGAATAAATTGAAAAAATAGTTGGTTTCCTGACCCTAACAGGATTAAATCCTTTCAAAGGGAACAGCCAAAAGGAGTTAGTCTTCCAACAGTCACAAGGAAAAGGAAAATGTAATTTTTTGGTGTTATCCAGTGAGATCTTTGTGTACACATAGCTCCCCAAATGACTAAACTTTACAAATTTCACTTGAATTTAATTCAACTTTCCAAAAAAAATTTTTTTGTCACCTTTGGACTAGGATGAAACATGGAAAATTTCAACTCAAAGTAAGATATTTTTTTTCTAGGAAGTTGTGAGCAAATGAAAACAAGTTTTGGCGGGAGCATTTTACCAGCTCTACCGTAGGACGGGTCGCTGCCAGCACCATACTTGTTGATGAGACATTTGGCAAAAGGCCTACTGCAGAAATACGGTCTGTGACTTTATTTTGCCGGAGATTTCATCCATAAAGATTTTCTTTTCCAGTTACAAAGTTCTCCCAAGAGGGACATAGCTGCTTTTTGGAAACCTGTGAAGTATTGGCAAGTCTTGCCCTGTTTACCATGGAAACTTGTACTCGGATAGAATTACAGCGTATGACCTGGTACAAGCGTAGAAGGATGTTTGATGCCTGCTATTTTCTCTTCATGTTGATTTGGGAGTTATAAATCACAGAACCAGATCAAATAACTTTGATCTTTCCAGTTCATTCGTCCATCAGGGCATAGGGTCATACCTGCACAGACTCGCACATACATTGGCAGACAACAGAACATAGGCTACGACTAAGATTTACAGGTTTCGTTCTGATTAACTTACATAGTGCTGCCTGAAAAGAGAGTAGACTGTTTGTAAGCATGGATGAGCTAATGTCTGCTTATCTGTTGCTTTTTCTTGGGGAGTTCTAAAATATCATATGGCTTTGAAATTACATTGACAGGGTTTTTTTTTTTTTTATGAGGAAGAAAAAAATTAACTAGCCTTGCCTGCAAGTGGACATTATCCGTGTTCTTCTAAATAACTGTTTAAAAGCATCTGGCCCAGGATTGTGTAAGAGGTTTGTTTTTATGTCTTTGGGAAACAGTTAATAGTCTAGTTCAAGACCTCATCACTACTTGCCTGGATCGCTGCAACAGTTTCTAACTTGATCCCAGACCACACTTCTCACGCCCCACCCTTGATCCATTTGCCACGCTTCTCCTGGCACTGTCATTCAAAAAATAGATCCGATCATGCCAGTCCACCGGCCAAAATCCTTCAAACGTTTTAGGAGAGTTTTAAGACAAAGTGCCAAATTAGCATGGCATGCAGAGTTCTGTCCTGGCCTTACCTCTCACCCCCTTCTGCTCTCTGTATTCCTGCTCACTACACCGCAAGTCACTCTCTGAGTTATCACGCAGTTGCTCCTCTCTGCCTTTGAACCAGCTGTTTCCATGCTCCGGGACTCCCTGCCCCGTCCATGGCTTTCTTTTACTTATCTTCAATTCATGTGCCACATTCTCTAGAAACCAACCCGAATAGTCTCATCTAGGAAAGGTGACCTGCCTAAGTGTTCTAATAACCAGGATGGCAGCTATCCCACAGTACTGTGTTTTAATCCCCTCTTCATTTGCCTGTATTTGCCACTAGCATGGAAGGTCCAGGAGACCACCATTTTATCCACAGCCTAACAAGTATCCTAGTAAGTAGAAGATACTCAGTAAAAATTGGTCAAGTTATGGATGAACAAAAGGATGAATGAAGGAATAAAATTTTGCATTATATTACACTTATTTATTTATCTGGTTATACCTTTAGGCACAGATATTCTTGAACTTGCCATTTCAAAAGGCTCTCGATGATGAGGAATTATTTTTTCCTCTTTCTACCCTTTTGAGAAAACAAAGTAGATTTAAGAACCAAATTAAACTCAAAGAAAGTTAAGACAAGCTAAAAGGAATTGAAGGATGACACGAACAATTTAAGAATTGAATACTAATTTATTTATGCAGTCATCATTCAAATGATTCTGTGACCCTCTGTGCTGTGTGCATTATATTGACCAACCCAGAGCACCTAAAATAAAAATTCCAACCTTAGTTTTTGACCAATAGGCCTGTCTCCAGTTAATCCATAGATATTGGTAATTTTCTGAATTAAAATCATTTTAAATTCACTTGAATACAAAAGAATTAACATAATCTTCTTTAGTGCTTTCAGTAAAAGTACGTTATTAACTTGAACCAGCAATAAGATTTGCAAATCCTCCTCAGATTTAAAACAATCTGCTTACAGGGTTTGTGACTTTCACTTCTTTTCTTTTATTCCTGCATATGCATTGACAGTTCAGAGTTCAATCTTTCATTCTAGTGGTAATAAACCCAGATTTGGTCCAAATCTTGTACTTTTTGATATTTTCCACCTGGGTTCCAAGGGCTAAACTCAGTGTTTAAAACTCACTCTTCTATGTAAGAAAAAATCTACAGAGTGGGATAGACTTTCTAGCCCCAAAATGCATGCCCCGCAACACACACATGCACACTCTCTCACGCAGCACTGGTTAATGTCTAAAACTACTTTAACAAACAGGAAACACACAATAAGAGAGAATGAAGCTGAAGATATTAAATAAATTACCCATCGATTTAAATTCACACTGCCTAGTGTATTTTCCAGTTTGCCCCTTCTGCCAGGAAGCTCAGAGCCAAATTTATTATTCAGCTGTAGTAAAACTTTCCTACTTTCTGCTTCAGTTAGAAGCCCCATCTTGTTTTATACACTGTTATACTGTTTGTGTCCCCCCAGAATTATATGTTGAAGCTCTAACCCCCAAAGTAGCTATATTTGCAGACAGGGGCCTCTAAGGAAGTAATTAAGGTTAAATGAGGTCATAAGGGTGAGATCCTGATCCAACAGGATTATAGTCCTTATAAAAAGAGACACTAGAAAGCTCCCTCCAACTCCCCACCCGCCAACACATGAGCGCACGCGCACACACACACACCCCAAGGAAAGACCATGTGAGCACAGAGCAAGGCAATGGCCATCTACGAGCCAGAAAGAGAGCCCTCACTAGACACCACATCTGTTTACACTGTGATCTTGGACTTCCAGCCTCCAGAACTGTGGGAAAATAAATTTCCATTGTTTAAGCCACCAGCCTATGGTATTTTGTTACAGTGACCTGAGCTGACTAATACATGTTTAAATCTTGTTTTCTCTTTTTATCTGACTCTACTACTTGCCTGATTGCCAGCCCCAGGGCTTTGGTCACCCCAAACTTGGCTGTGCTACATCTTCCACCATCCACCTACCGATTCACCTACCAGTCACAAAAACTTTGAAAAAATATTCCATAAACTGAATGAAATTAAAGAAGGTAATGACTCAGTGCAATAATTGGGGGCTACAGTCAACCTATACTTGAAACTTAAAATCAGCTTTGTCTGTTGCTTTTTTGAGTGCCTTCTATAATTTTATAAAAAGCAATGATAACATTTTTCCTTCGTAAACTTTAGTATCCAATTTTATATATGATGTTTCCATAAAACTGGTAACATTATCAGGAACCAGGGAATGAGTGTGTTACTGTGACTTGAGTTCATGGGATGGAGGGAGATCCTTATTGAACTTTGAAACAACCCCACCCCTACCCTATTTCCTTTGTTTTCATGTTTTTCTCTTTTTTCTAATTTTTAATACGATCCATACCCAGGCCCATGTCTCCATTCTCAGACCTTTCCTTCCTAACATGCTGTCAGTAAATGACCTCAATATTGCCCATTTCTTTGCTGTCATTCAGCTTAATTTGTGAAAACTGTTTCCTTTTCACAATGCATGCTCCTGATAGCTATCTTACAAGCCTCGTGAACTGTGAGATCATCTGAGGAAAGTATAGATGTTTAGAACTATAATAAGACTAATATTGTTCAATGAATAGTTTTTATGTCAAGAAAAAAATCATTAAGATAAGAGTTTCCACTACAGCTCACATGCTTAAAACTTTCTTTAAAAATTCTCCTTGTGGCCAGGTGCAGTGGCTTGCACTTGTAATCCTAACACTCTGGGAGTCCAAAGCAGGATGACTGCTTCAGCTCAGGAGTTCGAGACCAGCCTGAGCAAGAGTGAGACCCCGTATCTACTAAAAATAGAAAAGTTAGCTGGGCATCATGGTACACACCTGTAGTCCCAGCTGCTCAGGAGGCTGAGGACAGAGAATCCCTTGAGCCCAGGAATTGGAGGCTGCAGCAAGCTACAATGACGCTACTGTGTTCTACCCAGGGTGACAGAGTGAGACTCTGTCTCCAAAAAAAATGGAAATTGAATACCTCTCCTCTCCTCACTCCCCAACCTTTCATAAAAAATAATTCTCCTTATATTTTCCATGCTCATGGATTGGAAGAATCAATATTGTTAAAACGTCCATACAACCCAAAGCAACCTACAGATTCAATGCAATCCTCATCAAATTACCAATGACATTCTTCACAGAAATAGAAAAAATAATCCTAAACTTTATATGGAACCACAAAAGTCCCAGAATAGCCAAGCCATCCTGAGCAAAAGGAACAAAACTGGAGGAATCAAATTACCTGACTTCAAATTATACTACAGAGCTGTAGTAACCAAAACAGCATGGTACTGGCATAAAACAGACACATAGACCAATGGGCCAAATAGAGAACCCACAAGTGAATACATACATCTATGGTGAACTTATCTTCAACAAAGGTGCCAAGAACATACAGCGAGGAAAGGATAGTCTCTTCAATAAATGGTGCTGGTGCTATCATGAGAGGTACTGTATCTTCAGTTTGATTCTCAGCTTGACTCTTATTGGCGTATATGAAAGCTACTGATTTGTGTAGATTGATTTTGTATACTGAGACTTTGCTAAATTCACTTATCAATTCCAGGAGTCTCTTGGTTGAATCTGTGGGGTTTTCTAGATATAATATCATATCATCAGCAAAGAGCAATAGTTTGACCTCTTCTGCCCCCATTTGGATACCCTTGGTTTCCTTCTCTTGTCAGATTGCTCTGGCTAGGACTTCCAGCATTGTGTTGAATAGAAGTGGAGATAGTGGGCAATGTTGTCTGGTTCCAGTTCTAAGCAGGAATGCTTTCAATTTTTCTGCATCCAGTATGATGTTGGCTGTGGTTTTGTCATACTGGCTTTAATAATTTTGAGGTATCTTTCATCTATGCCTATTTTGTTAAGAGTTTTTATCATAAAAGCATGCTGAATTTTGTCAAACGCTTTTTCTGCATCTCTTGAGAGAATCACATGGTCTTTGTTTTTGCTTTTATTTATATGGTGAATTACATTTACAGATTTGCACATGCTGAACCATCCTTACATCTCTGGGATGAAGCCCACCTGGTCATGATGTATTATTTTTTTATTTGTAGTTGAATTTTGTTTGCTAAGATTTTACTGAGAATTTTTGCAGCTATGTTCACAAGGGATATTGATCTGCAGTTTTCTTTTTTCATTGTGTCCTTTCCTGGATTTGGTATCATGTTGTTTAGATCAAGCAAGATTTGCTTTATATATCTGGGTGCACCTGTGTTGGGTGTGGAAATATTTAGTATTGTTAAGTATTCTTATTGAATTTTTCCCTCCACCACTATATACTTACCATCTTTGTCTTTCTTTACTTTTGTTGCTTTAAAGTTTGTGTTATGTGATATAAGAATGGCTACATCAGCTTTCTTTTGGTTTTCATTTGCCTGGAATATTGTTTTCCATCTCTTCACCCTGAGTCTGAATGAGTCCTTGTGGGTTGGATGTGTTTCCTGGAGACAGCAGATACTTGGCTTGTATTTCTTTATCCATTAAGCCAGCCTATGTGTCTTCAGTGGGTAATTCAATAAAATAAAATATTTAGGAATGTATTTAACTAAGGAGGTGAGAAAACTATATAGGGAGAACTACAAAACACTGAGAAAAGAAATTGCAGAAGATGTACACAGACAGAAAACCATACCATGCTCATGGATCAGCATAACCAATATTGTTAAAATGTCTATACTACCCAAAGTGATCTACATATCAATGCAATCCCCATTAAAATACCAATATCATTTTCCACAGATCTAGAAAAAAATAATTCTATGCTTTGTATGGAAGCAGAGAAGACCCCATATAGCAAAAGCAACCTTAAGGAAAAATAGCAAATTGGGAGGCATCAGTCTACCAGACTTCAAGCTATACTACAAGGCTATAGTAACCAAAATAGCATGGTACTGGCACAAGAACAGAGATATAGAACAATGGAACAGGACTGAGAACCCAGATATAAAACCATCCTCATATTGCCATCTGATCTTTGACAAAGCAGACAAAAACATACACTGGGGAAAAGAATTATGCTGGGAAATTTGTTCTGAGAAAATTATGCTGGGAAAATTGGATAGCCACATGTAGAAAACTGAAACAGGATCTGCAGCTCTCATCTCTCACAAAAATCAATTCATGATGGATAACAGACTTAAATCTAAGGCACGAAACCATAAAAATTCTAGAAGAAAATGTTGGAAAGACTTTTTTTTTTTATTTCAGCATATTATGGGGGTATAAATGTTTAGGTTACGTATATTGCCCTTGCCGAACCCCAGTCAAAGCTTCAAGCATGTCCTTCCCCCAGATGGTGTGCACCACACCCATTAGGTGTGTATATACCCATGCCCTCCTCCCCCCTCCCATCTTCCCGGAACCCGATGAATGTTATTACTATATGTGCACTTAATTATTGATCAGTTAAAATCGATTTGATGGTAAGTACATGTGGTGCTTGTTTTTCCATTCTTGGGATACTTCACTTAGTAGAACGGGTTCCAGTTCCATCCAGGATAATACAAGAGGTGCCAGACCACCATCAATTTCATGGCTGAGAACTCCATGGTATACATATACCACATTTTATTAATCCATTCATGTATTGATGGGCACTTGGGTTGTTTCCACATCTTTGCAATTGCGAATTGTGCTGCTGTAAACATTCTAGAGCAGATGTCTTTTTTAGAGAATGCCATTTGTTCTTTGGGTAGATGCCCAGTAATGGGATTGCTGGATCAAATGGTAGTTCTACTTGTATCTCTTTGAGGTATCTCCATATTGCTTTCCACAGAGGTTGTACTAGTTCGCAGTCCCACCAGCAGTGTATGAATGTCCCTATCTCTCTGCATCCCCACCAACATTTGTTGTTTTGGGACTTTTTGATAAAAGCTAATCTTACTGGAGTTAAGGGATATCTCATTGTGGTTTTGATTTGCATTTCTGTGATGGTTAGAGATGTTGAGCATTTTTTCATATGTCTGTTGGCCATTAATCTGTCTTCTTTTGAAAAGTTTCTGTTCATGTCCTTCGCCCACGTTTTGATAGGGTTGTTTGATTTATTTCTCTCTGATTTTCCTGAGTTATATGCAGACTCTAGTTATCAGCCCTTTATCGGATGTGTAACATGCGAATATTTAATCCCATTCTGTAGGTTGTCTGTTTGCTCTTGTGATAGTTTCCTTGGCTGTGCAGAAGCTTTTTAATTTGATCAGGTCCCATTTATTTACTTTTGTTGTTGCTGTGATTGCTTTTGAAGCCTTCTTCATAAATTCTTTGCACCTGTAGTCCTAGCTACCTGGGAGGCTGAGGCAGAAGAATTGCTTAGAGCCCAGGAGTTGGAGGTTGCAGTGAGCTACAATGATGCCACTACAGTCTACCCAGGGCAACAGAGTGAGACTCTGTCTTAACAAAAACAAACAAAGCAAGTGAACACTGCTTCTCACAGCCTCCCACCCTTTTTAAAATAATTAATTAATTAATTAAAATAAAGAACGGAATTGGAATGTTCCTAACACAAAGAAATGATAAATGCCTGAAGCAATGGATATTCCAGTTACCCTGATTTGAATAATTCACATATGCCTGTATCAAAACATCACATGTATCCTATAAATATATACAATTATTATGTACCCATAATAATTAAAAATAAAATTTTTTAAAAAATCTCCTTCATGAGCTCACATATTCCATATTGGCACTGAATAAAAATTTTATTACTGGACTATTTGAAATAAATCCATTTGGCTGGGTTGGGGATTGTTCAAGAAAAAATTCAAACCATGTTTTTCCTTTTCTCTCACACCAACACAACAACAATCAACACAGACACCAGCCTTCAGTAACCAAATGTGGAGGATTTCTCCCCACCAACGAACAAGCAATCAATTCTGCAGTGGACACCAGCTGGGTGTACTATAATTCAATTCTGACACTGTCTACCTGGAGATACCAGTCACAATTCCAGGCCTCCAGAATTTCTGACCAACCAACGTCAAGTTGAGTTTCTCACAACCCCCTCTTTGGGTCTGATTAATTTCCTAGAGCAGCTCACAGAACTCAGGGAACCATAATTATTGGTTTATTATAAAGGATATTTCAAAGGATACAGATGAAGAGATGCATATGGCATGGTACAGGAGAAGAGGTGCAGAGCTTCCATGCCCTCTCTGGTGTACCACCCTCCAGGAACCTTCACATGCTCAGCACCTGGAAGCTCCCCAAATCCTGTCCTTTGAGCCTTTTATGGAGACTTCATTGGTTTTCCATGATTGAAGCAGGGACAACCATGTCAAAATGTGATTA
Source organism: Indri indri (assembly GCA_004363605.1). Taxonomy (NCBI): domain Eukaryota; kingdom Metazoa; phylum Chordata; class Mammalia; order Primates; family Indriidae; genus Indri; species Indri indri. Next base: position 64,164 of record RJWJ010000622.1, on the reverse strand, counting down.
GGCAAAAAGGGTCTGATCTAAACCCAGTAGGGCCTATCTGTTCAGATTCTGGCCTCTCTGGGTAGCATTCCTTCTTCTAGGGTATGGGGCAGGATCCTCCCTAGAACAAGGATCTTATGACTTACAATCAGAGTCCAGCCTTGGGCAGGTGAAAGGAAGGAATGAGAAGGCCAGAGAGAAAGATTCTGTTTCCTGAAGTCCACTTCTGAGGTCTAAAGTACTCCAACATTATAACAAAAGACCATAACAAGGTCTATGGGAGTTATAAGCCAGGAACCATGGACAAAAACATATATTTATACACATACGTATGTACATATATATCAGAATATCACAGGGATTGGGGGGGTTGAGGTATAGAAGTAAAGAAATGACATTTATTTTCTCAAAATTATATTTGGTCATTTTTACAATAACAGCTGAAAAATGGTTGAAGCTTGTAGATTTCTGTGTGGATAGACTACAATGAAAGGAAATTCTAATGAAATAGGAATAAGAATGTGAAGTTAAATGTGATTTGAGCAACTTCATAAGCAACTAAGAAAAGATTCCTAAAGACTTCTTGGATGAGCTTTTCAAGGTTAGCTTCTTAGGCATTTTGAAATAGGATCAAGTTAAATGACAAGAAGTTACAGCGCCTGACCCCACTTAGCTGTCAAGCATGGCTCCAGGTGCACCTCTATAGATGGTTCTGGAAAAGACCATTGGTCAGGAAAGTTAGTACCAGAGTCTCACTTCTTTGAGAATCAAAGCACTTAGCATTTTCTAGTCATGTCCAAAAAGAACTAATCAGGTCTGACCTCCAAGATGTCTTACAGCCTCCCCAATACAGACTTTCCTAGTTTTCTTTTCCATAATCCTATTCACAGACCTGACTCTCCAGTCTCACCAAACTCCTCCCTGACCACCCTACCTAATATCGTCCACCCCCTCGTGCTCTATCATATTACCCTGCTTTTTTTTCTTCATAAAACTTGTCGCTATCTGAAATGATTGATTTGTTTACCGTCTATTCCTTGCTTCTCAGAACGTAAGCCTTATAACAGCAAAGATTTTCCCTTTCTTAGTGCTGGATCTCCAGGGTCTAGAACTGTGTTTGCAGTGTTTGTCATGCACCAGTTACTTTATAAATATTTACTGAATGAATAAATGAACTATTTCCCCTAAACATCTTAACTTCATTGCCTCTGTGCCATGGCATTTAAAGCTTTCTCAAAGAAGAATATCTATATTCTCCTTCTACTGTACATCCTGATGGTCCAACTGAAATTTTATAGTATCTAAGCCTATGTTAAGAGTTGTTAGTGTAAAGCTCCAGCTATCCTAAAGTGGAAAATATTTAAGGGCATCAACCTTCGGTGGTTAGTTCTCTTTCTCTCTCTCTCTCTGTCACCAGCAGAGTATCACTCAGTGAGTATCCACAACATTAATGAATGAGACTGATACACAGTTCGAGTTCTAAATGTGATTTCACCTTAGCTGGAAATTGAACAAGAAAAGTGGGCCTATCATTTGGTTAGTGCTGTGGAATGGCAGAAGAAATATACAAATTACATGTGTTCAATCCACATAGAAAACATGAGAGTTTCAAAATTCTGCTGTAAATTCAGATCATTAGCTAATAAGCCTGGATTTGATTTCACCATATTAAACTTAGTTGTCCCCAGCTGGCTCTTGGGACATATCCAAGACTCCTGTGGCATTCCAGTGGGAGTCTGGAAAAAGAGAAGGAAAGAAAGAACAAAAGCCAGAATCTTTCCAACCTTAAATAAATCCGCAGGAGCCTCCTGTTTGTGGGTTTATGTCAGGCTGACCTCTGCTCTGCCCTAGCCGGAGACTCAGGCTTGAACAGGTCAGACGTGATTTATGGACGCAGGAAAAGAAATGCTTTTGTTCATTCCTTGGACTGAAGGGCTTTAGAACCAGGTCAGTCTTGCTAGTCCCACTCTTCTTTTTTCCAACCACCAAATTCCCCTTTTCAGCCCCCTCTCTCCATGCACTCAGTCTCTAAGAGCCTATTCAGCAGTGAGATAAGTTCTCTCAACTACACTCTACACAAGAATTCTCATGACTTGTGATGATACTGAGTTTGACTGTAAGAAGTATCAATGTTTAATCTCATGCTTTTTCTTCATATTACTTTTATGCTCGTTCTTTGCCTTATAACATGGAAGTATGCTCTTTTTATTTCAAGTTGCTGTGTAATGTTTCTGGCTGGGTCTACAAGTGAACGAAATCTATGGATGATAGTATAGTTCATGCATTTTTTTGGCTTTTTTTTGGAGGTTCTAGCAGGGGAGTGCAGCTACTCGTGTACCCTTGATGGAAGAACGGTCCTCCTCTATCGGGAAGGTTGTCCTCTTCGACCCAGCGCGTGGAGTGGTGAGGGAGGAGGGGGACACCCGCCTAGCCAGCCAGATCAGCCGAATCGACCCTGGCCATCAATGGGGTAACAGATGTCACAGCCAGATTGCCCTCACATCCATTTTTGGCTTTTTGGACAAATGTGAATGATGAGTTACAAATGGGCCAGCGATTCCCAAGGCTCATTTTATGATACCTAGGTCAGCTATCACCAATAACTCCAAAGGGCATTGTAAAATTCTTAAAACTAAATGAATTTGGATTTACCTTTAAATTTCTTTTCAACCTTTAAATTTCTAAAATAAACATGGGACAACAGCATTCCTTGACACAAAACATAACAAAAGTGACTGCATGTACAAGGAGATTAGGAACTGTTATACCCAGAGACAGACTTAGTCTGTTTCATTGATATTGCTCAGTTTCTTACCACGAAGTTTAGAAGCTCTGTGACGATAATAAATAAATTCTTATTGGCTGCATTCAAAGCCTTCATATTTTAAAATATTCTCCCTTCTTTAAACCTTTGGAATTAGAAACCTGATGTATGAGGGGCGGTTACAGGGCTGACTATTAGGAGTAGCACCAAGTGTTGCTTGCAGAGTTCAGGTCAGCTTGCTAACATGAGGGGCAGTGCAGGAGTTGCTGTGAGAGCAAGATAGAGAGCTGCATGTTCCTTTGCACTAACCTGTTACACTGAAGCGGGTGAGGGTCAGACATGAGTATGGCTTAGCCATAAGACTGCCTTCAAATGTAGTTTAAAACACCCTACACAAATTGGGACACAAAGTAGAAACAAGTGGAGAAGACAGGCAAAGGTTAATTGCACGGCCTCAATCCCAACTGAAAGTGCACAGAGCTGGAAGGTATTCTGCTTGGTACCAGTGAACGCAACACAAATAACATTTAGTACTTATTTAGTCAATAATATTTATAACTTCTTCATCTAGTGCTTACTACATGCCAGGAATTGTCAAAGTCCTTAATGCATTCATCAGTTAAACCTCATGGCAGACTTAGGTGGTAGGGTGCTATTATCGTTTTCAGCATTTTACAAATGAAGAAACTAAGACACAGAGAGAATGGGCAACTTGCCCCAAATCATACAGCCATCAGGTGGTGGAGTAGGATTCAAAGCCAGGGATTTACAGCTTGAGAATCCATGCTATTGAATACCATGCTACTGCCTAAGGGGTTTAAGTCATTTTCATCTTTTTAAAAAAATTTATATATATCCGCGGGGTACAAGTGCTATTTGGCTACAATGATGTATTGCATTGTGATGACATCAGGGCTTTCAGTGTATCCATCACTGGAGCAATGCACATTGTACCCACCAAGCAACCCCCACTATCTACCCCAAGTCATTTTTATAAAACTCTAGTAAGGAGATACCTTGAAGGTACAGAATATTCAAGAAGCATTGCACACAAGTGAGGGAAATGATGCCAATCCAGTGGGTTAAGTTATGGCAAACGACAGCCTGGAAGAGTGTGCAGGCTAACCTAGACCAGCGCAGACTGAAGTCATCAAGGTGAGTGTAACCCCTGCATCATCACTAGAGGAAGACTTCCACAATTACCAAAGTAGGGATCCATTAAAAAGCACCTAGAAAAAAATTATACATTTGTGGGGACAAATCAAATTCCTAAGAAACATGGTAAATACTACAATGGTGGATTCTCCTAAGTTATAGTTAAGGGGGAGTTAGACACCCTTCTTTGTGTGGCAGCTACAAAGAGGTAGGCGAGAGAAGAAATGAAACGATATCGAGCATCTCAACAAGACATCGTGGAACTAATGTCACAGCAATCATGAAGGTCCTGGAGGCATTTTGAAGAAACATCATTGCTCTTTCAAAGTTACCTCTTGAGAATAATGCCTACACCCATGGCCAGCACAAAAACTCCTTCATGATGTGAGGAACTATAATCAGTGAAGAACAGATTACAGCTCTATTACTAGGTCATTGTTTTCTTTCTTTTCCGACTTAAGCTACCGTTTCCTGTTTGTACAATCTTCCTTCCTTCTCCTCATTGCATCAACATATGTGGTAACGATATACAGTCTGCAAGATGGGCACGTAATCCAAGCCAAGCATGCGCAGGTGAGGCACCTGGGCATGCCTGGATTGCTGAGTTCTACCACGCGTTGATAGTCACTTGGTAGAAGCAACCAAAATTATGGAGATTACTTCAAGAAGCCACTCTGGGGGATCATGGCTTGAAAACCAATGCTTTGAGCCTAACAGAGAATCAGAATTACAGATATTATTAAATAAGTAAAACTCAACTCTTTCAGCAACAAGAAATGTCACAGCTGTCATTATCGTTCTTGCTGAGACTAGTAACACAAATGCCCATGTCAGCAATAAAGGAAAGGAATTGCTTGCCTTGTAAGATACAGGTTCGATGTTACAGTCAGTGAGATAATCACATGAAATACATCGTTTCTAATCTATTCAATTACTTAGTAGTTCAGCCAGCAATTATATAGCTGTAACTAAAAATCCTATTTTCCATATTAGAACTATCAATATTTCATTAATATTGATTTATTTTTGTAGAGGAAAAATACAAAATTAAAAATTGAATTAAAGCTGCAAGTGGAAAATAAATTATATAAACACATTTAGTCATCTAGAAGCAACAATGGGACACTTGAAGACAGGCAGAACATTTAATCACATCTTCAAATAACACCTTTGCTAATGGTACATGGCATGCTAATGAAAAGTACATTTAAGCCATTCTTATTTTTAATAAGTTTGTAGACTTAAAGCTTCGTCAACATAGTATTTCAGCATTTACTATCTTGTTCATGCCAGTGATTATATAAACTAATAAAATTATAAAAACAAATATTTTATTACTATTAAAATCCACTAAGACAATACACCCTTATTCTAACGTATATTTCGTTATAAAAATAATTAAAATATAATAACAATGCTGAAGTATATGATATTACAATTAGGACATCAGAGACATTGCATCCATGGGAACTAACTCTGGCAAATAAAAAAAAAAATGAGAGAGCATCGCATCCAGATTAAATTGCCTGAACTCAAAATGTGATGGTATAAAATCTTTCTGAGGAAATAAGTGTATTTAATTCATTCATTCACTCAACAAATATTTATTCAGTATCTATAAAACAGTATAACATATGTTGTACTCCCAAATTTTCGTGGGTATTAACATATTAATTGATTGTATTTATTTATTCATATAGACTACTGTAAATACAATAAACACTATTATTCTTCTTGGATACATTTAATATATTTAATGATGAAACTCTTGAGAAAATACTAAATAGTTTTCCCAAAATGTTGTTGTCCCCGTGACCCATCTTTATTTGTGGAAAATACCCATTAAAAAATTGGGGGTGAAGGGCCATGTCAGCAACTTACTCCAAAATGGTTCAAAGAAAAAAAAATTACTGTACTGTACTTACACATATTCTGTGTGAGATTTCTTTTACAAAATAAATTTTTAAAATTTGAAAAAGACAAAAAAGACAGGCTGGAAATTACATCCTTCGAGACTTTTGAATGGTTTCACTAAAGTATTAAGCCTAAGGCTCTATGGTTTTCTTGCTTTGCCTCCCATGTGATAAATGCTTTTCCATTTTAGGGCCTTTGCATGTTCTGTTCCCTCTGCAGAAATGTCTTACCCTGAATGTGTGCGTGGATTTGTTCTTCACTGCACTGAGGTCTCTGCTCGGACATCCTCTCCTCTGGCAGCACAGTTGTCCCTCACTCTCTATCCTTTTCCCTGATGCCTCAGACTATCTATCGCATGAATCGGCTTTGGACCACTGAGTTTGAAACAAAAAGGAATTCACGCGTGATGGACTCAGCATTAAGATGGTTCCATTCAGCAGGACGGTGGCCATGGAAGTCAGAATCCACTAAGGAGTGTGTAACAACTCACCTGCAGAATCAACTAGCAAAAAAACAAATACATATAAAAGAAAAAAAAATTTTAAATATAAAAAAAAGATGGCTCCATGACATGGACTCTGAAACAAATTGCAGCATTACTCATCCTTCTACATCAATGAAGATTTTATTTCCAGACGTAATGACATTTACTGGTTTGGAAACTATCTTCATCTCAATATTAAAGAACATTACTTTTATTAAAAGTCTCTTAGAGGTCTGATGACATTTGCTGATTGAATTTGAAAGTCAAGTACAATGAGATGTTCCCTCTCAAGCACTATACATGAGGGTTTTAAAGTCACAGAGATCTGGCTTCAAACCTCAGATCTGCAACTGACCAGCTATGGGAGTGTACCCCTGAAACCACTCTCATTAAAAGCACCGAAAACCTTTGGGTTAGAGCAAACGACTCATTCCAGCTCTTTTGTTATTGTACCACTCTGAATCATTGGATGCTAACGACAACTTTTTCTTCCCTCAGAAATTTTATTTTCTTTCTACATTTTTGGCTGGTCCTTGCCAGTGACCTTTGCAAACACTCGCTTTCTTTGTCTTTCAAATGCATGTTCCTCAGAACTAGGTACTCTTTGCTCTTCACTTGGCATTCTTTCTTGGTGCCGTCACCCTGTCTCATGCTCAGACTTCCAACGTATTAACCTAGCACATAGCTGTCTTCTGAAGGACCAGAGCCATGTGTACAGCTGTCTACTCAATGTCACCATATAGATTTCCCAGAGACTCTGCAGATAGATCCTACCCACACGGGACCTTTGCACATCCTTCACACTTAGCCTGCCGTGCTGACAAAGGCACCAGACCCCCCATTCACCCATTCCATAACCCTGCACCATCCTTTCCTCCACCGGCGCTCACTTGCACCTTTCCCCTCTCTGACCAGTCTCCGAATCTTGGCAGGTGCACCTTCTATGTGTCTCCCAAACCTGTCCACTCCCCTTTGTCTCCACTGCCGTTACTCCAACTCAGAAAAAAAAATCGTCTCTCTCGTGGATCACCGTAGCAGTTTCCTTACCCTACCTCGTCAGTCTTGCTTCTAAACCATCCTTCGCACCTTCGCACTGCGCTCAGAGGGGTCTCTGTAAAACTCACGTCTGACCAGGTTACTTCCCTTTTTCAACCCCCTTGGCTTGCCGCTGAGCCCAGGACGTAGGCCCACCCTCGCTACAAGGCCCTGCGCTAGCTGGGCTCTGCTCCCTCACCAGCCTCGTCGCCACGTGCTCCTCCCCTTGCTGTTGACAACCCGGATGAGCTGAACTACTCGTGGTTCCAACGCTAGCTCTTCGTTCTCACTATTGATTCTCTTTGCCCGGAATGTCTTTCCCCCTCCTTTGCTCCAATATCCCCTACTTGTCTGTCAATTTTATTTCAATGTGCCAGCAATAAAAATTGTAAACATGCAACAGGTCGCAGGAGTGAAAAGGAGATGAAGAAATGGAAACAAGCATTGGACCGGGAAGGAAAGAAAGTTCTAGGTTTGCAATTAGAGGAAGTCATGGGCGCTCAGAGAGGTGTTGTTTTGTTTTCATAAGATGGACTAGATGAGTATTTTTAAGGTTTAGTGGGAAGGTGTCAGAAGAACAAGTGGGGCTATAAATAGGGGAGGCCGGGGAAGCTGCTGGGTGGGGTCTCAGAGGAGGGAGGATGGATGAGCCCGGAAGCCCAGGGAGGAGCCTTGCCCTGGAAGGGAACCGCCTCTGCCGCAGGGACTGCGGGGACCAGGTAGGAATGGAGACAGGTGCAGGTCAGTTTTTCTATGTGGGGTGGCAGGAAGTGGAGGGAGCACCTATCTGACGGCTGCCGTTTTCACAGTGAGGTAGGAGGACAGGCTGCCTATGGAATCACGTGGGAAGATGGTAAGGCCAGAGTTCAGGGAGAACAGACGTCTGAAACAGCCACGGAGGAGGATGGGAAATAAAGGAGAGTGGGAAAGCAAGACCTGAATTTGTCCTAATTATCTATATTTTTAAAACTTGTCTGCTATGTTTTCATGGATTGTCCTAACCCCAAGCTCTGATGAGGAAAAATAACGCCACCTCTAGAGTGTGGAGGTTTAAACCTGTAGCATCACTGTGGGAGATAGTTAATGACCAACTTCAACTATTTGGAGTACATTAATGTTTTACTAGCAGTTGCTGACTCTTAGTGAAGGTGAAGGTCATACCTTCAAAGGCCTTTCTTAAAAGTCAGAGACCACAGGCCTTGATAAGGTTATCTCATTACAGTAATTAAGGCTCTAATTAATTAACACTAAGGTGTTTAATTTGGGGCATCGACTGGGATAGCCAAGCAACCCTATACGTGTCCAGAAATAACCTAGCCAATCTGATGCTACTTGGTCTAGTAGAGTTAGTTAAACTGAGAATATTAGTCGTTAAGATTTAAGATTAAATGTATTTATAAGGAAATGCTAATACTAGTTAATTGTTATGCCTTTATATTATAAAAATGTAATGCCTATGGCACTGGTGACTGATCTAAAAGCATCAAAATTACAATTGTGCAAATACCCTACTTTGTTTAATGTATATTATGTTTTAGAAATAGTTGCTATTTAGGTGATGACAAATAGTTCTATTCTTACAACTTAATAATAAAAAGACAACCCAATTAAAAAATGGGCAAAGGATTTGGATATACACTTACCCAAAGAAGATATACAAATGGCTAATAAGTACATGAAAAGATGCTCAACATCATTAGTTATCAGGGAAATGCGAATCAAAACCACCAGGAGATACAACTCCATACCAGCTAGAATGGCTATCATCCAAAAGACAGATCATACCAAGTGTTGGCGAAGATGTGGAGAAATTAGAACCTTCATGTATTGTTGATAGGAATGTTAAGCTGTGCTCCTACTTTGGAAAATAGTTTGGTAGTTCCTCAAAATGTCACCATATAACCCAGCAACCCTACTCCTATGTGTATACACCGGATATATGAAAACATGTGTCTCCACATAAACATTGTTCATGAATGTTCATAGCGGCATGATTCATAATAGCCAAGAAGTGGAAACAACTCACATGTCCACCAACTGATGAATGGATAAGCAAAATGTTGTAAATCCATACAATGGAATCTTACTCTCATAAAAGAGAATGAATTACTAATATATGCAACAATATGTATGAACCTCGAAAATATTATGCTAAATAAAAGAAGCTAGATACAAAAGGCCAAATACTATATTATTCCATTCATGTGAAATGTATAGAATTTGCAAATCTAGGCAAGACACGTAGCTCATGCCTGTAACCCAGCACTTTGGGAGGCCAAGGCAGGAGGATCACTTGAGGCCAGGAGTTCCAGATCAGCCTGGGCAACATAATAAGACCCCATCTCTGTGAAAAATTTTTTAAAAAATTAGCAGGACATGGCAGTGCACACAAGGAGTCCCAGCTGCTCAAGAGGCTGAGGTGGGAGGGTCACTTGAGCCCAAGAATTGAAGGTTACAATGAACTATGATCATGTCACTGAACTCCACTCTGGGCAACAGAGTGAGACTCAGTCTCTAAAAAAAATAATAATGCAAATCAATATAAACAGAAAGTAAACCTGTGGTGTTGCCTAGGGACTAGGGGTGTTGGGAGAGGAGGGGATGGGAGGTAGGGAATGAGTACTGTTAGATAAGGGGTTTCTTTTATGAGGAGAAAAGAATTCTAAAATTAGATTGTGGTGATGATTGCACAGCCCTATGAATACATCCAAAAATGCATTGAACTGTACACTTTAGATGGCTGAATTTTATGGTATGTTAATTATATCTCAATACATTTCAATTTCTTTAAAAAAAAAAAGAAAGAAAGAGCACTACACAAAATCTGTCAATAGTATTGGTTAGAAATGCATTTGATTACAGGTGTCAGAGAACTCTACTGATAGCAACTCAAGCCAAAAGGAGTTTACTTTTCTCACAAAACAAGAAGTCCAGGGGGAGGTGTCCACACTTGGCTCTCTTGGTGCTCCACAAAGCCTTCCTGCATGCAGGCTTTGGGATCCATGGATCCTCATGGTTGACACCTGAGGATGCTCCAAACATTGACCAAAGCTAGAACAAGGGGAAAAGGACAACGGTCACTTCTGTCCCCTGTGACCGAGAAAGCAAAAGCTTCCCGAGGCACTCCCAGCGGGCTCCCACTTAGATCTCGTGGTCAGACCCACGGCGTGTGGCCGTGCCTAGCTGCAAGGGGAGTGAAAAAAGTGCTTTCCACACCACGGCCCCAAACAAAGGAGCAGTTCCGTAGACAACGAAGGAGGGAAAGGATATTGGGCAGAGAAATAACAGTGTCTGCCACACATCACTCTTGCTGCACATACCTTGAAAACATTACTAGCACAGAATTGTATCAGCAGTCTTAATTTTAAAAACACAAACTGGATATTAGTGCCCTGGTTGGTATATGAAATAAGCAAATCCCCTCACCTTTACTCATCCCTTTCCAATCCACTGTGGTGGCTTCTTGCCACCTTCTGAATGTTGTACTTTCTAGTCTCTGGAAATTCCTGATAGTTTGAGTGTGTGTTGAGTAAAGAAAAAACACAAATAAATAAACAAACAAATCCTGTCCACATACAAAATACCCTCTGATTTCATAAAGAGAAAGGAAATTTGTTTTCTCTTGGAGTAATCTCTTTGCCTCATACCTCACACCCTCCCACCAACACCCGCCCCCCCCACACACCTGCCACAGTGTACATGCACACACATACACGCATGCACACACACGCATGCACACACGCATGCACACCCGTGTACATGTAAAACCCCTTTTCCTTTTCTCTACAGAGAGTCACCTTCGGTCTTCTTTAGGGTTACTCTCTTCACCTAATTCTCTGGTGGTTTTCTCAGAGGTACATTCCAATATTTTAATCACCTTAAAATACTTCTAACCTTATAGAAAAAGTAAAATGTAGTGAGATTGTGGGCTATCTCAGTGACACAGGTAACAAGGTCTCCCCGAAACCATTCTATTTCAGATCTTCATGTAGACTCCATGGTTTCTACTAAGCTGTTTGGGAGTTTACCTTTGATTGAGGAAATACCATGGGTTGGACTCTGTGATAAATTCTTGAGAATTTATGATGGTCAAGTATGCCAGTCTGTTATCAGCTTTTGATAACAATGCACTGTGTTTCTGTTTGAGGTGGAATTTGTGAATAGTTGCACACCCTGACAGTATTTTTTAATTCTGTCTGCTTGACAACCCATCATGTCAAAGAAGACCAAGAGAACACTGAAGGAAGAAAATAGCTTTTTAAATGAGAATTGGGAATTGCAATGTTATCTTGTTTCTGCTAAAGATAAGATGATTTGCTTGCTTTGTGATACTGCAATATCAACATTAAAGAAAGTCAATGTGCAACAGCATTACAACACTCATAAGGACTGAAAATATCTTAAATTAGAAGGAGAAGTGGGAAAGGTTGTATCGCAGAAATTAAAAGATGAAAAGCAAAAGCAAAGACAATTCTTTCAAGCCTGGAAATAATGACATTGAGGCAACTTACAAAGTAGCTTATATAGTCAGGAAAAATGGGAAGCCATCCAGTGATGTAGAAATTGTGAAGGAATGCATTGTAAAAGTTGTAGGGTGCTTAGACCCCAATAACATTTCAAAGTACAAACAACTGCCTCTTTCGAGGAGAACCATAGCTGATTGGCAGCATGAATTAGCCTTCAATGTAACCGAACGACTTCATGCAATACTTCAAAAGGAAAATACACATTATTCAATTGCTTTAAATGAATCAACTAATGCCACAGACTCGGCGCAGGCTTTACAGTTCATTCCGGTCATAACAGAAGATTGTCTCTGCTACGAAGAGTTACTTGCTTTGGGTACTCTTGTGAACAGAACATGGGGAATAGATACCTTCAAGAACTTTCAAGATAAATGTTGGGAAGTTGGACTGAATTTGGTAAATTTAGTGAGTGTATGTACAGACAGTGCACCTTCCATGAAAGTAAAACATGAAGGGTTTATTGCACAGGTAAAAAAGGTATTAACAGATCCAGATGTTCTCACTTCTTTTCATTCTATCCTGTATCAGCAAAATCTCTGTGCTGAAGCTACTATTTTAAGTTACATTTTGCGACAAGTTATAAGTATTGTTAACTATGTCTGTTCAAATGTAACACAGCCTCATCAGTTTTATAACATGCTAACGTTGAAGGATGAGGTATTCGGTGTGGATTTGCTGTATCATTCTAAATTGTGCTGGCTATCGCAGGGACAGGTAATAGCCAAAATTTTATTTCTATGAGAACAGATAGTTAAATTTTATGAAGAAGAGAATCAGCAATGTAAATTATTGAAAGATTTCTATAGGAGTGCAGCATTTCTATGTTATATCATGTCAAATCAAAACAACTTGGATATTTCTTTGCAAGGTAAAGCTAAGTCTATATATAATATAATACGGTATGTGGCAAAAAAAGCCAAGCATTTTGAAAAAAAAGCTATCTTTTTTCAAAACACTGCTTCAAAAGGAAATTTCAGATGAACATTTTCCCCAGTTTGCAAAGGTCATTGATGAGCAGGATGATATATGCAAATCATCTGAAGAATAGGCAGCTGTTATAGACCACTTATTAATTGGAGAATATGATGAAAGGTCCACTGACTTTGAGAATCATGACATCACACTTGAATTAGCATTTTAGCCTCACCTAGTTGGTATCACCAAGGCACGTAAAGGACTACAGATGGAATTGATTAAGCTCTCAGTAGATGACATTCTAAAGTCATTGTTTGATGCTAAGAAAGATCCAATTTAACTATGGAAAAATGCAATAGAATACACACATCTTCAGCAACATGCCCAAAAAATGCTCTCTTGCTTTTCAACCACTTATGGCAGCGAATCTACATTCTCCTATCTAACCCAAATCAAGACATCCTTAAGGTCACGAATGACTGATACTCATCTAGAGGATCAACTGAAACTGTGGACCTCCATGCTGCAACCAAATATTCAAATGCTTTCTAACAAAAAGCAGACACAATGAAGTCATTAAAAGGTCAGTTAACTTTAAAATTAACAAAGAGTTTTCATTTTTTGAAATTATTAAGTGCATAATAGATTTTTATAAAATAATGTACATTTTTAAGTATACATATAATTTAAGGTTCTTGAATGTGGCCTTATTTGATTACAGCTAAATTAATGCAGCCTTCCAACATGAAAAGGTTCCTCACCCCTGCTCTAATGTTTTAAAGGTACAATACATTCAAAGTGATCATTAGGATGTGAAGATCACATGTTTCCCTATTGTACCTCTGAAATAACACCAGAGTCACTTTTTCAATTCACTTCACTTCAAGAAATATTTCTTGAACATCATCTATACACCTACATTTCTTTCTTCACCTCCTGCCTCAGGGGCAAAGAGAGAAAGAAGTCCCTTAACACCAAATCACAGTCCATAAGCCCACATATTGAGGTTGAAAGTCCAAGAGTGTAGATTCTCGAGAAAGAATATATTAGTCAAGTCTTTTCATTGCAAATGTCAGAAACCCAATTTTAACTTACGTCAAAAAATAAGTTTTTCCAACCCTTCCTCTTCTCTTCATCCTCAGCCTACTCAACATGAAAACAATGAGGATGAAGACCTTTGTGCTGATCCATTTCCACTTAATAAATAGTAAATGTATTAAAATATAGCTTTAAGAAGAATCTAGTGGGTTGTATACCAAAACGTCTAGGAATAGAACTTGTTTATTTAATTACAGAAAGGGGCTGTGGGTTTTGCTCTATGTGCTGTTTCCCTGTTATTCTGATGTCATAAAGTCTTAAATCTGCCAAATCACCCACCTCGTCCACAAAATCATGGATTTAGAAAGCTATTCTACTAAAACCATTTTCAGTGAGATGAAATGTGATTATTTTGGAAGAACATACAACTATCGATATGTTTATCTAGCAGGAGGAGGGAAAACGCCTCCAACAATAAACCGATCTACTGCGTCAGTGTATTTGCCGGCAGCAACCCCTTTTCACCAAACGCATTCACATTGCCACTTTCTACAATCAGAGACAAATATTGGCTGTTTCAACCCTCCTTCCGTTTCTCCTTCTCAACTTTTTTCATGCTTCCAGTCTCCACCTTACCTGGAAAGTAACAGTTCATTATTGAAAACTTCTTTACTATAAAATGTTGTCAGCATTTTAAAACAAACATATTTAGTGCTGTGTGCCATTTGTTGTGCATATAAATTTTATGGCTACAGCATGCAAACTTTATGTTGTTGCCTTCAAAGCAATTATCAACAAGTATATTATCTGGTGATCAGGAAGCCGTTTTAAGCATTTTATATCCTAATATGATAGCTTGTTATGTGTGTGTGAACAATGGCCAAAAATATGTCACACGTGCACATATATGTGTCTGCTACAGTAAATATATTCACTAAAGTTTGGATATTTAAAACCAAGAAGCCTCCTTTGCCCAGGTCCTCCTCCCTGGGCAGACGGTGGTCTCTACTGCTACACTGACGTGTCCTGGAATCACTGAGCACGCCAGCAGGTTGCAGCCGCAGGGACTCCACCCCAGCGCTGAGGCCGACTCCAAGAGCCTCTCTGCACCAACTTCTTGCGCACACAAAAAGGAACTCTCGTTTCTGCTGAGACTGTACTGTGCCTGGTGATTCTTACCTGCTTCAGTGCCTCGCAACAGTAATAGGGTGTTCCTTTCAGTGGTCACGATGGTCCTTGTTGCTTTCTTCTTTGTCATCCACACGTGTGACCTGTATAGCAAGATGCGTTCACCAGCTGGCAGTAGGTAGAGGGATTTCTTCTGAACCGTAGTAGTCGCAAACTCCTACCTGATCACATTCATTATTATCCCTGTCAAGGAAGGAAAGTTTTTCAAAATTGTCCCCCGGGTACTGGGCTGAATCGTGTCGGGCCTCTTTGGCCATGCTGGCCACCTCACCTGACCCTGATGGTAGCCCCCACTGATTCCTGCAGGCTAACGCTCCTCATTTCTCTCTGCAGCCTGCGAATAATTCCTCCGACCACCCTAACTCCCCCCTGCCCCACGACAATGCTGCCTGCCAGCTGCCAGCCCCCTGTCACGATACGAGTGCCTTTATCAGGATGTCAGTCTGCCCATCCGCCCTACCCTCCTAGGAGTGGCCACCTTGAGGCCACTTTCTGCAGCTCTGGTTCTACGTGGATCGTGGCCCCACCAAAGCCACAAAGTGAAAGGAGAAGGCACCTTGGATTTCGCACACAAAATCCCAGGCTGTGACTCTACGCCAAACAACCTCCTCAGTGTGGGGAGTTGTTCTAGGGAAGGATGATTAAATAATAAACAAATAGTTAAGAAACAGGATAACGAATACACTAATCTTTTGCTTTAAGGAAAAAAAGAAAAGAAAAGAGGCATTCTACCAGAAGAAAATTTAACTGGGAAGACACTCGTTGGGGTATGACTTTAATGCTTGCAACTGGGGAAAGACCAGGTAGCAGAAAGAAGTGAGAAGGATGCGTGATCTAAATTGCCATCTATTCTGACTGAAGCTCTGGCTCTTTGTTTCCTACGCCTACGTAAAAAAACAAAAAGCTTCAAGGGCAG
Source organism: Indri indri (assembly GCA_004363605.1). Taxonomy (NCBI): domain Eukaryota; kingdom Metazoa; phylum Chordata; class Mammalia; order Primates; family Indriidae; genus Indri; species Indri indri. Next base: position 48,250 of record RJWJ010000622.1, on the reverse strand, counting down.
AAGACTCTGCTTACAAGAAAAACTGGTTCGAGATACATTCTGGTTTTCCAGAAGCCGAATTCAGCGAATCGTACTTCTCACACTGCAAGAGGTGGCTATGTCACCATGCACACGTACCCTAAAGTGCATCATTTCCCCCACCACTGTCATTATTTCAAATTTAATTTAAATTTTCCCTAACAAAGATGGACCAACATTTGCAGTCCAATGGCCAATCCCTACTTTAGTCCTGGAAATTTTCCCCCTTAGGCTGAGAGCACAAGGGTCAGGTACAGACACGGGGAAACAGGATTAGGGTAACAAGTCTGGTCTTACACTCTGGAGTCTATGTCTGGACACAACAAATGCATCTTTGGTCAAGTAGAAGAGATATAAATGAGTCATTGGGATATTATGATATGCTTTGTTTGGAGAGTGGCCATCCTGAAAAAGGTCAGCAAGATGGTTTTTCCCTGCAGGATACCAGACTCCCTAAAATGGTCAGTATCATTAAGAACAATTTGTTGTTATTTTTATTTTTTTTTAAATAAAATCACAAGGTAGGGGGCTTTTCAAACAGAACAGGGAGTTCCTTCCTGCTCCAGACCCTAGGCTGGTTATATGAGTCAAATTACCCCCATCGGGAGTTTCTTTCTTATCTCTGCAGAAGTTCTATGCATTTATATATGAGTATGTGTTTTAATGGATATTTATCTAATTCCTTTGCTTTACAAAAATGGAGGAATATGACTTGTTCTATATTTTTAACAATACATCTCTCTCTTTTATTTTTAAAAGTTGCATAGTATTTCCCTGTTGCTATACATTTAGGTTGTCTATTTTTTCTCATTACAGATGATGCTGCGACATCTTGCATACACATCTTTTCAGCCTTGTGGATGTATAGCCACTAGATAAATTCCTAAAAGTGGAATTTCCGGATGAGAAGTTTTGCATATGGCTAATTTTAATGGATATTGCTAAATTGCCCTCCACAGACTAATCTGTCCCAATTTGTATTCTTTCTCCACAACCTCATTAATATTATTATATTATCTAACTTTTGAATCCTTTTCAACAATTTAATATGTGGAAAATGATACCTCCTTTATGGATGTTTTGTTTGTTTCTATGTACATATCCTTAATTATGAATGAGGTCGAAAATAATTTCATATGTTCATAATTCCTTTACATTTATTTTTCTGTGAAATACCTATCTGTATTATTTACCTTTTTTTATTTTCGTAGCTTGTCTTTTTCTTAGTGACTTGCAAGAATTCTTCTGTGCTAACAAAATTAATGTTTTCCCTGAAATGTAATGCATATTTGCAATTTGACAATTGTCCTTTGACTTTTAGACTATTTCTTGCTGTATAGAAAGTTTCTTTTTCCTTGATATCCAGTTATTTATCAGTGTTTTTCGCTTTGCCTTTTGTTTTTGTATTTGTTAGAAAATTCTTCTTTATATCAAAATTATCGTTTAAATTTGCACATTTTCCTCAAATACTTTATTGTTTCTTTGTTTGTCATGCATTTCTCTCAATTCAGAAGTTAGTAGAGATACAGCTATATTTTTCCCAAAATGGAAAGTCAATTGTTCCAATAGTAAACTACTAAATAATCTATATTTTTTGCACTGATTTGAAATGTCACTTTTAGCACATATCTGATTCCCATATTATTTTGAATCTATAGGTAGACTGGGCTTTCTTCTAGAGGTAGTATAAAGTAGGCAGACCTCCACAGGTTAAAATGTGCCAAAATATTGGCCTCCTCAGCTCCTGGGGCAGCTTAGCTGGGCCTGAGGCAGCCCAGGCCCTAAGCCAGTTACCTCTGCAAGCAGCCTCGCTTGACCTCCCAGCATGTCGTAAAAATATTTTCATTCCTTATGTGCACCACAGCATGAAGAAGGCTGGCAAGCACTAGTGTTTGTTTGTAGGTGTATAGGATCAAATGATCTCTGCACAAAAGGCTACCTAGGTTTAAATCCAGGCTCCATCCTTACTGATTATCTGATTTAGGGTAATTATTAACTAATCTTGTTTAAAAGGGAATTAAAGGCCAGGCACGGTGGCTCACACCTGTAATCCTAGCACTCTGGGAGGCCAAGGCGGGAGGATCGCTTGAGTTCAGGAGTTCGAAACCAGCAAGAGCAAGAATCTGCCTCTACTAAAAAAAAAAAAAAAAAAAAAATAGAAAGTTAGCCAGGCATGGTGACATGCATCTGTAGTCCCAGCAACTCGGGAGGCTGAGGCAGGAGGATTGTTTGAGCCCAGGAGTTAGAGGTTGCAGTGAGCTATGATGACGCCATTGCATGTTAGTCCAGGCGACAGAGAGAGACTCTGTCTCGAAAAAAAGGAAGGAATTAAAGCAATTTGTTCTTACTGTTGTCTGTTTGTTTTTGTTTTCTTAGGAATGAATGTTGAATTTCATCAAATGCCTTTTTAGCATCTATGAAAATAGTCCTACTTTTTTAAACCCTTTAACCTATTAATATATGAATCAAATCAATAGGTTTCTTAATATCGAACCATTTGTTCATTCCTGACAGGAACTTTGTTTAGTGTATAGTATTGTTTTAAATTACAAATAGATATTACTAGCTAATTTTTTTAGAGTTTTACATTGATATTCACCAGTGACATTTGTTAATTTTCTTTTTCTGTACTAGCTTTATCACATTTTAGAATAATTGCTTTCTGTGTCAGAGAGAATATTTGGAAGCTTGCTTTCTTTATACACTGGAACACTTCAAATAGCATTGATATTGTTTGTTCTTTGGAGAATTGAAAAATACCATCTGTGGAGATCTCTGGGCTTGATACTTCTTATTAGGTAACTTAAACAACTTCCTCTATCTCTTCCAAGAAAATCAGTCTGTTTACATTTTATACCTTCATCACCAATTTTGGTGACTTATATTTTCCTAGAAAAGTATCCATTTTAACCAGCTTTTCAAATTTATTTGTTTGGAGTTGATCAAAGGAGTCTGTGATAATTCTTTTAATCACCATATGTCCATGGTGATTTTTCCATTCTTGTATACAGTGAAGTTGCACAGGCATTCATATAATTTATAAGCTAACATTAGAATCTAACCCCTCCAACAAATCTGTTAGTATCTATTGAGGTTATCAAGCCTTAACATCATAATGGAATGGAGTAAACCAAACAAAATTCTAGAATTTTCCATGCATTCTCTTTTATCTTTCATGATTAGATAATTATCTTAGTTAACAAACATTTATTGAGCACATAATAAATATTATTCTAGGAATACAGTGGAGAATGGGGCTTAAATACCCAAATGTAATGGGGAATTTTCCCATAGCACTCCAATAATCAGATTCAGATATAGATATATCAGTTTACTGAGAGATACTCATTCAAACTATTTTAAGATAGAGCAAAAGAGATGTTTAGTGACTGAATCTAGCTTGGTGCTGACACCCTGACATCCCTTCATACCACAAAGACACACGACCTGGAAGACCTAATTCAGTAACTTGCCCCCGGCTGAGGACCTACCTACTGACTTCTCCAACTACCATTTTCCGTCCTTGCATGTAAAGTACAACCTGTTCTTAAATAGTATGCCCAATTTCATAGAATGCTTCTGATATAAAAAATTCAACAGAATGCATATGTAAATAATATACTCATATAACTTGCTGATGATCTCGAATGACTGCTCTTGTGGGGTTCATGGTCTGAGCATCCATTTTTACTATATTTTCTGTTCCATTTGTTGCCATTTCTTCTTCAGTGACACTGGTAAATATTTGCACCTTCTGTGCCAGTTATTAATTTATTGCCTTTTGCTCCCAATCCTTCTTTATTGCCTGTTCTGTGACAATGAAGCCAGACCTTGTGAATGTTTCTCCTTTGTCAGCTGGCACAGTGTTAGTAGAGGTCACTAGAGGGACATTAGAGGACAAAGGGTTTTCTCTTCCTGGCTGCAGGGTGCTCTCGTAGGCAGGCTCCTGCAGCACAAGGAGTTTCTACAGTGCCCTGACCAAGCAGCACATGTGCTTTCTACAGCACCAGGTTCCAAAAGTTCTTGGTGGCCAGAAGCACATAGCAACTCCCTTGGACAAACAGCACATGGCACCTCCCCATGGGAAACTTTCCCCAGAATATTCTCTGCCAGCCCAGGACCTCCTCATGGACAGCTTCACAGCCTCCTTGGATTTTGCCCTCTAGTGAGCTACAGCATGCCCTCTCCACAAGGACTAGATCTCAAACCTGGGGGAGGGGAGGAAGGTCTTCCAGGGCTGGGGTAACCTATCTTCCTTGAGTAATCTACCTCGTTCCTATGGATGGTGGCTGCTACCTCTATCTGCTCCTTATGTATTCAGAGTTCTTTTCACTCCTTACTAGCATAACAAGGCTGAATTGTGTCCTCCCAAAATGCACATGTTGAAGTCTTAATCCCCAGAACCTTAAAATGTGATTGTATAGGCTCTTTAAAGAGGCAATTAAGTTAAAGTGATGCCATTAGGGTGGACCCTAAGCCAATATGACTGGTGTCCTTATAAGAGGAGGAAAATTTGAACACAGACAGACACAGAAGAAAGACTGTGTAAAACCATGGAGAGAAGACAGCCACACACAAGCCAAGGAGAGAGGCCCCGGAAGAGAGCAATCCTGCCAACACTTTTATCTCATACTTCTGGCCTCTAGAGTTGAGAAAAAATAACTTTCTGCTGTTGAAGTTGCCCCGTCTATGGTACTTTGTGATGTGGAAGCCCCAGGAAAATAACACATCAGCTAATCTACAACCTCTTCTTATAGTCAATAATTCTTTATATTAAACTTTCCAGTTTCAACCACTGTTTGATTTCTGTCTCAGGATTGGAACCTGACTGATATACCTGTCTCACATACATATCAGGTTTTTTAAAACAGATTTTAACTCCTCGGTGTTTTTTATTAACTTTTGTTTATATCTTATTTTATAAATTCTTCTCAAATATGTCTTTCATACACTTCATTGTTCTTTCCTGTTTTTAATGCTACATTTATTCCTGGAGTTTTTTTTTTCTTTCTTTCTTTTCATTTCTTTCCTGAATACTTCAGATCACTTTTCATCTCTTTCTGTTATCTTAGTCATCATTCCTTTAACCCTGATATTTCTTTTGGTGTTCTCGTTTCACCACTTTGGAAATTTCTTTGATGTCATTGACAAGTGTTTGAAATGTTCAACTACCACTTAGTGTACCTTCTTCTGATGTGTATTCATCATCGACCTCTTGTGCATTTGGTTCTGTTCCTCCTTTATACTTATTGTACTTAAGTTTAGCCCCATGCTGGTTCATTGCTAAGTCTTTCTTTCTAGGACTGTTATTTGCTGAAGAAAACGACTGGGAAGTGAGCTGTTACAACAGGCAAGTTCAGTAACTACGTGACATGCTCCCACCGTCTGGGTACGCCACCGTACACACTGCTCCCGGTGTGCCACACTGCACGTAAATGGGATGGTTTTCATGTGGCAGTGTCATTTACTAATGCAGCACAATGATCGGCAGGTACGAAGCTGACTGTAACTTACTTTCATCCCTTTGCCATATCCTTGCAACGCCCTTCCTCGTGGGACGGCAGCTTTGCTTTCAAGTTCCTTGATCTTGCCTTCCCGCCACTGTATGGGAGTAGAATGAAGTTCAGGGTTAGTACACCCAAGACTCTGCCATATTGAAAGACTGTTGTTTGTGCTCTTCAAGTCCGAGCCATCTGTTTGGGGAAAACTCTGAACACTGCTCAGAAATATAGAGAGATATACTCCTTTCACATTTTCCTTTTGCTTGCTACCAATGTGTCAGTTATCCTTTATCATTTGGGTTGTGAGTGATTCCCAGTTGCAGCAAAGATGACAGTTTCTATTCTTTTTCTTTAATCTTTGTGTTGCTTTTAATTGATTTAGGAGAGAAGGACGGGGTAGGGTTCCCTTTACTCAACCATCTTCGCCCACGTTCCCTCATTATTAGCAACTTGAACTGCTTCCGACACTGTAAATATTCTAACCGTAGCTGAGCACAACAGGAATTGGAGTGTGCTGTCTCTCGGTGGCATGCACTGCTGCTGATCAACCACACACAGTCTCAAATCCCTTCTCGCCCTGGCTTTCCAGGCTCCACTACCAACTGATCAAAGCTGGCCCATGATAAGAAAATCGTTTGCCATTCTGTGTCTACACTTGTGATTCGTATGTAAATAAATAATTTATTTGCGAAATCCCTGATTTGCAACTTCAAACAGTGCCACGTGTCCAGTTAACCCTGGGGAGATTTTTCCAATGACACCACTGGTGAATCATCTTTGCTGATGTTTGAACTCCCCAAAGTGCAACCTGATTCACAGTCGTGACTGCCAACATGATCCACAGAGCAAGTTTTAAAACGTCTGCTCTAAAGGCACGGACACATATCAAAGAAATGTGAGAGAGGAGCATTTCCAGATGCTGGCCCTAAAGTGTCTCTGAATCTGCGAGCCGCAGAGTCCAGTAAGTTCTACTTTTTTGCACATTCTTCATGGATTCTCAAGGTTTTAGCTGGAATTTATAATCTGCAAATGGATGGAACAAACTACTGAAATAAAGCAAATTTCCTATTTATTCTGGACTGTGTAAGATTTGCTAAACTTCTGGCTTTGAATTAATAGCCTTTGCTCCTTGAAAAAATACATGTTTAGACATCACCATTGAAAGACAATTTACAAACTTTGAATTTATTCTCTTTGTAAAGATAAATTCAAAATTAAACACATATAATAGGATATTAAATTTGACATTTCTTGGCTTCTTTGTTTTTGGGTTTCTTTTTTGGGGGGTCAACAGACACCACAAAGTCTGAAAACAATACAATAGATGGTATACATATATATATATATATATATATATATATATAAAATACACACACATATCCTAAAACAAGGTGCCTGACTGCTTTTTCATTCATTCATTCATTCATATGTTCACTATACATCTATTGAAAACCAAATGATACAGTGATAAACCAAAACATATAAAAATGCCTACTTTGTTGCTCTTTACATTCCAGTGCACATTTGAAGACACTGGCAATCCAGGTCTTTGATCCTTTACCTCCAAATTGTCTAAGAGATGGCTAAGAATCCACCGAGGGGGTAAAGAGGTTGTTAATGAGGATTTTCTTCGGAAACCGTTGTTAGAGCTTTCTCCCTCATTCAAGCCAATCGAAGGGGAACTCAAATGGACCATTTGAAAAGCCAACATGCATTCTCTGGAATTTTAGGCACATAAGTGCGAGTTACCTGACCTATGACTGAACAAAGAAAGCGAAGTTAAGTGTAGCCAGAGCTGCCTACAGAAGAAAAAGAAGGCTGTATCAGCAGTGAGTTATCAGCCCATTGAAAGGGCAGAGGGGGCTGTTTTCCACAGATCAGATACGAGCCCCGTCGGATGGTGCTGGCTGATAGTCAAGTTGACTCCCTGGCCGTGAGTTCCACCAAAAGCTCTGGCCACGAGTGAGGCAGCCTCCACGAGAAGAGGAAGGCGTGCCACTGATGCAGAAGTGGGGCGGAGGGATGGAAATGGCCACACAGCAGCAGCATCGCTCATGCCAGGAACTGCAGGTGAGGGTCTCCAGGGAGAGGGTTGCAGAACTCAGGGAAGCACTCCAGGAAAAAACAGGTAGGTTGCAGATTCCACCATGCCCAGATGGCATCAGCACCAGATTAGAACTTTACCTGTCCAAAAGGACTCTCCTGCCCCTTTCTTCTCCATGCCCTACTCTGATAACAAAGGGCCTCAACACAGCAACAAGTAAGTGGATAGTGCAGTGAAGTGAAAAAATGTTAGATGAAAAGAACCCCTCCCTACCACATCTTCTCAGTCTCCTGAGCCTGAGAAAGAGAAATTTTAAAATGAATGAGATTTTGGATTTTTGACATTCATTTGCACAGTATTTTTCATTATTTAATGAGACAGAAGAGCCTTGGGACCTGACTGAGATTATATCTCCGGGGATGGAAATAACTAATGCAAAGAACAAGTGAAAAAGAATAAATTAAAGGTGGTTTCTGCTTCACTTTACTAAGTGCAGTTCATTCAATAAACTAATTAAATAAGTTTGACTTGTCTTAAGTAGGAAGAAATCCACAGTTAGGAAAACCTCTAAGTTAGACTTACTGGAAGAACAAGGTGACGTAACTGTGGAAACTTCTGATTTAAAATGTGAAGCTACAGAGCCTCCTTGACCAATTTCTAAATAGCCTATGGCAAGGGAGATAAGAGATACATAGAAAAATAATAACAGATGCTCCACTATTGGGCATCTTTCCTGAGTTTTTTCAAATAGCTCTGATTATTTTTATTATCTAATTTTATGAATGAGAGATTATGAGTATGAAACACAGAACTCTCAAGGGAGTAATTGTTTTTATTTTTTCTAAAGCTGCGTTTGAGTATGAAGCCTGTAAAAGGTTCAACAGTGGTCAAAGTTTCTACCACCTGGGCAAGAGGATACAAAGTTCATCCAGAATAGGAGATAAATGAGTCAGATTAAATATAGTGGATGTTTCAGATCAGCATGCCCTGGTAGCAGAAATCCAGGGTTATTTAAGACATGTCCTGAACTTATCATAGAAATAATCTTTCTGAACACATGGAAGACAGTGATGAAGCCTAAAGCCTGAGAAAGGACATGTGTAGGAGCTATCTCTAACGAAGAAAATAAAGTAATAGCCCTAAAAATTATAGTCTGGTCACCTTAACTTTGATACCTGAAAAGAGCAAACTCATTAATCATTTCATTTGTAAAATACTAAAACATCACAGGGTGCCAGTGAGTAATCAGTGGGACTTTGGGAAGAATAAATCAGTCAGATCTATGCAATATTGTTCCATGACAAACTGCCAGGCATTATTGATTGTAAAGGGAGGGAAAAAAGATTTTAATCCTGGTCTTAAAGGACATACTCATAAATAAAGCTGGGGAAATATTTTCAAAATGCATCACTGTATGAATTCTAAACTTATTGCAAAGCAGAACACATGGAAATTCATTCTCCCCTTTTCTATCTTTTCTATTGTGGGGACATAAAAACAAGAGGGATGGTTGAGCTTTAATTAGATACACAGAAACAGAAAAAAAAAAAAAGAAAGAAAGAAACTCTCCACTAAATTGTTATAAATTGGGAGGATGTCATTCACTTTTCAACTGGAGAAAATACACTGTAAATGGCTTTGCAGATGGATATATTTTATGCTACATTAGTCCAAAAACAGTCAAAAGCTAGGGGATGTGGCTTCTAAGATAAAATGGGAGAGGTCCAGGGGATTGAGAAAAAGAAAACTAGCTGGGCAAAACCAGGACAGTCTCAACAAAAACAGAGGAATTCACGGGATCTGAGTAAGTGTCTTCACACCAAGGAAATCAAAATTAATTTAATCCCTGTAGATAGAATCACAACAGGACACAAATTGAGCGCAGGATTCCATGGATTTGAGAAGGTTTGACCCAAAGCCAAGGGAGTACCACGGAGAACAAAGCAGCCTCAAAGGGATTACTCAAACTACAGGACATGCTATTGTATACAGTCTCAGAACTGTCCCCAAATGTTGCCTCAACTGAAAAGTGGCTTTGCTGTGACAATACAACCACCTCACGCACCTTTTCCTCCAGTGGAAGCCGTTGTTTTCCCCAGGCCCACACGCTAACCGGCAAGACGAGGAGCTGAAGCTCTGAATGTGCTTTGCTCCCAACTGCTTTATCAACAAGGCATAACAGATTTTTACCACCCTTTTCCCAATACTTCCAGGTCATACTGCCATTGCTGTTGTCTTAAATCAGTGGACTGATCCATCTATTCATCCCTTCCCCAGCCAGTCTTTTTCCCATTCTTACTGACTTTACCACCTACCTCCCAGGCTACAGATTTCCCAACTCCAGTGACGTCATTGATGCTTCATTTCCTCTGCAAGATGGCGACGGCACACTCACACTTTGGATTTTAATATACCAGGGCTGTCCGCAAAGTATCCAGCCATGAAATATGAAAATCACATATTAACATTGGGTCGATACTTTCCGGACAGCCCTCGGGCAACATTGCTTCACCTCCAATTTCGTAAAATTTGAGTTTCCTCAACACAGCACCTGATTTCCTCATGTGTATTAAATTCTTTCTGCAATGTCATTATAATCCCTGAACCACTAAACAAAACTAAATTTAAATGCAAACTTTTATATTTACAGGCCATGTGACTTTTTATGTGAGTTACTCCACAACCCTGAGGATGTCTCTCTGTGTGGCAACCTACCAGCATTGCCTGATAAAGGTTCTTACACTCAGCTCACCATTAAAAATCCAAGACAGGGGTGGGGGGTGGGGAAAAAAAATCCAAGACAATACCAAAAAAATAAAGAGAGAGAGACAAAAACTGGCTATGACATCATAAATTAAAAATGAGATCATATGACAAATCCAAGGGGAATTTCCATTAGCTACATCCTCAATCAAAATGGATTAAGAAACAACATTGAACTATAAATCACATTTTCCACAATCCACAATAAAATATCACAGAAAGTTCCAAAAAAGGGAGGAAAAGGCTTTGACTGTCCTTCACTATGTGTCTCTAACTCTGAGAGGAAATATAAAAAGCAACAAAACATATGACTGTCAACCGACCAGCACAATGGCTCATGCCTATAATCCCAGCACTTGGGAGGCCGAGGTGGGAGGACTGCTTGAGGCCAGGAGTTTGGGACCAGCCTGGGCAACTTAGTGAGATCTTGTCTCTACAATCTCTACAAAAAATAGAAAAATTAGCCAAGCATGGCAGCACACACCTATAGTCCCAGGTACTTGGAAGGCTGAGGAAAGAGGATGGCTTGAGCCCAGGAGTTCAAGGATACAGTGAGCTATGATTGTGCCACTGCACTCTAGCCTGGGCGGCACAGTGAGACCCCACCTCAAAACAAACAAGGAAACAAAAGACCCACATATGACTGTCCTCCAGCTATATCAGCCAAAGCCAGAATCACAAATAGCCATGTTCTTTGATTCTTGTACTTTATTATTTCTCCTCTTCCTATATCTATTCAAAAACTACAATTTCTAGTGCTTAACACAGCAGAAAGGTATTTGGAGATAGAGTACATCCAATCGTTACGAGTTGCCTACGTATATGTAGATGAAAACATTGACTGAGAAGTAAAACACAAAAGAGTACCAGGATTAGCACATGGGGAGATAACAACATTTTATATAACACTCTACCGGAAAAAATTGTATCTTATGTTCTAGTAAATCAGAGAATCCAACTATTGAAGCAAGAAAAGATCTAATGCAGTCCAGCAGGTCCACATAAAATGAATGTCTTCTAGTAATTGTACACTTTAACCTGTTCATGATAAAATATAAAAAGTTTAATTTAAGAGAAGGAATTAAATTGGCATCTTCCAAGATAAGCTAGAAGATAGAGTTTTTATAAAGCAGATGAAGGACATGAAGCCATAAAGAGAAAATAAATTGAAATAAAGGCAGAGGTAAAGGGGAGATGACTGAAATGAGAGAAATGGAAAGAAATCCAAAATACTATGCCAAAATAAAATCCACATTTGAAATGGTAAAAAAAAAAAAAAAAAAAAGGTACTACAGAAACTTGAATCAGCAAATTTAGTCCAGTAATATATAAAAATGATAGCATTTCCCAACCAAGTGGGGTTCATTCTAGGAATTCAGGCTATTCCAACATTCAAATAACAATGAAAGCAATCATTATATTAACAGACTAAATCTTAAAAATCATAGGATCATCTCATTAGTTACAGAAAAATCATTAAATGAAATTTAACATCCATTCATGATAAAAACTGTCAACAAACTAAGAATACAAATGAGCCTTCTTAACCTAATAAAGGGCATCTGCACCTCCCACTCTCTCACCACTCCTACTCAGCACCATGCTGAATGGTGAGAGACTGAATGCTTTCTCTGAAGATCAGGAAACTGGCAAGATATCATCCATCACCATGCCTACATAGCATCATACTGGAAATCCTGGCAAGTGCAATAAGGAAAGAAAAATAATAAAGCGGCATATAGACTGAAAAGAAAAAAATAAAATTTTCTATTTGCACATGACATGATTGTTTATATACAAAATTCCAAAGAATCTATAAAACATCTCTTAGAACTAATAAGTAAATTGAGCAAGGTTGCAGGGGTCAAAGAGAATATATGAAAGTCAATCATATTCATATATATTAGCAATGAACAATTGGAATTACAAATTAATCAAAATAACAACCACCATATCACAACAAAGTGAAATACTTAGGAATAAATCTAACAAAATATGAACAGTTTCTGTATGCAAAAACTACAACTCACTAATAAAAGAAATAAAAGAAGATCTAAATCAGTGGAAAAATAGACCACCATCCATGAACTAAAAGCATCAGTTGTTAAGATATCAGTTCTCCCCACTTAGATCTGTAGATACAGCACAATCCCAGTGGATATCTCAGCAAGAATTTTTAGTAGATGTTAACAAGATTATTCTAAAATTAGTATGGAAAAGCAAATGAACTAACATTGCCAAAACAACTATGAAAGGAACACAGTTGGAGGACTCAAAGTTTTAGTAAACCATGACAGTGTGGTATTGGCAAAAGGAATATAGTTCCCATGTGAATTAGCCAATAATAGTCTGCTAGATGCTAGAGACATGAAGCCCAGATTCTCCATGACCCCGGACATGTGAGGGAGGCATCAGGAACTCTTCATCCCCCGAGACATCCCACCATCTGACTGCAGCCATTTGAGTAAGCCCAGACATGTGAGGGAGGCATCGGGAACTCTTCATCCCCCCAGACATCCCACCATCTGACTGCAGCCACTTGAGTGAGCCCAGGAAAGACCAGTGGAAGAACCAACCAGCAGAAGCCAGCCAAAATTGCCTACTCACAGAATTTTCAACTAATAAATGATTGTTATTTTAAGTTTTGGAGATTTTTTTTTTACATAGCAATAAATAACTAATATGTCATACTAACTCCAATGCCAACTGACAGTTGTGGAAACATGATGTAAAATTTTGCAAATTTTGTAAAAATCTATGATCATATGAACACATTGCTCAGTGCCTTGGAAGGGCATGTGTATGTGAAAGACTGAATCTGAAGTTTCGTTCAAGGTAAATCCAACTTGGTAAGCATCAGGCATAATGTTGACACACTAACAGTATTCTCTTTAAAGTCATAGGGAATAAAGGAATGCCTTCTATAATCTCATCATATAACATTGTTCTAGATGTCTTGCCCAAGAAATTAACAATAATAACTATACTTTATGTTTGTCATGTCTCATCACTACACTAAGGATTTCACAGGGATTATTTCATTTAATTATTACAACAATGTCATGAGGTAGGGAATGTGATAACACCTTTCTGATGCAGAAACTGAGGTTTACAGAGTTTTATTGCCAAAGGTTATGTGGTTAGTAAATGTCAGGTTTGCATTATCAAAGTCTGCGCTCTTAGTAACTATACTTAGTAATGCGGGAAAGAAAAATGAGTTAAAATTAATGGAAGAAGACTATTTTATTTTTTGTTATTACATTTTTTCCAGTAACTTGAAAGGGATTTTTCTAATATATTTTCTAGCTATAAAGGAAAACAATCAAACTTTATGTTTAATTTAGAGCTAGCCAACTTATGATAACCACCTTACTGACTCTCCAATAATTTTTAGGAGATAATCTAAGTTTACACTAGTAGACAAACATCATCTGGAAATAGAGATAAGCATATTTTCTCCCACATAGACAATTCTAGAGAAGCCATTGGGAACAAAATATTAGAATGATTATACCTAATTCCAATTGTTCATTGCTAATATATATGAATATGATTGACTTTCATATATTCACTTTGACTCTCAGATCAATATTCTTTCTATGCACCACTTCTCACTATCTTTCCACCTAGAAGATGTGAAATAGCAGCAGAAACCAAACCCTAAATATTTCACCAGGTGTTTTTCAGTTTATGATTCTAGAATCCAAATTAGATTTTTAATTTTAGAAGAAGGATTTTTAAATCATTAAAATTCTTTGGAAGTTTCCATTGCAGACATAGTGATAATAACAAATCACTGAAGCAACAGCCATCCCACCCAAGGAAACACTCTAGCCATAATCAATTTATGTAATGACCACAGGAGTAAGGCCTTTATCTCCCTGACAGCCTCACCATTTATTTTGATAGAGAACTTTATCAAAAAGGAATAAAATTCATAGTCTACTTTTTGACATTGATAGACAGTAGGATTAAATAGCATATACAATTTCTCAAATAAGCCATGTTGGTGAATTTATTAAAACACTTAGTTATGAGATGACTTGTGGGAAATCAAGATGAGTCCATAATTACTGAACACAGAGCACCAACTGGAATTTCAAAACGAGGAAGACATGAGAAGATACTTTGAACTGTGCATACCTAATAGACATAGGCAGGATGCTACATTGATTGATATAGCTCTCCAGAGCTACCTAATTCAACTGGTTGTTTATCGAACTCCTTCATTCTTATTGAAAAGATAACATCAAATTTTTGAATGGGTACATGGTCAAAAAATGTCTAGATTTTGGGGAAGAGTAAATTCAATTTTTAACGAACGTATTATTTTTAGAAAATTCTTACAATTTTGCAAAGTTTCAAGGCAGATACAATTTAAGTCACCTAAAGGGCAAATGGTTGCTGCCATTTCTGCAGAGCCAGTCATGGGAACCAGCTAGACTGTCTGATGGCCATTTTTCCAAGGCAAGGGCTATCTCAGATGCCCAATCACCCAGTCCTTGGTTGTTGCTTCTGACAGACCTCAGATTTACCAGGGGATTTATGGGACTAGTTAATTAGAAAATCATTCAGGCAGCCTAATTCAGTATGCCCTCTATCCCTGTTGGCCTTATTCATTGACTAGGAAGTAAGTTCCTTTAGTAATCCGTGCCTCCCTATACTGCTCTTAGTTTCTTCCCTACTCATCCAACACCTATTGTCACCCTTTCAATCGTGCCCTTTGGGATTGCTGGATCATGAAAGCAACTTTGTTTTTATATTATCAACAGCAAATGTTCTCATGGATATTTCTTGTCTTAAATGTATCCCAGATGGTATGTCTAACCCTATTATACCTCACTACCCCAACATCGGTAGAATTAGTATCTTCCTTACTCCTCAGTGGTATTTAAAGACCTTTTTGTCTTCATCTTAACATAATGCACTCTTCTCTTTGTGTAAGGTGATCAAGGAATGTTGGTATGTATTAATGATAAAAGGTGGTATATAAGGGTTATATAAATTTCAGGAGAAGGGTGTTGCCTTTTTTAAAAATGTATTTACTATTTTTTATAATTCTATACTCCCAATTAGTTTCTCTGTTATGTATTCTATTACTTTGCTTATTTTCTTTTCTTTTTTTTTTTTTTTTACATCATTGGAAAGCATCAAGTGATGTAATCTTAGAAGGACCCTCCATTTTAATGGGTATTACTTCTAGAGACCCCACTGCATTCTCATGGTGAAGATACAGGAAAGATTTTCTGTGGCTCTGGCAGGTGGGGGAAGGAGGGCAGAATAATCGCAGATCCCAAAGCATTCTCCCTAACAAACGCCTGCTCTCCAGGAGAAAAGACACGCAGAGACTCATTCCATCTATGGTGACTCCAGCCTCATTCAGCCTTCCTGTCTCACCTAAGGGAGGGAAAAAGCTCAGAAACGTTTGTGAAGGTGATAGCCCAGGAACACAGGTCCACTAAACTACTGAAATTTAATCATAATATTATAGAATTTCTCCTTCTCCACAACTCATACCACACCCACAGGGCTCTAGTGTGACAACAGTGGATTACAGCTGAAAGAGCTCCAAGGCACAGACTCTCTCTGGGAGGCCATAGGAAAGCCCAAAGACAACAGGGAAGATTAGAAACAAGGACAGAAGAATCTGAAGTGTCTGGCATCTACAGCTACAGCAAATAGTAAACACAATCCAACTCCTAGACAGATTAACAAAACTTCACACTACAGATTTTCTACTTTAGTTCCTATTACCTAAAACATCATGTCCAATTTCAACAAAAAATTATAAAGCGTGCTAAAAAGGCAAGAAAAAACAATCTGAGGATACTGTAGGCGCTAAGGGAAAGCTTCCCTTTCACTCTCTCTGAAGGTTCACTGAAACGAACTGACAGTAAACAGATTAACATGAGAAAAGGCACACAAATTTATTAATGTGCACAACACAGTAGCCACACAAAATATGAGGCTCAAAGTAGGGCCAAGTGGTTGAGGCTTAAACACCTTCTTCATAGAGGAAGGGGAAGTGGGGGGAGGCTGTAAGCAATTTTAGAGGGGTAGCAAATAAGGTTTAGGGCAAATAAATGGGTCCAAAGAACAGTTGATGGCTTGTAAATGATTCTCTTCAGACACTGAAGGCAACGTAAGGATAAAGAATAGTTTGTGGACAAGTTCTAAGGAAGATGGGGGCAAAACTACATTGTGAACACAGGTTGTCTTACACAGTCCCTCAGGTAATCTCAGAGCTGCCCTCAGAAAAACAGATGAAATGTCTTTTAGGCAGATAGCGAGGGATTCCGGGTCTCCTAGGGACGAAAGTAGGTGCTGTCGGCCCCATCTTGGTTCTGCCCCACCCTGATTCTCCATAGCTGGGGGAGGAGGGAATACCCTATGAATCTGCCAACCAGAACTTGGTACACCAGCTGCAAAAGAATGTGGAGGACTCTCTAGCCCACAGGACAAGCCACATGGGTACCGCAAAGTCCAGAAAGTGACTTAGAACCCACATGCACAGTTAAGGCTCGGGTCATGTGACTCCCAACTGTCTAATCAAAGTGGTTCCATGGTGACCTCTGAACCACTAGGAAGGTCCCTATCCAGACACTATAAAATAGGATGCAGACCATAGTCAACTCTCTCTCTCTTTGCCTTTCCTTTTCCCTGCCCTGCTGCTACAATGGGTCCGGTCGCCATCCATGGCATGTGTACCAGGCTCTGTAAACCTATATCTCGCTCTTGCCCTATAATCCTATCTTTCTCGCCTCAATAAATCTCATTTTCATGCTTGCCTAACTTTGGCGTGTCTTACCATTCTTCTGCCACGAGCATGCCAAGAACCGACGGTTTCAGACTAAAACCTAACATGTCTAGATGTGGTAATGACTTTTAGTCTCTTCTCTTCTTCCTGGTTAATCTTTCTTGATTATTTAATGAGATTTCTAGGGAAGGAGTTTTAAGACAACTACACTTATGTTGGAAAGAATTTTCCTCAGATAAGGAAATTCCAGAGAGAGCACCTTCCTGTGCTTGGAGGGAGGGAAGGGTGGAACAAAAGAAGGTTGGAAAGTCCTTGGGTCTAAGGCAGATTTTAAGGCTGTCCAGTTGTCTTTAATTCAAAAGTGCTCGGCATACAGAGCACCATACTTTACAGTATAATTTACATGAGCCCCAACAAGGCAAAGCAAGCAATAGAATTATACTCAGATATAACAAAAATTTTGGAATTCTCAGGCAGGCAATTTAAAATTATTATACACACTAAAGACTGTGATGGTGAAAGGGGACAACATGCAAAAACAGATGGATAATGTAAGCAGAGTGATAGAAATCAAAAGGAAATGCTAGACATCAATGATACTGCAACAGAGACGAAGAATGCTTTTGATGGGCTCATTAATCTGGACACAGCTGAGGAAATAATCAGTGGGCTTGAAAACAGGTCAATAAAAACCTCCCAAACTAAAATGCAAAGGCATAAAGAATGGAAAAAAAAAACAAAAACCCAGAACATCCAAAGTGTCAGAAAATTTTAAGAGGTGTAAAATATGTGTAATTAGAAAGTCAAAAGGAAAATAAAGTTAAAATGGATCAGAGAAATATTTGAAGTAATAATGGCCAAGAATTTTCCAAAATTAACAACAAACACTAAGGCACAGATTCAGAAAGCTCAGAAAACACCAAGCAGGATAAAAAGGAAAAAAATCTACACCTAGGCATATCATATTTAAACTTCAGAAAACCAAGACAAAGAGAAAATCTTAAAAGAAGACAGATTGAAAAAAAAAAAAACCTTACTTACAGAGAATGAAAGATTAAAAATTAAAGAGGACTTCTCATAAAAAACCATGCAAGCAATAAGAGAGTGAATGGAAATATTTAAAGTGTTGGGGGGGGCGGGGTGGGGACCCAACAATCTTGAACTCTATATCCAGTGTAAATATCCTGAAAAGGGAAGGAGAAAAAATGGTTTTCTCAGACAAACAAAAACTGAGAGAATTCATCACCAGCAGACCTGCCCTGCAAAAAATGTTAGAAAACAATAAAAATTATTCACAGAGAATAAAAAGCATATAGGTCAGAAACTTGGATAAGATAAACAAAGGAAGAGCATCAGAGAAGAAATAAATGAACCTAAAAAACAATCTTTTGTTTTGCTTATTTGTAATTAACCTAAAAGACTCTTTTAAAAGAGATAGCAACAATGCATTGTGGTTATTGCACCTGGATGAGTAAAATGAATGGCAGTAACATTGTTAGGAATGAGAAGAAAGAGTCAGGAATACAGTAGTCCTCCCGCACTTATCCATGGTTTGACTTTCTGCAGTTTCAGTTACCAACAGTCAACCATGGTACAAAAGTGTTAAATGGAAATTTCCAGAAATAATTCAAAAGATTAAATTGCACTCACCCATTAGTCATCAGCATAGCCTGCCCCTGACATTCAACCATCAACATCATCATGGCTCAATGACCCAGGATCACCCGAAACAGATGATCCTCTTTCTAACA
The DNA here is from genome assembly GCA_004363605.1 of Indri indri. Classification (NCBI taxonomy): domain Eukaryota; kingdom Metazoa; phylum Chordata; class Mammalia; order Primates; family Indriidae; genus Indri; species Indri indri. The sequence goes on along the minus strand of RJWJ010000622.1, from coordinate 29,416 downwards.
TATGGTCAGAAGGTCAACAGTAGCCTAACGCTACAATGCATACATCCTTCACCTCATTGCATCTCATCATACAGGAAGTTTATCATCTCACATCATCATCATAAGAAGGGTGAGTACAATACAATAAGATATTTGGAGAGAGAGAGGGACCACATTCATACAACTTTTATTATAGTATATTGTTATTATTGTTCTACTTTATTAATAGTAATTGTTGTTAACCTCTTATTGAGCCTAATTTATAACCTACAAGAAAAAGCATAAACACAGCACAAAGAAAAAAACTGCAGAAGCATTTTCACTAAAATCAGTAACATGACAAGAATGCTGTCTACACAGTGGAAAAAACTACTTGCAATTCACAGAGAGCCAATTTCCCTAATATCAATATTTAAAGAGCTCCTGTTACAGTGTTTGTTTCTCCAACTAGAATGAACTCTTCATTAGGATAGACACTTTTTTTTATTTCTTAATTTTTTGTTATATATTTTATTCATTGATTACCTAGGGCACCTCTTAGTAGACAGAAACTCTCTGGCTCATTTATTTATCCGTAGGACCTAAGACAGTGCCTGGCATACTGAATACACGTTTGTTAAATAGAGACGTCCCTCAGTGTTACAGGAGGATTGGTTCCAGGAACCTCTGCAAAGACCCAAATCTGCACATGCTCAAGTCCTGCAGTCTGCCATGTGGAAATCCTCATTTAGGAAAAGTTGGCCCTCTTATACCCAGGTACCCACAAATATTCCATTTTTGATTTGTATTTGGTTGAAAAAAAAAAACAAAACCCTGCCTATAAGAGGACCTTTGCAGTTCAAACTCATGTTGTTCAAAGGTCAACTGTATTTTTTGAGTGCAGTAGATTGCAAATTAGCTTTTTTCTTGTTTTAAGGACAAGAGTGATGCCGTCCAAGCTCTTTACATTTCTGAGCTAAAACCAGAAGCAGAACAAGTTTTTTGACATGTTGCTTCTGAAAAGAGTTTTTAAAAAATAGAAAGCTGGGTAGGGTGGTACCTGCCTATAGTCTTAGTTACTAGACAGGCTGAGGTGGGAGGATCGCTTGAGCGTGGGAGTTTCAGGCCATAGTGTGCCATGATGGGGCCTGTGAACATCCACTGCATTCCAGCCTGGGCAACATAGCAAGATCTTGTCTTTAAAAACAAAACATGTGGAAAGCATGATTTCAAGTGAAAAGTGAGTAATGTGAGTAAGTTGCTTGCATTTGAAAGGAAACCTTGGAAACAAGGATAGGATCCATGTTAAGACTCCTGGCTGCCATTCTAGTCAAAGTTTCAGCATAAAAGCCCAGCCAACCATACTTTCTCATTTCTGAACACTGCCTAAGCATCAATCTTCCTGAATTACATTTTTCTGACTACCGGTACACACAGACTGTGAGGAGGCTCTTTATACAGAAAGCAAGAAAATTTTGATCAATTGGAACAAAATGCTTCTTAGCAAAATTTCAGTTAAGCTCTCTCCTTCCTCTGGGTCCCTAACCTTTGCCCCACCATCATCCTGAGCCAGCCTACGGCCTGTCCTGAGAATAAACTGAACTCGGGGTAAAACAGTCCCTGACCTACTATCTGATCACACCACCCATTCCCCCCACTTGGTTCTGTCTAGATTTGTCTACTTCTCTCTATAAATGAATTCTTTCCGCCTGCCTCCAAGTCACTTGTAGACGTGTGGCAAAGCATTTTCCCTATTGCAATAGTCTTCCTCCCCCTATCGTAACAATTCCCTCAAATAAAGTCTCTCCTTATTAAGTCCAGATTTGACTTTTATTCCAGTCTCACCATTACTTTCTCTTGGTATTGCCTACTCATGACATCCTGAACCTAAGGGTTTTATGTTTTATACTTCAACTTTAGTTAATACTCAGGATCAAACAAGGAGACACCACGTGGAGCACACTGTTCCCATCCCAGCTGAGGTCGTCACAGGCCAGTTAGCCTCCGGCCAATCCAGCAGGAGTCTACAGACACACATGGGAATCCACGTGAGACCTGAAGAATTCCCCAGCTGAGCTCAGCAGAAATTGCCAAATTATAGAGTCATTAACTAAGTAAGTGGATGTTATTGAAGCCTCTAAGTTTATAGATGTTTGTTATGCAGCAATAGATTAAGGATACATTGACTGAAAGTATGAATGGATAAAAGAATGAACAAATGAATAACATCAATTTGGAGATTTCACTGAGGACTCCCAAGTAGGAAAAGGCAAACAAGGACTCGCACAGCAGATTGTTACTGGGGCTCCTGATCTGAAATGATGCATAGTTTGTGGCTGACAAAGATGAAAATATATCTTTTGGGTATATTTTTTGAAACTTCAGTTGCTATGGGGGTGTTTGGAAGTGTATCAAATGTTGTCACCCACCAAAAATATGGAGTCAAGGTATTAAGAGGATACTAGTGAGCTCTCTGTGAGTCATGCATTCACCCCAGACTAAAAACATCTTCATGATGTTGTAAAGAAAACTCAAAATTACATAGGAAGTTGCCTTATTCTTTAAGGCATTTTAAAAATATGAGAACACATTAATTCGACATCCATTCAGTAAAAAGTTATTAATCCTGACCTTTATATTTCAGGTACTTTACCAGATGCTGGGAATAAACTGGAAAAGACATAGTCATTGCAGTCAAGAATCTGAGTCTAGTTGAAAAATACTGACAATTACAATAGTAAGTGCAATGACTGCAGTTAAGAAATTTATTGCCTGTGTAACTATGTATTTTGGGATGGTGCTGAATCAGGCATGGCTGGATGCCGGGCTGAAATGATATGGTCATAATTCCATTCCTCTCCATTTCTTAAGTCTGTTTTATTCGTTGTTGTTGTCATTCGTGGATTCCACATGGTAGCGAGATGGCACCAAGATGGTGGCAAGTTTCAGTCCCTGTATAAAGGAAGATCTCTGATGCTTCAGATTGAATGAAAACAAACCAAACTCTCCTTCCTAGATATTCCAGCAAAAGCTCCTTTTTTTCTGAATTATTTGCCCATCCCTGAACCAATCTCTGGGGGAGGCATTAAGAATGCGATTCACTGACTAGTTTAAGCCTGGATTGTATGCTACACTTCCTGGAGTTTAGGGTTGGTCTCTGTTCAGAACCACACAGACTGAAAAGAAAGGGCACAAGTCCCCAAGTGTCACTGGAAGTGGGGCAAAGGGATGCTGGGGTCCCAAACACAATCAATCAGTGTGTACTATTACAGGGCCTAGGATTTGTCATCCTCATTTACCACAAAATTTTACCCAGTTTGTGGTTTGTTTGTTTTTGAGATGGGGTCACGATGTTGCCCAGGCTGTACTTGAACTCCTGGGCTCAAGGGATCTTCCTGCCTCAGCCTCCTAAGTGGCTGGGACTATAGCTGTCCTTAAACAAAACTCGTACATATCATTCTCTCTCTCTGCCACCATTTGGATTTCTTATCATGAAACCTCCAAGTTGCTCATGTAAAGAAACACTCATTCTTTTTGGCATTACTAAGCATGACCCTACCTGTAAAGTACTACAGACTGTGTATACCAAATCTGAAAATATGAAAGTTTTGAGCACCGACATTATGCTAAAAGGAAATGTTCGTTGGAGCATTTTGGATTTCAGATATTTGGATTTGGGATGCTCAACCAGCAAGTATAATGCAAATATTACAAAATCCAAAAAAATCCAAAACACTTTTGGTCCCAAGCATTTTGGATAAGGCATATTCAACCTGTAATAACAGAGGATTCATGCCATGAACTAAAGTTAGTTCATAACCTCTTTGTCCTCCAGGAAAAAGGGCTCTTTTCCTCCTTTTCCACATAGTACTAAAACTGCATTTCATCATTTTTTTGTGTGTGTCTACTTGACTATGTTTTATATTAACTTCATATTATATAGAATAAAACTAATCTTCAGGAGTGATAGGAGTTGGTATTAGAGAAGATATTATTTACGTCTGACTACTCAGGGTACTAGGCAGGAAAATATCACTTACCGTCCAGGAAGGAATCTTTTTTTTTTTTTTTTTTTTTTTTTTGAGACAGAGTCTCACTCTCTTGCCTGGGGCGAGTGCCATGGCGTCAGCCTAGCTCACAGCAACCTCAAACTCCTGGGCTCGAGCAATCCTACTGTCTCAGCCTCCCGAGAAGCTGGGACTACAGGCATGTGCCACCATGCCCGGCTAATTTTTTTTTTTTTCTATACATATTTTTAGCTGTCCAATTAATTTCTTTCTATTTTTGGTAGAGACGGGGTCTCGCTCTTGCTCAGGCTGGTCTCGAACTCCTGAGCTCAGGACGATCCGCCCGCCTCGGCCTTCCAGAGTGCTAGGATTACAGGCGTGAGCCACCGCGCCCAGCCTCAGGAAGGAATCTTGATGCAAATTATAATGGACAAGGTATTCACATTGGAAATGTTTTAAACATTTCTTGATTGTAGCTATATACACTTTTCTAGATCACTGAGTTGTGGTACCTTACATGCACAGGTGGTCAAATCCATAGAACAGAAAACATTATCTGCTTTAGTTTCAATGCAAGGTGATTTTTTTCTTCTGCCCTTAAATACCACCTCTTGATGGCACCAATTGTTTTGTTCTTAAAGAATTCATTAGACCTCATTTTGTTTTAGTTTACGGTCTTCGAGTGGATCTAAAACTTCCCATACCTTCATAAAAGACATACGGATTCACCATGTATAAAACAAGTAAATGTCTTCCAGTCAGTGTTGGTTTTTCCTAATCTTTTCTTTTCTTTTTTTTTAAGCTAATTAGCCCTATTCGGTAACTTGCATTCACATTCATATACCTCTATCTATAATCCTTCATTGTTACAATACTTCTGATTGGCCCAGGCCATATTTTACAGCTGCCTTAACTAAAATTGCCAGTAGCAGTCTGCAAAAGAAGGGCTTTAATAATGCAAATTAACTTTTAAAAATATGATGACTAACCAAGGTTTTAGTGCTATTAGTTTACCTTCTCTAAAAAGTGCTTGTAATTTTAGTTCACCTTCTCTAAAAAGTGCTTATAATTTTACACAGAATGGGAGAGGATAAAGGCTAATGGTGAAATTCCACACAATGAAAACAGTGGGATAGACATTTTTGGAAAAAATCAACCTTAAATAGTAACTCTGAAGAAATTACAGTTCTTCAAAGCTATCAGTCTACCTCTGGTTTCAAAGGATGCATTAGAGCTTTTCATTTTACCAGCAGATTATGGATTATTTTCTGCCAGATACTATTATACTATTGGGTTCACAATTACTTTTCTATATTTTCTGTCCATTCACAGAAAAAGTTTTTCGGATTTTTCTTTTCGGTTTAGCTTTTTAATACCATATTTAGTTTATTTCATGTTAAAAATTTGTTAACATGGCAACCACATTAACTTTAAAAAAAAAAAAAACTTAACAGGAAGCTATTGTTAAACCTGCAGGTGAGTCAGGCAGATACAACTTTTTAGGGAGGAGCTTTTTGGGAGACTGATTACCAAAGGGCAAGGTTAGCTGTAGATGGAAACCAGTAGCCTTGTCTCCCTAAAATATTATTAATATATTTGGATAAGACATCTCAAAAATATGTCTAGGAAGTTCAATCTTCCTGATAATCCCATTCCATCTTAACTCCAGCGTTTGAAGTTAGAAAACTTTCGGTTTTCTCTTGTCATTTTTGTGGGTCGCAGGATTAATGTATTTAACATGATGGGACTCTTTTAACTATTTGGGCTTAGTTTTTATTTCATGTTTATGTTCATTTTTCTTAACATTTTCTTCTCTTCTTCAATTTGTTATTTCTTCTGAGTTGTCTGACTTCCTTCTTTGTGTTTGTGTGTTTTGTCAAGCTTCCTCTTTTTTTCTTCTGCTTTCCCAGATCTTGTCAGTAGAAATTAATAAGGACTGTGTACTTTGCAAATGGTCTTTACACATTTATCTAAGAGGGAAATTCTATTGCATCACACACTCTCAGCTTCCTGTTGCAAACTTTTACTGAAGGTAGGTTCCGAAGAGGTAATACTGAGCACCGATTTTTTCCTAGGAGACTTATCAGCCGAGTCACATTGCTGTTTGTCCCATCTCAGTCTGTTTTCTGCTGCTATAACAGAATACCACAGACTGGGCAATTTATACAGAACAGAAATTTATTTCTCATAGCTTTGGAGCCCGGGAAGTCCAAAAGCATGGCGCTGACATGTGGGAAGGGTCATTCCATGGCCAAAGGACAGAAGGCAGAAGTGAACATAAGACAAAGAGGCAAGATGGGGGATGAACTTAACCTTTTATCAGGAATCCGGTCTTGCAATAACTAACCACGATAATGGCATTCATCCATTTATGAGGGCAGGGCCCTCATGACCTAATCACCTCTTAACGGTCCCACCTCTCAACACTGTTACAATGGCAATTAAATTTCAGCATGAGTTTTGGTGGGTACATTCATATCATAGCAGTCCTCTGAACATGCTACCTGTAAGGAAGAGACTATTTCACGTATTATTTTTACATTCCCTACATTATAAACCAGTGTTTTCAAAGGGTTAGTCACCTGCATCAAACTTACCTGGGTGCTGGTAAAAATGTATATTCACAGGCCCTATCCCAGGCCTACAGGAATCTGCAGTTTTTAACAAGCTCTATAGATGATTCTTATCGGCACCAATGTTTGAGAATCATGGATGTGGCAATACATTCACCAAGTAATAGGTCCTTAATAACGATCTCATGATTGATATACTATCCCCTTACTAATTTCCAAATATTTCTCTGATGTGCTGAACGTTGTCTGGGCCTTAGCCCTGTGTTTTTGATCACTGCCTGGATATGCTTGCTTGAATGTTTTTTCATCCTCACTCACTCAACATATTTAAAACTAAAACATCCACTGGATGTCTCCAATGTCATCATGCTACTGTTATCCCAGAAGTCTTCGTTGGAGTCATTCCTTACTCTTTGTACTCCACCATTTTTACTTAACATATTGGCCATCATGCCAAGCACTGGAAAAGGCAATGATGAGCAAGACAGACATGGGACATGCCCTCAGGATCTTAAAGATTCTTTTACAGAGAGTAACTTAATCCTGTAGATTCTTTAGTGTTTTTCTCAGAATACTCTTACTTTGTCACCATCCTAATCTAGAATCTTATTTATGTCTAAACTGATTTAATTTTTTCCTAATTAGTCTTTTTGCTCCTAATTTCCCACTTCTTTTGAAGGATTAATCTGCTGAAAACTTAATTTTTAAAACATCATAAATGTTTTTACCCCATTCAACGCCTTCTTGTTTCTGTGAAAATTGTCAGAATCAAAATGGAGTCACAACAGATGTGGTGGAGGGCACGAGTAGTCCCAGTTCCTCAGGAGGCTGAGGCAGGAGGAGCGCTTGAGTTCAAGAGTTCGAGGCTGTATGCACGATGACATCACCTATGAATAGCCACTGCACTCCAGCCTGGGCAACAAAGAAAGATCTCTGTCTCTAAAAAGAAAAGAAAAATGGAGTCACTAATGTTAAGAAAATGCTGACAAACAGAGCCAGGGAAGGACATGAAGAGGTCTCATGCTTACATGCCTGGTAACAAAAACTATCACAAGAGACTGCAAGATTGTAGGATTTTGCACAAAGGCCATGGCAACCTTACACACACACAAAATACTTCTGCAAGGACATCTGCCCAGCAAATGCCTGTCCAATCTTGGACTAGCATCACTCTTGTTGTTGATGTTCGTAGCCCAGGGTAATTACTTTGAAACAATTATATGATCCTCGCTTTTCTTAAAAAAACTTTTGTCTTCTTTCATCTCCCTGAACACACATGTAGTTTACTATGCCATGGGTATTTTCCTTGCAATGCTTTATCCCCAAGTAAATGTCTTTCTTTTAGAGAGCCTCTCTCGGTTTGTTGCTTAGGTTGACATTTCCAATTGTTTATTGGCTGTTTTCCAAACTAGATTCAAGACTCTTTAAAATCTGGCTCTCAGATGAATTTCTCCTAGATAAACTCTTCTATCACTATCAAATAGATATCTGAACTTGATTTAAACATTTTTACTTATTTATTTTCTGGGCTCATGACTCTAATTATACTTTATTATTGAACAAACCATATTTTTCTCTTAAAGCCTAATTCCTTCCCCCACCAACATGGCTGGAATTTGCTTTTGCTTCAGCTTCTATGGTGATTCTCTGCTTCACTCGCTAAGCATTTAGCATGTGTTCCTTGGTATCGTTACTTATCTTTTTCTAATTCCTCAATTACTCCATTAGCTTTCAGAATGTAGAAGTAATGTTTTATAAAATTCTTTCTCCTCGTCTAGTCCAGGCTTACGCATGTAAGTGTTCAATAAATATTCATAAAATTCATTACATTCACTTATGTATGCATTCCTTCATCAAATAATTATTTAATGCCCAATGAAAACCAATATGGTCCTTGCTTTCATGGAGCTTACAATTTAGTTGGAAAGACCAATATTAAACAAATAATTAAAATAAAAATTAGATGATCACTAGCTTTATTCATCTGTTAGTAAAGAAATATTTAATACGCACCCATCATAAGCCAGGCATTGAGTACAGTACAAAGCTGAAAGGCTAGTGGAGAAGAATCATATAAACCATTAAAATACAATGTTATAAGTGCAAACAAAATATTCCAGCAGCACAAAGGAGGGTGCAACTGTCTCTGCCAAGGACAGTCAGGAAGGCTTCACATTTTAGTTGGGTTCTGAAAGTGAATTTAAACAAGGGGTTGGATAAGGCAATATTTTTACAACAAGGTCAGTTTTTGGAAATCTGATAAGCCCATTCCTATGTCATTCCGAGGAGAGACCTAAGTTAAACCCAAGATGCTGGGAATTGAAGGGTGAGCAGCTAAGACAGAGGTGAGGAGTGTGGCAGCCCTATGACAGTTTGCTGCCCGGATGAATGGCTAGGTCTGGGTTGCCTTCATTTAAGGCCTTCATTGGCCCTGCCCCCTCAGCATGAATAGTTTTCCTGGAGAAAGCCCCTCGTTACTCCTATAGGCTTCTTCAACACTCAAGACAAAATTAATCTGGGATCATTTCCTCTAAGAATCATAGAACGATAGAATTGAAAAGGATACGGAAAGTCATACAGGTCAGTTGTTTCTAACTTCCATCCCCCCAAATCTTAGGAATTCTCAAAGTGGCAAATGAAAACATGTAATCAATTTTCAATATTCCAAAAAAGCCTACCGGAAGCTGCATATTTTCTGGTGGTATTCAGTGCCACGTTTCCTTGTTTTAAGCTACAATTATTATTTCAGATCCACATCAAGTCGAGGTTCCAACCGAGCTGTGGTCTGATGAAGTATAATCTGTTTTCCCATTAGTATGTTCAATTTGGCAAATAACTTTTCAAAATACAGGAGTGAGGTCATGCTTGAATAAAATTGGTAACACTTGCTACAACGTTTGCAATCTAAAAATCACTTTTCACTGACTTCCTCTTAATTTATTCCTCACACAGCTGTGGAATGAGTATCAGCAGAGCCAGGAGACGCTGGCTCGGTGCACTGCTCTTTACACCTGTTCTGAGCTTCTAAATTCTTTCCGTGTTCCCAGTTTACAGCACATCCATTCCCAGACTCAGAAGCACCTGTCGCGCCCTGCCATTGGATCTCAGTGCCTACTCCTTCAGAGGCAGCGACGGCTCCCTCTTCCCGTTCAGGAACGCGGTTCGCGCGCACGCATGCGCAGCACAGCGACTCCGCGTCCGCGCGGCTCTTCACGGCCTGGGGCGGATACCCTGGGTAACCCGCGAGCGTCCGCGCCCGGGGCGCGCGTGCGCAATCGCTTTTTGAGTGCTTTCCCCCCCGCCCCCCACCCCGGTCGTTTAAACCACCCACCGTCCCTCCCACTCGTTCCACCCTCCTCTACCCTTTCACTCCGTTAAGACGACCTGCCCTCCGGTACGACACGAAGGAAAACAGTTGAGACCGGGAGACTCCCGGCGCCAGGCCGCGGCGGCCGCCGCCGGCGCGCCGTGCGTGTGTGAGCGCCGCCCGGCGGCGTCCCAAGTTGTAGCCCCCGCCGCTCCCGCCCCTTCCGCCGCTCGCGCGCGCGCACGGCCGCCTCAGCGCGCCGGGGTTGGCTGCGGCTGGGACCGCGGCGGCGGCGGCCTAGACAGCGGTAGTGGCTCTTACTCTGCTTTTTTAGTTTCCTCCGCCCCCTCCCGTCGGACGCTGTTGTGTGGTTGCCTTAAAAAAACCAACTTTATTGTTCCTCAGCCCCACCTCCCGGCGCGGCGGCGTCCTCAGGATGCACTGAGGTGGAAGGGAGGGGAGGCGGCGGAGGGTCGCGGTTGCGGTCCCTCTCCTCCGAGCGCCCGGCCGGAGGGGAGGGAATCACAATGTCTGGTAGCCGCCAGGCCGGGTCGGGCTCCGCTGGGACGAGCCCTGGCTCCTCAGCGGCCTCCTCGGTGACTTCCGCCTCCTCGTCCTTATCGTCTTCCCCGTCGCCCCCTTCCGTGGCGGCTTCGGCGGCGGCGCTGGTGTCCGGCGGGGCGGCCCAGGCCGCGGGCTCGGGCAGCGGCGGGGCCCCGGTGCGGCCTGTGTTGGTGGCGGCCGCCGTGTCGGGCAGCGGCGGCGGGAGCGGCGGCGGGGCGGTGTCCGCGGGCCTGTCCCGGCTCAGCTGCGCGGCCAGGCCCAGCGCCGGCGTAGGAGGGAGCAGCTCCAGTGTAGGCAGCGGCAGCAGGAAGCGACCTCTGCTCGCCCCCCTCTGCAACGGGCTCATCAACTCCTACGAGGACAAAAGCAACGACTTCGTATGGTAGGTTTGAAGAGCGGTCCCCTCCTCGCTGAATCATGAGTTTCTGCTCCTTAGGCTGGTGGGCTCCGGTGTGAGGGTGGCCTGCTGGAGAGCTTGGGATACTGGTACCGCGGTGGTGTCTGCAGAGGGATTCGAGCGTTTGGAGAACATTCAGGCTCCTGGTTTGTGGGGTGGGGGAATGTCGGGGTCTCGAGGCGGGTGGGGATAATTAAGGGATAACTGCTGCTGAGGAGAAAGTGAGGGGAGTTTGGGAATAATAAATGAGGGGAGGAGGTGGAAGGTCAAGGGAATGGTTTTGGATAAAAGGAGAAAGTTGGGCAAGGAGGTTGTCTCTCGAATGTTTTGGCTGTCTGATGAATTAGGTACCTAGTCTGTCCGGAGTAGTTGTTGAGGTGAATTAAGTTTGTAAAGGGAGAGGATTAAGCTTCCTGAGATTCAGAGGGATGGAGCTGTCGTCAAAATTTGCTTATTTGAAGTATGGGAGATGATGAGACATGGGCATGGGTGTTTTAAGGAGCAGTTTGTAACGTAAGTACCCGTCATGGTACTTGTAAATATGGTACTTGTGTAAGTATTTCTCTTCTCCCATTTAAAAGGGTAGGCCACTTAAAGTCTGCCGTTGAGGCTGCTGAAGTCAGTCTGTTCGCAAAAAATTCCACTTCTCAGCTAAGTATCTTGAAAGAGGGAACCGCATTTATTAAGTATCACTCGTGTGTCAGATGCACTACGCTGTGACAGAGTGTACTCGAACTTCCGACTTGAGAAACGCTGGGTATAGACGTTTTGTCATCAAAGTTGGCATCTTGAATGATAAAGAGTAGTATTCAGTCATGCTATTTGACACAGAAGGGTTAGTCATATTAAGTGAAAGGTAGTGTCAGTTGCCTTCCTGTGAGTGTCCTGAGATTTCCATTGGATTTTAGATATTGTCGGTAGGATTATGAGAGAGTAATTGTTTTTAGGTTGTTAGGAACTGGTGGTGGTTTGTGCTTTTCCTCTGGAGGAAATTTTTGATAGAGTCGAAATATCAGTGATGTGGGAAGTTGGCTTGCACAGTCATGAGGGAAGTTGATTCACTTTAGGCTTGAAGATGGTCTGAGTTGGCGTTAGTAAATATGATAGGGTTAGAAGTTGGAAGTATTAGGAAAGTTATTGATGAGAATTACAATTGCCAGTTCTTACAGAAAAATAACGATGTCTTTATTCATATTTCTGCTTTTGTCTTTATTCTGAATTCAGAATTTATTTTTCATCAAAACTTTCAGGCCGTAATTGTGATTGTTGATAAATTAAGCAGTTTATGGTTGGATCTGATAGGGGTTTGCACTTCTGCACAGTTGAGAGTGCCACGTGATATGGTAGAAAGTAATAGAACAAAGTGGGGGTTTGCAGAATTTACTTGTCTTTTTAGCTACTGTTTGCATTGCCATTTTTAGTACATTTGAAGAAAACAAGCATGCTAGCATCCATCTGGGTACACTAAAATAGTGTAAAAGATGTGAGAAATAAGAGTCATTCAGTCATTTCACAGATATTTGACATTCGCTGTCTGCCAGGCACCTTATGAATTTCAACGTACTATAGGCTGTTGTAGAGAATTGGAGACACTGATTTTATGTTTAGGAGTAAAATTGTTAAAATTTTTATGAGTTCATCACCTAATTTTTAAAAATTTCAGCGCACGAGTGGACGCTTGTGTCTGTAGTCCCAGCAACTTGGGAGGCTGAAGCAGGAGGATCGCTTGAGCCCAGGAGTTCGAGGTTGCAGTGAGCTGTGATTGTGCCACTGCAAACCAGCCTGGGTGACAGAGTGAGACCCTGTCTCTAAAAAGAATCAGTGTAGTGTGAGTCCTAACCATTTGCTTAAATTATTTTTTATATTCCAGTATGGAAGCATCTAATGAAAATCTTTAGTTAAAGATTCTAAGTATTTCATTTTCTGTCTAAGAATCTCATTAGTCCATTATTTCTTTTTCTGGTAAGGTTGAATATTCAGGAGAATTAATTAATGAGAGTCTGTTTTGAAGACTCAAGCCTGGTTTGATTTTGGCGAATTCAGCATGAAGACATGGATTAGGCAAGGCCCAAGGAATCCTTGTCATTTCTGATGGGTTCTGAGTGGTTGGTCTTGTTTTGTATGCCTCAAGGTCAAATTACTCTATGCTTTTATGTCTGATTGAGGCCCAAGTTCAAATAATGATAATTCTTTATTTATCTACAGGACATTTTAAAGATATGCTTATACTTCACATTTCATGTTATTGTAATATACTACTAATATAATTATATTCCCATTGAGGCACAGAGAAGTAATTTTGTTTCAGATTGGCAGCTAAGGACAAAAATGAGAACCCAGATCTCTTGATTCTCAACTTACTGCTTTCTTTGTTTGCAGTTAGAAAATTTCAGATCTGTAAGTACATGTATTTAGCTTAGTGGTTCTTAAATGGCATAGATTGGAGAGAAGCAGCTGTTTCATAATCACCCGAGATAAATGTTTTATCCCTAACTTCTCCCTTCCTCTGCCTGCCCACGTCCCAAAGGGGACATACTAGAATTCGAGGCTGGGGTGGGCAGTGTAGTTTACAAATGCTCACCTGGTAATAAGGACATGGCCTCCTCCCCTCCTTAAGAACAGTTGATTTAAGTAGTCACATACCTAATTTCAGTAACACATATTGGCCTCTCTGGACTTCAGTCATATTCGAAAGTAAGTTTATATTTGATTGAAGAATTGATAAACATTTTAGGGATTTATAGTTTGCATTTTAATATTTTATTTCATACAAAGAATCGAAAATATCAAGTTGCAGATAATTTTAACTGTTTTATCAATGGAGAATCTGTGGTACAGGAGAGAGTAGTATTTGCTTTGACATTGGATAAATCTTCAGCATTGAAAAGAAGTTTTTGTTACTTTGATTTTTTTTTTCAAATTTTTATTATTTGGCCCGTTTAATTAAACTGTGAATCTAGCCTGTATTTGGAAGTTGACTTTCTTTCTTTTAATATGACTTTCTTTTATTCTGTATCATAACTGCTGCCTTTATTACTGCCAGCTATCCGAAATGTCCTTTTCTACCTCTGCAAGTTCCAGTTATTTTCCAAGTTGTAGCAGAAACATTAATATGTGTTTGCAAGTTGATAGTAACCTCCTTGTGGGAAGGTTGACTTTTAATCATCTACTCTACAGAAAATAATTAGGATCTACCAGATTAAATAGATCTACTATTGAATAAATATGTGACTGCATATTTTGTGTCAAACTAAGACAGACTCTTTATTCTTAAGGAGCTCACGATTTAATGTAAAGACAGACTTTTAACCACATGATTATAATACATACCCTGGCATCATTGCATCTCTTACTACCATGGCAGATGTTAATACCATTCCCTTTTCTTAGTACTATGGCAAATGTTAAATACTCTAATGAATTTAGATGTTGTCTGAAAGTCCTTAACATAGCACTTTATATAGCCATTACTTAATCACATTTAGCACTAAAGATGAAAGCTGTTGACCATTCTTGTTATTATGTTTTTCAGAATATTAAAAAGTGAAATAGGAGCTATCATAGAACCTGTCATAGTAAAGATAATAAAGTTTGATGAACCTTTTGGTTACACGTGTATGTATAGTGTATGTGCAACATATTTCTTACTGGGTGTCAGGGTTAAAAAATTGTGAAAGTCACTCAATTATGGGATATTACATCTTTGATAGTTAGGAAAGTAAGTGGAAGATTTAATTGGCCTTTTACTAAAGGATGTGTTGATTAGTAATCTTTTCCTTTTATAAGTCTTCGTACCTTTCCTGATAATGAACCAACATTACATAGGTGATCATATTCCATCTAAGAATTGCTGTCAAAGTAACTGCAACCTTAAACCTTGTTGCTGACTTTTCCTCCTTGTATATGTATGTTTTGTATGTTTGTTCTCGATGGTGATTTTTTTCTGTTTTATGTAATTATGTTAACCAACTCTTTTCCTCAGAAAACTTCCACAGATTGGGAGGAAAGGCTTTTTTGATAGTGAAATTAGCCAATCTTCTCTTTCCTAGTATAATTTACAGGTTGAGTATCCTTTATCCAATGCCTGGGAACAGAAGATTTCAGATTTTTTTGAATTTTACAATATTTGAATTATCCTTAACATCCTTAATCCAAAAATCTGAAGTTCAAAATGCTCCAATGAGCATTTCCTTTGAGTGTCATGTCAGCACTTTAAAAGTTACAGATTTTGGAGCATTTGGGATTTCGAATTTTCAGATTAGGGATATTCAACCTGTATACAAAATAAAATGCTTTTTAAGCTGGGTGCAGTGTTGCATGCCTGTAGTCCCAGCTGCTTGGAGGCTGAGGCAGGAGGATCACTTTAACCAGGAGTTCAAGTCCAGCCTGGGCAACATAGCAAGACCCAGTCTCTTAAAAAAAATTAATATAAAATGCTTTTTAAATTCTTGACCTGGTACTGTTGGTGTTTCCCCACCCCCGTTTTTGCCCTCCACCATGCTTTTTCTTTGCCCTGTCTTTCTTCATATATTATGTATGTGCCGTGTTCTAGTCATATAGGTCCCTACCTTCTCGAATAATATTTTCATTGAGAGTAACAGGTTTTCTTTTCATATCCTCAAATACAAGTTCTTTCATTTTTCACAACTTCATGAACTGATTTTGTCTGTTTCTTTTAATACATAGAGTGAAGGGCGGATTGCAATAGGTGGTCTGATTTCTGTTTATTCTATTTCTCGTGTAACCTTTGGGGATCCATGCTTTTTTCTAGTCTGTGGTTTGGGGTGGGTGCGCTCCTTCCCCAGACTCAGAGTTGGAACACATGATCCTGGCCCAAGTAATCTAGTGCATTGGAATCTCTGCCCTCAGTATTAGTTCAGGGGTGAGTGTTTGGCTATAATAGAGATAATGAGACAAAAGTGGGCTTTGTAAATTACGGATGACTATTTTGGGAGCTCTTTAAGATATCTGAGACTTATAGTTAGTAAATTCCAATTCCACTCTAAAGTGAAGATTGAATGTGTTATACTAACAATCGGTTCCAGATAGACATACATAGTAAGTGCTCAAATATAAGTTGCTGTTACTTGCCAGGCACTGTTTTAAGGGTTTTACATTACTTGTTTAATCTTCACAACAACTGTTTGGTATAGGTACTCTCATAGTTCCCGTTTTGTAGATAAAGGAAATGAGGCCCAGTGAGATTATGTAGTTTGTCTCATTTCACACATTTAGTGATGGTAATGACAGTATTTATATTCAGACATACTGGCTCAGAGCTCAAGTTCTTAACCACTGTATTACCTTGCCTTTAATTAGAGGCTGATTTTGTTTAAAATCAGCTTTGTTAGGATATAATTTGCATAAAATAAGTCACCAGTTTTAAGCGTATAGTTCAACGAGCTTTGACAAAGGAATACACCTATGCAACCACCACCCTAATCAAGATATGGTACATTTCCAGAAAGTTCACTTGAGCCAACACTCTGTCTTCTACCCTTACATCTGACACTTGGCAACCAGTGATCTGCTTTCTATCACTGTTGTGTTTTTGTTTTTTTTCCCTCAAATTTCATAGTCATGGAGTCCTTCAGTATGTAGTCTTTTGTGTCTGGCTTCTCTCATTTGGTATGATGTTTTTGAGATACAGTGATGTTGAACATATTATTAAATATTACTGATTTTTTCTTTTAATTGCTTGGTAGTATTCCATCATATGTATATAACATGAATTGCTTATTTGCTAGTCAAAAGATACGTGAGTTGTTTCTTCGTTTCTAGTTTTTGGCTATTACGAAGAAAGCTATTGTAAGCATTCACATTCAGGTTTTTGTGTAGACATGTCTTTACATCTCTTGGGTAAATATCTATAAGTGGATTGCTGGGTTCTATGGCAAATATATGTTTAAAAAAACTGGAAAACTATTTCTAAAGAGGCTATACCATTTTACATTTCTACCAGCAATGTATGAAAGTTCCATTTGTTTCACAGCCTTGCCAACACTTGGTGTTTTCAGTCTTTTAAATTTTAGTTGTTTTAGTGGGTATGTGGTGGTATCTTACTGTCTTATAATGATGTGGAACATGTTTTCATTTGCTTTTCATTTACACTTTTCACTGGTGTGAAGTGTCCTACTCTTTTGCCCATTTTTTCTCTTAAATTGTGTGTCATACTGCATGGTAAGAGTTCTTTACGTATTCTGGTTATATAAAGACCTGTGTATTGTGATATTTTCTTCCAATTTGTTGTTTACCTTTTCATTTTCTTAATAGTTTTTTGAAGTATAAAAGTTTTACATTTTGATTAAGTCCAATTTATTGATTGATTTTTTATTGTTTGTGAGTTTTGTGTCCTTGTTAAGAAATTACTAAGGGGAAGTTACAAAAAATTTTCTTCTATAAGATTTGTAGTTATCTTATGGTTATGATGCATTTCAAGTAAGTTTTTCTATGCAGTGTGTGGTAAGGATTGAAGACTTCCTCTAACCCCCATGGATATCTGATTATCACAGCACCATTTGTTGAAAGGACCATCTTTGCTCATTGAATTTTCTTGGCACCTTTCTCAAAAATTTACCACATATGTATGAATTTTATTTCTTGAATTTTTATTCTGTTCCATTGATCTGTATGTTAATCCCTACATCAGTACCACATTGTCTTGATTACCATATCGTTATGGTAAGTCTTGAAAACAGGAGTGTAATTTTGTTCCTTATTTCAAAGTTGTTTTAGTTATTTAAGTTCTTTGCATTTCCACGTGAATTTTAGATTTATTAGTAGCTCGTCAATTTCTACAAAAGGGATGTAGGATTTTAATTGGTGTTACTCTGAATCTGTGACTCAATTTGACTTGGTATCTTAACATTATTGAGTCTTTTGAACCATGAACATACTATATTTCTCCAATTATTTAGGTCTTCTTTAATTTCTCGTAGCGTTTTATACTTTTCAGTGTTGGATTTTGCATCCTATTTTGTTAAATTTACTACTTAATATTATGTTTTGATGCTGTTTTAAATGTTCTTTTAATTTCAATTTCTAATTGTTGCTAGTATGTAAACAATTTATTTTTGTATATTGACCTTGTATTTTGTGAACTTTACTTTTTTGCATATTGTAAGAACTGTAGAACACATTTCATTTTTAATTTTAATTTTTTTTTTTTTGAGAGATGGGATCTTGCCATATTGCCCAGATGGGACACAAACTCCTGGTCTCAAGGGGTCCTCCTACCTCAGCCTCCTGAGTACCTAGGCTATAGGCACACGCCACCATGCCTGGCTTTGTGAAACTTTAAATTCACATATTAGTTCTAACAGTTTTGTGTAGAACTTCAGGGATTTTCCAAGAAGACAATCATGTTATCTGTAAATAGTTATACTTCTTTCTTTTCAATTTGTATGCCTGATTTTAAAAACATAGATTAATGGATATATTTGATTTGCTACTTTTTTAAAAGGATTTTTTTTTTTTTTTTTTTTTTTTTTTGCTTCTTTGTTCATGAATGATATTGGTCTGTGGTTTTCTTGTAATATTTTTTTCTGGTTTTCACATCAGAGTATATTAGTTTGCTAGGCTTCCATAACAAAATAGGTGCTATAAACAAAAGAAATTTATTTTAGCATTAGTTCTAGAGGCTGGAAGTACAAAACAAGGTGTAGGCAGATTTGGTAGTTCTTCTTTTTGGCTTGCAGGTGGTCACTTTCTTGCTGTATCATCACATGGTCACCCCTCAGTCTATGTGTTGTATCATAAACTTTCTTATAAGGATACCAGTCATGTTAAATTAGGGCCCACACACATGACTTTATTTTACCTTGATTATTTATTTAAAGATCTAATCTCCAAATGCAGTCACATTCTAAGATAGTGGGAGTTAGGACTTCAACAAAGGGATTTTCTGCTGTGGAATGTGGCCTGAATATAAAAAAAGAAAAAACAAAAAGAGATTTTCTTTTGGGAGGGATAGAAATCCAATTTAGCCCATACCTCATGGTAGGGTAATACTGGCTTCTGAAAGGAGGTGAAAGAATTTGTATGAAATTGGCATTCTTCCTTAAGCGGTTCGTAGAATTTACGAGTGAAGCCATAGTTTTTGTGGGAAGGTTTTTAATTACTAATTCAGTTTCTTTAATAGAGAAAGACCTATTCAAGTTCTATATTTCTTGAGCTTTAGTAGTTTAAGAGATTTGTCCATTTCACCCAAGTTGTTAAATTTATTGACATAAAGTTTATAATATTACCTTATTCTTTTAATGTCGAGGATTTAGAAAGATGTCCCACCTTTTGTTTCTGATACTGATAATTTGTGTTGCTGTCTTTCTTTTTTTCCTTGAACAGTTAAGCTAAAGAATTGTCAATTCTATTAATCTTTTCAAATAACCAGATTTGGTATTATTGATTTTCTATATTGTTTGTTCATTTTCTCTTCCACCGATTTTCAGTTTTACTTTTCGATTTCTTTTCTTCTACATACTTGGAGTTTCATCTTTTCTTTTTGTGATTTCTTAATATGAAAGCTTAGACTGTTGATTTTTGGCCTTCTATTCTAATAAAAACATTTAATCCTGTCAGTTCCCCTTTCTAATCCCTACTTTAGCTGTATCTTTTAATTTTCATTGAGTTTAAAATACTTTCTCTTTTCCCTTTTGATTTCTTATTTGAACGATGAATTATTTAGAAGTGTGTTGTTTAATTTCTAAATGAAAATTTTCTGGGTAGCGTTCTGTTACTGATCTCCAGTACAGATTAGCTTTGTTCAGAGAATATATACTTTGTATGATTTCAGACCTGTTAAATTTTTTGAGACTTGTTTCATGGTCCACCATAAGCTCTGGCTTGGCTAATGGTCAGTATGCACTTGAAAAAAATGAGTATTCTGTGTGCAGGCTGGAATATTCTATAAATGTCAAATAGTCAAGTTGATTGATATTTTATTTAAGTTCTGTATATCCCTCTTGATTTTCTGTATACTTGTACTATCAATTATTAAGTCCTTAATCTAACTATAATTGTAGGTTTGGCTATGTCTCCTTTTAGGTTTGTTAGCTTTTGCTTTGTGTATTTTGAAGCTCACACATATTTAGAGTTGGTGAATTGATCCCTTTTCGTTTTGAAATCTCACTCTTTATTTCGGGTAATATTCCTTGTTATGAAATCTACTTAGTCTAATGTTAATACAGCCTCTTCAGCTTTCTTTTCATTAAGTGTTTACATGGTATTTTTTTTAATCTTTCACTTCTATTATGTCCGTGCTTTAATATTTAAAGTAGGTTTCTTGTAGACAGGGTATGGTTGAGTCTTCCCTTTTTATTTAAACTGATAATCTGCCTTTTAATTGGATCAGTTGGACTGTTTTCATTTTAACATAACTATGTTGTGCTTGGTTTTGTGTGTGCTGTCCTGTTTGCTCTTTGTCGTCTATTTGTCCCTTCTGTTCCTTTTTTCTTTTTTTTCCATCCTTTCCTGCTCTCTTTTGGATTAATTGGATATTTTTAATATTTCCATTTTATTTCTTCTATTGGCTTATTAGTGATAGTGTGTGTTTAGCGGGGAGCGCTTGTTCTGAGGTTTACAATACTCATTTTTTTAACTTTGCACATTCTACCTTCAAGTAATGTATCATTTCACATACAAGGTAAGAGTTTTGCAATAGTGCGTGCTTCCATTCTGTAGGATCCATTCTGTTACTCCCTCATAGCCGGAAGTATTAGCTCTGTATTCCTTTCGTTTAGGAAATAGAGGTAAAATTCATACAACATAAAATTCACCATTTTAACCATTTTATTTTATTTATTTATTTTTTTAGGACGCAATTAAAATTTGCTTTAAATATTTCTTTGGGGAAGGGGACACCACACTTGTATATAATGAAGAGAAACCTTTTTACAGTCCAGAGCCTTTAATATTTTACATCGCTTATGCCATGAATTCATAGGAAATAGGTTCCAGCAGCTCAGGCTCCTTTCCATTGCTTCTCACAAAGTGTGCTTCTCTTGGTGGAGCAGGCTGGAACTTCAGTTGAACCCAGGTATCTTTCTCTTTGGCTTCCTTTTTTTTCTTATCATTTTCCTTCACACGTTTCAGGAAGCTATCTTGGCTCTTTGAGTGCTTAATGTGCTCAATACTCACATTAATCCTTTTGGCAAGAATCTTGCCCTTAGCTTGTTTGTTTACAACAATTCCAACAGCATGCTGGGTAACATGCATTGTAGACTCTTCCGGTTTTGCCATGGTAACATTTGTGGGGCAGGTCTTTTCGAACAGTACCAATTCCCTTGATGTCTGCAATATCACCTTTCTTGTAGATTTGCATGTATGTGGCCAAAGGAACAACTCCATGCTTTCTGAAAGGCCTGGAGAGCACGTATTGGGCACCTCTCCTCTTTCCCTTTGTGTTTGTCATTTTGGCAGATTTCTGGAAGATGGTGTCTCTGGCTGAAAGGAAGCCTTTGAACCATTTTAAAATGTACAATTCTGTGGGTTTTAGTACACAGTGTTGTGCAGCCATCACTAATGTCTAATTACAGAACATTTTTATCAGCCCAAAAAGAAACCATATACCCATTAAGCAGTCACTCTCCTCCTCTTCCCTTGGTGATCACTAATTTACTTTCTGTCTTTATGGATTTGCCTGTTCTAGACATTTCATACAAATGGAATCATACAGTATATGGTCTTTTGTGACCTGGCTTCTTACACTTCCCATATTTCTAAGGTTCATCCATATTGTAACATGTATCAGTACCTTTTTTTGTGGCTGAATAATATTCCATTGTATGGATAGATCACATTTAAAAAATCATTTATCAGTTGCTGGACATTATGAATAATGTTTCTATGAATATTTATGTATGAGTTTTGAACATATGTTTTCTAGTTTCTGGGGTATTTACTTAGGAATGTAATTGCTAGGACGTATTCTGTGTTTCACTTTCTGAGGAACTGCCAAACTGTTTTCAACAGTGGTTGCACTATTTTACATTTCCTACCAGGAATGTATAAGGGTTCATTCTTTTCTTTTCTTTTTCTTTTGATTATAGCCAACCTAGTGGGTGTGAAGTGGTATTTCATTATGGTTTTTATTTGCATTCCACTATTCAGCATCTTTTCAACTGCTTAATGACCATACCTATATTACTTTTTAAAGATTATGCTTTCATCTTTAATAATTGGGTCAGACAACAGTATGTTTCTTGGTAGCCAAAGGAAAGTCAAGGGAAAAGTTGTGGTTCAGATTTTCACTGTTTGGTTCAGTGCGTTTTCTGTAGAAGTATGCATTTTCTGTTGAAGTATGTTATATATAGTGTTTGGGTTTTCATTTCAAAAGTAGAAGACAAATTTAATTGGTATTTTAAACTCAGCACTATTTGTGGAATAAAACTTAACTACTGAAACAACTTTTTAAAAAAGTTAATTTTAAAAATCTGGGTAGACATACAAGGAACACACCTCGCGTGCATTTTGGGGATTTCCTTCATCCCTAAATAATGGCATGGAAGTGCTGTCTAATGAAATGTATTAGATATGGTACCGCTCCTGTCCATACTTTCTGTTTTATAGCCCTTCCTGTGTAGGCATCTGTTTTTCTTCTATGTGAACTCGATACCTTCTCCAGTTGATTGGGATTGGGTGCTCTTCTGAAGTGTGACCAAAACATAACAATTACATCTTGTTGGAATTGACTTGAAAGATAGTTTGGGCCAATTATATCTATTTTTTTCTTCTTTCTTTCTTTCTTTTTTTTTTTTTTGCTTAGGAAGAGATGTAGCCAATTGTATTTTCTGTCTGAGGAATTTGAAATAAAAAAAAGAAATACCTAGGTTGGCCTAAAGTTTTTGATGTAGTGTTGGTGCTGGAGTGGCTATAAATATATACAGTAGTAAGCTGATATCTTTGAAAAGCAGAAAAATAAATTTAGTTATATTAATAGTAGAATGCTAGTGAAGATCTATGTTCCATATTCCTACACTGGAAGTCTCTAGGTCCACCTTGAATCCAATACTCCAGATTCTGTGTTTGAGGCCTGGTGCTGTTATTACTTGTGGTTTGTTATGAGAGAATTCTCCTAATTGCTTCACCTGTACCTAACTTTAACTACAGAAGCCTAATTAAAATTAAAATTTTCTTCAACTCTAAACCATTGGTGGTGGTTAGAACTGATCCTGTCTTTGGGGAGCACCCTCGGGAATGTGTGAATGAAACGAGGTCCAGGAAGAGATTGAGAGTGTATTAGGGTTATTTTCATGCTGGGAGCAATCAGTAGACACTTCTTGGCCATATTTTGTACCTCGATCCAATCTACCTTTATGGATACCAGAGATTGGCTCACCTGCTTATCTTTTCATGACTATTACATGTTGTATTTATCATTGTGTTCTTTGTTTCCTGGCCCATTGTGGTCTCATCCTTTTTGAAGTTCTGACCCTGAAGCTAGCACATAGCTATTTTGAATCCTTAGTTTTTAAAGATTTTATTGCTAAATTTCAGAGTCTGAAAAGGTTGTCTTTATTCCTTTTCTTCATTACAAATCCTCTCTTTATTCACAGAGCCTGTGGCATGAGACAGTGTTAAACACCAGTCCTGGTGGAGATGATGGATTAGGGCAAAATCTCTTTACAGAATATCAAATAAGTTTAATCTCTACTTTTGAAAAAAGGGAGGTTTAAGTTTTTTAGGACTTTTTAATCATAGCAAATGGAACAAGGAAGGAATGACATGATGGGGCAGAGACTGGAACTTAACTGTCACCTGTGAAGATTGCTGCTGGGGAATCTAGTGTTATCACTGTAGATATGAAAAGGACTTGAGCTTTATTTTTTTCCTTTTCACTCATTTCTGTTTCTTTCAGTCCTTAATCCACTTGGTGCTGGTGCTGTAAAGGGAAAGAGGAAGCTAGAGAAATTTCAAGTTTTGGAAATTTTGAGGGGAAAAAGAAATCTTCCCATGGCCCTTCTGCTGGGTGTCTTTCTTTCTTAAAGGATGTATATAAATTTGAGCATATTTAAAATAATTTTTCTAAGGTCTTCTGTTTGCTGATAATTGTGATTTTTGATTTTCATAGTCACAATGGTGCATATTACTATTATTTCAGTCTTCTGAGATCAAAGCAATGTGCTTAGGGCACCAGACTTGGAATTTAAGACCTTGAAGTTTAACTTTGGGCAAATAATTTACTGTCTTGGACTCTGTTTCTTTATTTATAAATTGGGATATAGTAATATTCTATAGGATTGTGAGGTTTATATAATTCATGTAATGCATGTAAAAAGGCATTGTAATTTATAAAATCACCAAAAAGAGTAAAGGGGTATTTGCTAGGGTTTGGCATTTGGTACCAAAATATGAAAGTGGTTCTGTGACCCTGTGTTTAGGTAAGATGTAACTACTCCATGTTTACCTGAATGACTCTAGACTATGCCTGGCTCTGATTATCTTGGCAATGTTAATGTGTTTTTAGTACTTAACCTTTATAAGATTGAATTTTTTTGTTAGATGGAACCAGTACTATTGTGAGACAGTTGACACAATTTTATGGAAGCATAATGGATTAGTGTTTATACCAAAATATATGTGGGTTGAACTATATACATAATACTTTATTGGAAAGTTCTAAGATGATACTTTGTAAGTACTTAACTAAATTTACTTAGTAAGTTTGGATGCTGCTTTTGAAAGAAGTAATGCATCTAAAAGTTAGGGAGATCACAGATAGGGCACTGATTAAAGATGTTACCTGGGAGTCAAACTACTTGCATTGTGACCCTTGATTAACTGAGATGATGTATCTTATAAATGTATAATAAAATGTTAGAATTTTTGGACTAATTTTCTGTATTTGGATCTGTTCTGTAGTGTTTTTTCTTTAATGTCCCAAATGACATAGATTACCTTTTGACAAGCTTGAGGCTGTAGAGTGTATCTGCCCTTTAGTTTTGGCAATTGATATAAAAACATCTTCACAGTGTGTAATTGTTTGAAAAATACTATTTTAATAAACAATGACAAGAGATAATAATCAAAATAATCTCCACCGATACAGGTCAAGTATCCCTAACCTGAAAATCTGAACTCCAAACTTCTCCAAAATCTGAAACTTTTTGAGCATTAATATGATGCTCAAAGGAAATGCACCTTGAAGCATTTCAGATTTTGGATTTTCCGATTAGAGATGCTAAACAGGTAAGTATGTAAATGCACACATATTTCAAAATCTGAAAAAACTTCAAATCTGAAACACTTCTGGTCTCAGCCATTTCAGATAAGGAATGTTCAACCTGTAATAGTACTATTGTAGTACTATTGTCAGCTTTTTGTTATATTCAGAGTTCCATGGTGGGGGTTGCAAAGTCAATGGCCTTTTTTTCCTTCTTGAATCATTCTCAGTTATGCTTATTCTTGTGTTCCTTTCTTTTTTTTTTTTTTTTTCTCCTGATTCTGAGGGGTTTTTTTTGTTTTTTTTTTTTTACTTCCCTTTTAACATAATTGTTTCTTCAGAACAGAGGTTCCTAAGGTTTTCTAATTGAGATGTGTTTCTCCACCTTCTAGGCTAAAGCAATCCTCCCACCTCAGTCTCCTGAGTAGCTGGGATTACAGGTGTGTACCACAATGCCTGGCTTCTATCATTTTCTTTATTTCTTTCATTTATGTTCATCATTACTATTTTTAGAGCTCTATTTCTTTGTGTACATCCTTGTTTCTGTCTAGCTTCATATTCCTTCTGCCTGCAGAACTTACATTTATATATTTTGTATTGCAGGTCTGTGTGCAGTGAATTATCCTAAGTTTGTGTTAGTTTGAAATTAAGTTTATTTTGCCTTCATTTTGAAAGATTTTTGCTGAGTATAAAATTTTGAGTTGAAATTTATTCCTTTTAGTATTTAAAAGAAGTCACTCCATTGTCTTCTGGCTAGCATAGTTTTTGATGAGAAGTCTGCTTAAGTTTTTATTTTTGTTCCCCTATATGTAATGTATCTTCTGGGACTGCCTTCAAGATTTTCTCTTTATTTTCGGTTTTAGCAGTTTAAGTACATTGTGTGTGTTATGGAGTTTTTGTTTTTTTATAAATTCTGCTTGGTGGTTTCTGAGCTTCTTGTATTTGCGGTTTGATGTTTTTTGTTATTTTAAAAAAGATTTCAGTTACTATCTTTTTAAATATTTCTTCTGACTTATTCTCTGTCTTTTCCTTCTCTGAATCCAATCACACATATCTCAGAATATTTGATATTGTGCCATAGCTCTTGGATGCTCTGTTCTGTTTTCTCTTGTGTTTTGGAAAATTTCTGTTGACCTATCTTCAAATTTACTGCTTCTTTAACTCGTGTTTTGTATATTGATGAGCCCATCAGAAGAATTCTTTGTCTCTGATATTCTGTTTTAAAATTTCTAGCAATTCCATTTTACTTTCTCTTTTAGTTTTCATGTCTTTGTTGAAATTCTCTATCTTTTCATGCATATTGTTCATCTTTTCTACTATATCCCCTAACATACTAATTGTAGTTACTTCAAAGTTCTTGTTTCATAGTCCCATCATTTGAATTTTCTCTTGAGTCTTGTTGACTGTGTTGGCTGTTGTTAAGGGGTTGTTTAATCTCTTCAATCTTGCTTTTATATGTATATCATTCTAGAAATTGCATGTAGAACAATGGAGACTAGGTATATAGTGTTTATGCCTGGAAATGATCACACTTCTTTGGTTAGAATGTTAATGTGGAGACTGAGTCAATCTAGTTAGGGGTTCAGCTGAGTTTGAATTTTGTTGTTGCTGTACTTAATTTCTAAGTGCCATAGGCTTCAATTTCTACCAGTGTTGTCTTGAGCGCTCGCGTGAGGTTTGGGGGTGCCAGAGAGCTTTTCTTCACTGTTCATATTCTGTCCTCAGTTTTCAGGTTCATGGTTGCATTTCAGAAGGGGTAAATCCACGCTCTTGCCCCTTCGCTGGCATGAGACTACTATGCTTCTTACTTGGTGTTTGTTAGGCTGGTTCTTCCCCATTGCTGGGCTTTTATTTATTTTGATGCATGCTTTAGTTTATTAATTTTGAGAGTTCAGTCTCCCAGAACATTCTAGCACCATCACACCCTTCAGTGATTGTCTTGTATTCAATCACAAATTAGAACATAGTCTTAGTTCAGGTGCTTTTACAAAAATAACATAGACTCGGTGACTTAAATAAAAAAACATTTAATTCTCACACTTCCGGAGTCTATGATTAGGCATTAGCAGATGCATTGTCTGATGAGGGCCTGTTTTCTGGCTTGCAGGTAGCTGCTTACAAGAGAGTAAACTCTAGTCTTTTCCTACAGGGACACTAATCCCGTAATGGAGATACTACTCTCAGATTTCAGCAGGTTGAATGAAAGCCTCTTCAAGACAATTGTGAATTACTGTCTTATTTCCTGTGAACTAATTGTATGTGAGGGTGAGGAGCAGAGGATATTCTGGGATGTGGCAAATTGGACATGTTAAGCAACAGTCTCAAAGCTGGAATCAGATGTATGTTAGCTGGCTAAATGTAAAGCTGGCTTAAAAGATCCCAGGTCCCATGGCTTTTAGTTCTATTATGGACTCTCTAATAAATGCTGCATCACAAAAGTAATGGGAAGTATTGTGTGGAAAAATCTGGATATCAGTGACTTAGTCAAAAAGTGATTCAGAAAAGTTAAACACTGAAAAATGAGAATTTGTAGGAAAACTCTAATTTTATTTCCATATCTATATATTCGCAAGAGTGATATATGATAAAATTTAAGTCTAAAGAGCTTTTTGGAAAAGCATAAAATAAAATTCTTAACTGATATATTCAGTTAGCAGAATTGTTTCTCTTTTGGTGATATATAATGGTGCATCTTACTATTGATGACATCTTAGATATTTTTATATAGGGAATTATATTCCCGTTTATTTCCTTGTAGTTTTATTTATTTATTTATTTTTAAGAGATGGGATCTCATACTTACTCAGGCTGGTCTTGAACTTCTGAGCTCAAGTGATCCTCTCACCTTGGCCTCCCAGAGTGCTAGGATTACAGGCATGAGCCACTGCATCCGGCCTTATTTCTTATATCTATCCTTATTCTTCTAACCTCTTCTTCCAGTTTTCTGTTCTATTGTGATTTATGTAAGAGGTCCAGCTTTTAGGAGGTAATTAAATTGTGAGGGCAGAGCCCTCACAGATGGCATTAGGGCCCTTGAAAAAGGGCTTGAGGGAGTAGGTTTCCTCTTCCACTATTTTGTTGTGTGAGGACACAGCGTTTATCCCGTTTTTGCCTTTCCACCTTCTGCTTTGTGAGGACACAGCATTCAAAGCACTCACCAGAAGCCAAACCTGGCAATTCCTTGGACCAGCATCTACAACTGTAAGAAATAAATTTCTGTATTTATAAATTGTCCAGGCTCATGTATTTTGTTACAGCAGCACAAAAAGACTAAGACACTGAATATTACATTGTGAGTGTATAATATATGTATGTGTATATATACATATATATGTACACACAATTCGTATTTTCTTTGTCCATTATCTGTGAATACTTATCTGAATACTTAGGTTGATGCCTTATCGTGGCTAGTGTGAATAGTGCTGCAATGAACATGGGAATGCAGATACCTCTTTGAGATACTGATTTCATTTTCTTTGGATGCATACCAAGATGTGAAATTGCTGGATATAATAGTTCTATTTTTCATTTTTTGAGGAACTTCCATACTCTTTTTCTGTAATGGCTATACCATTTTATGTTTCAACCAACAGTGTACAAGGGGTCCCTTTACTCCACATCTGGGCCAACAATTCTTATCTCCCAAAACATCTTATGGACCCACTGACACAATGACATCATCAAAGAGAGAGAGGAACTAACAACTGGCTTGAAGCTCCTGGGGTGGTTGATACCTCCTGTACTACCATAACACAAACAATTCCTATAAAGCAACATGCAACATAGAAAACCCAATAGAAAAAAATGAAAAAGAAGTGAATTGCTAATTGATAGAAGGAGTAAAACACTTCATGTACAGGCGTACCTTGGAAATACTACAGGTTCACTTCCAGACCTCCACAATAAAGTGGATATTGCAATAAAGTGAGTCACATGCATTTCGGGGTTTCCCAGTGCATAAAAAGTTATATTTACTCTGTACTGTACTTCATTAAAAGTGTGCAATACCACTATGCCAAAAACAACAATGTACATACCTTAATTATAATAAAAAATACTGCTAAAAAAAACCCAAGCTAACCTGCGCCTTCAGTGAGTCGTAATCTTTTTGCTAGTGGAAGGTCTTGTCCCGATGTTGATGGCTGCTGACTGACCAGGGTGGTGGTCATTGCAGGCTGGAGTGGCTGTGGCAAATTCTTAAAGTAAGACATCAGTGAAGTTTGTCACACGGATTGACTCTTCTCTGTAGCATGCAATGCTTCTTGATAGCATTTCACCCACCGTAGAACTTCTTTCAAAACTGAGGTCAGTCCTCTCAAACCCTGCCACTGCTTTATCAACTAAGTCTGTGTAATATTTTAAATCTTTTGTTGTCATGGTAACAGTGTTCATAGCATCTTCACCGGGAGTAGATTCCACCTCAAGAAACCACTTTCTTTGTCCATCCAT